>CM024762.1:96603757-97003757 GCA_014218235.1 Colocasia esculenta | reverse complement strand
ATATCAAATGGTGAACTGTGGAAGAACAAGTTCGGCTTGTTTGGAAACTATCATCATGCGTGAGAAAACATTCTCCGCCAAGTATCCATAGTCCCATTACATATAAAGGTCCTGTACTTCACATAGGATTTTTAGTTTCCTTACATTTTATCATGTTAACTCCATGAACAATGTTTTTTCTGTGACCATGTGCTTGTGTATGACCTTCCTTTCATGAACATGTTTGTTTGTATCAAATGCTTGTGTGAATCCTTGCTTAGATGTTGTGTCAACACGTGCACACACTATGGGGGAGTAGTTAAGGATTGTTGAGTATTTATTGAGGAAACTCCTCATACATCTACTTGTTGAATTCTCACTTCCTTGAACTCAAAAGTGCAATCAATCTGAAACAAGAAAAATCCACTCTGTTCCTATCTGTCGACAGACACATTCCATCTGTCGACAGATTCAATCAGTCTTGTTCTGGCAGAAACTTCAATTCCTCAGTCTGTGTGCATCTGTCGACAGACAGACTTCTTCTGTCGACAGATACACCCATTCTTCTTTATTTTTCAAATCCTTCTTCATACTTTTCAAGAAAAGTGTTCCTTAATTGATTTAAAGGTAAACCTTGGTTTGTTTGTGTGCAATATAACCCTTCATATCCACTTCATGTCGAAGTCATGAACCAAGTCTAAATGTTGTTTGATGCATGACCTGATTAAGGTCTTTTTAGATCATTTTGAACATAATGAGCAAACCAAATGATTTTTAAACATCTCCTTTGAATAACTCCCTTGTCGTTAAACATGAATCTAAAATGATTTGAAAAATCAGAAAACTCTTGAATTTAATGTTCCACATTACAACTTGCCTAAAGAAATCTCATGTACTTGACAAAAAGCAAAAAAAAAAAAAAAAAAAAAGGGAGAAAAGCTACCTATTTCTTCAGTTCAATCAACAAATTTGTTTTTCATTTGTGGGATGGAGGTAGAGCAATGATGAAAATCACTAAGTAACCGGGGACATGGGCATCACAAATGTCAGTCTTCGCGTCAAAAGGTTGTTTCATTATCTCTATACAATGGCTTGATGGACACTCACATTGAGTAACTGGGGGTATTGGCATCACAAATGTCTACCTTCACATGAAAAAGTGAAAGTGCTCCTCATTGCCACTCTTTTCCATCTTCGTTGCTTAAATCTTCCAAGATCATACCAGAAATAGAGTGAAGCCTCCGAAATTTTTTGTCAAGTCCAATGTGTTTCTTCGGTAAGACATTCTTGTGGGCATTTAATTCAATTGTCATCTGACTATCATCTCTATTTAAATGCATGTTTGTCTTCAACGGCCTTAATCAAAAGAGTTATTTAATTTTCACTGGCTTTTGTGAAATGTGTTCCTCATGATCTAATTAAAGATCTTATCATTTTTAATTCAAAATCTTTTTAGATTTGTGTCATGTCTTCATCTTAATGGATATGGATTTTTGTCTTGCACATACACCCATTTTGCCTTAAAACAACAAATGAACACTTGTCCCTTTGAAAATTTTGACAAAAATCAAGTTTTCACCAAAAAGGAGCTATCTGTCGACAGATAGACTGGCATCTGTCGACAGACGACGGCCCAGATCCGTTTTTTCAGAAAACCCTCGCGCCGGTTCACCTCCTTTTTGTGGGGCCTTCCTTTTAAAACCCTCCAAGTCCATTCTAAGGCCACCCACGACCCTTTTTCACCCCTCCTCTCTTGTTCCCTCCTCCTCCTCTCCAAACCCCCTCTCTTTCCCCCTTCAGGGCTCCGTCTCCGACGATCCTGCTCCTCGTCTGGGATCCCTCCACTCTGCCTTCACACCATTCTCATCCTTCCTCCTGCGATGGCACCCAAATCGAAGCTTCTCGCTCGCCGTCGTCGCGCTCCGACGGACGCCGGAGAAAGCTCCAGGGCTCCTTCTGAACGCCGCAGCAAGCATCGTGAGGATCGGTTACCGGAACTCATCGTTCCTCAAGGTCTCCGTCTTATCCGACCCAACGGCACCTTCAAGAAGATTGTCCAATCCCGGTATGTGGACTTCGAGTCCTTAGCACCGATGTTCCCCTCACTCCTACCTTATTTTGACACTCAAGGGTGGACATCCTTCTTATACTCCCACTTGCAATACTCTCCAACTGCCGTATCCGAGTTCTACAATAACTTAGGGCTTTCCGATCAGGGAGATATCTACTCTTCGGTGAAAGGCACTCGTTTTCGCCTCACCGCAAATCTTCTCTCCACAGCCCTTGAAATTCCAAACTCAGGAGTTGAAATCTTCAACTACAATCCCTCTGCTTCTGAGTACTATGAGCTTCTCACGTTGGAACCTTATGACACTACCAAGGAGATTGCTCGTCTCAACGCCAACTCCTTTCCTCCCTTGATCCGGATGATCCATCACATCTTCACTACCTTGATCGTCCCGAAGGATGGAAGTCGAGAGTTAGTCACCGAGGTCCACAAATCCTTGTTCATCTTTTTCCTCAAGTGTCAAGAAATCAATCTTCCTGAACTCATGATAAGCCTCATCCGTCGGTGTTTCTCTAACACCAAAAGATCAATGCCATATGCTTGCCCCATCACTTCTCTTCTTATTTTCCTTGGCATTCCTATCCCTCCAAGTGAGCTCATCTCACTAAAATCCCGAAGTGCCTTTGACCTCACTGCCGCCAACCGCATGGGCTACAAGATTGTAGACGGCGTCGTCACTAGGACTCTCAAGGGACAGGAACCACAAGGAGCTGACGTGTCAACTGGTGAAGAAGACAATGAAGGCGATGAAGCAAATGAAGGCAGTGATGAAGAACCTGAAGATGAGCAAATGCCTGACCAAGCTCAAGAGTTTGATGATGTACCTGTGCCTCCACAACAATCCGTTCATGATTACTTGGCACAAATCCATCAAGAAATGATCTCAGGATTTGCTCAGATGACTTCAAGATTTGATCAAGTGGATGCTCGCCTCAACACTCTGGATGACCGGCTTGACCACCTCTACTCCGAGAGAGATGGATCCCGTCACCCTCCTTCTGCTGGACATGACAATGAATAGAGGGTCTCAGGGTCATTAGAGGTCACTAAGAGTCTTAGATGGGAATTAGTCTCACTTGTCTTATCATCTTTTGCTTGTTCATGTTATTTCCCTTTCTTTTTATTGAGTCATGCAATGATTATCAAATGTACTGTGAAATTTCAATGATCAATCAATGAAAACTCAGTTCATGTTTATTTGTGCTTGACTTGACCTTTTGCATGTTGTCAAAAAGGGGGAGAACATCAATATATGCATCAATTGAATGTTTTTGTCATCATCAAAAAGGGGGAGATTGTTGGGTTTTTCATATATCATGTTTTTGATGATCACATTAACACCCTTGAACATTGATTTAATGCAAAATTGATGTGCTAACTAACATGAAAAACACCATGAAAGTGATTGAGTTAAACATTGCTAAATCATACAATGTATATCACTAACAATGTATTTGCATGTAGGTGCACAAGCATGAAACATGGAGCATTGAAGAGATGAGCATAAAGCACAAAAATCTGTCAAAAAGGTGTATCTGTCGACAGATGAACTCTACCTGTCGACAGATGCATACAGTCATTCCAAGACAGAACTCAGGTTTGCATCTCTGAGTGTATCTGTCGACAGATGCAATGTACCTGTCGACAGATACACACAGACAACCCAGGACAGAGCTCAGGTTTTCAATTCCTGAGTGCATCTGTCGACAGATGCAAACTGCCTGTCGACAGATACACTCAGAAACTCATTTTCCTGAAACCCAGTTCTCAGCCTGAGTCTGCCTGTCGACAGATGCAAGTGCACCTGTCGACAGCCGACGGAAACTTCAGATTTTGGGTTTCCAAATCCGGCCCCACTTGGGTGTTTCCTTCCTCCACGACCCCCACCTTTACCTAACACTATATAAGCATCCTTTTGGAGCCAATTTCGCAGAGAGCAGCCTCCCATCCAAGAGCCTCCAAGGGACCAAGAGGAAAAGCCCCAAATTGCTGCTCTGCTTCAACTTTCCGCCCAGATCGACGTGGAATCACCATCTATGCGGAGCTGAAGCCGGATCGTCATCAATTCAACCTTCTACATCGATCAATCTACATCCAATCGAAGTTTGAAGAGTGTTTGGACGATCCACGAGAAGAATTCCAACCGGATTTGTTCCCTAATTCCCAATTCTTCTCCATTTCATAATTTCCATTCCATCGTGTGTGTGTGTGGTTGTGTTTCGAGCATCCCTTGTGCTTGATTCACGTATTTGTGGTTGTTCTGATCGTGGTTCATCAGACAACGTGTGTGTGGTTGAGTTGTAGTGTTGAACTCGCTCATAAGCAGTCGTTTCTGCGTGTGTGTGTGGACGGTGGATGTAGGATACACGAGTTGTGTACTCCGAACCACCTTAAATCATCGTGTTCTGTGGTTTGTTCGCGTTTTGCGATAGATGATTGGTAGGCACGGTGTTCATACGCACGTTTGATTTTCTGTTCTCACTTAAATCAACTCAAGCGGTCTCACACTTAATTGAATTTGAATCAAATTTCATTAAGATCGCTGTAGCATCTAAAAGAAGCCATCGATAGTTTAAAATTGCCGTAATCTATTCAACCCCCCCCCCTTCTAGATTACCGTATTGTGTACTTCCGCATAACTCTTCAGTTGTGAAATTGTGCCCAGATTACAGGGAAAGCTGAATCTGGGAAGTATTTCAGCTAATTGAGAAGAGTTTTCTTACACAGTTCTTGGAGTGGGAAGACAGAAAAATACTGAGGAGGTTTGAGTGAAAGAGTGAGAGTGAGGGATTTGGGAGTTTTAACTGGTATTTCATTGGGTAGATTTTTGAACTTGATGTCCTGGTGGAAGGATCCCCTGGAATAGATGCAAGGGGAGGAGGATAGAAAAGTGGATTGTGAGGGAATTTCAATGGTGAAAGAAGTAGGTGCAGAGGGTGCAGTGGGTTGAGGCTCAGTTGGTGTTGGCTTTTTTAGGCTCTGGAGGAGGCTTAATAGATGGATCTGGAGTAGAAGAGTTGGCCTAGAAGGAGGAGGAGGGAAGACAGGGTCACCATTTTTGACCAGTCTGCGCTTCACCTTCCTTTTGAAGGTTGGAGATTTTGAGAGGACTCTGGGGGTCCTCTTGCTTGGACTCCATTGGGATTCCTGCACTTGCTGGGTTCCTCTACTGCTGCTGCTACTCCTGCTGGGTGCTCTTCCAACACTGGCTCTTGCTGCTGCTCAACTTGTGGTTGAAACACCACCATTGCTAACTGTGGCTCAGACTCCTTATGCTGATCAAGTATTGGCTCATCATGCCCTAGTACTTGAGATTCTGGCTCCTGGTCATGCTTCTGCTCAGGTTGCTGTTCAACCGCTTGAGATTGATCTTTTACTGACTGCTGCTGCTCTGCCTGTGACTGAGGCTCTTTTTCTTCCACTGGTTGCTGTTCAAGTACTGGCTCTTCATGAGATTCTTGAACATGAACATGTTCTTCTTGCTTCTGAGAGGAAGAAGGCCCTGATGGCCGAGAAGTGCCCTATTGGCACACTAATTGAAGCAATAAATCTTTGATTTGTTTGACATCATCAGTCAAACCATCGAACATGGCATCAATGAATTCAACTTGCAATTGAAGAATAGAGAGATTCTCCTATTGCTTGCTCAACAAATCCATAATGGAATTGAAGCTGTTGCTACTCTCCCCCTGAGACATTGGCCGGGTCTCAAACTGAGAAGGGGAAAAGTGATGTTCTCTTTCCTCAAAATTAGTTTCCACAGGAATATCATCATAGGCTACTCCTTTTCCTCTAATATCTCTTAAGACTTCATTTATCGTTTCCTCAGGAGCATCTGGTTCAGGAAGTGAGGAGGAAATAGGAACTTGTTCTTGTTGTTCTTGAATCTGAAGTGGGATTTCAGATCTGACTTGAGCTTCTGGTTCTTCCATTCTAACTTTTGCTACTGGCTCTTCTTCTTGTTGGATTGCTTGAGAGGATGATGAAATGATAGGCTCATCATAAAAAATCTCATGATCACATTCTGGCAAAGAATCCTTTAACCATACATTTTGCTTTTTGTTGACCAAAGAATAATGACTTCTTCTCAAGGTAGAGATGCCAATTTTCTCCTTGATTCCAATTGATATATCTCCAGATAGATCTACTGAGAATCTTTTGAAAATCAAAGTGAGCAGAGGTCCATAGGGAAGGGACTCCTGCAAAGTCTTTGAAGCAGTCATTCTCTCCAAGATAATTGCAGCCAAATTTACCTTGTGTCTCTGAATAGCCCAAAATGATAAATTTCCATCTCTGGAGGTGGTAGAAGAATGAGTTCCTGCTCTAGGAGTCACAATAGTTGATATAACTAAATGAAGCAATCTTTTCTCCGTTGTCAGTTCATTTATTAAAAGCCCCTTTTTACTAACAGTGGCCAAACTGCCAATAATCCCCAACTTTTGCTTTTCCAAAGGCACGACTTCACTATGTTTGTGCCTGGAGTTTGGACAATCCAAAATCTCAACCAATAACTTTTCAGATATGGTAATCTTGGTACCCTTGACATATCCAAACACAGTATTTCCAGATGATACTTCCAGAGAGACATAGAAAGCTCTAACGGCTATTTCTACTGTGGGTTCAGAAATCTGGCACAGCTTGGTCCATCCCATGACATTTAGGGTGTCTTCTACCCACGACAAGTTTCCTCTAAGATGGGAGAAATCTACAACCTTCCCTGGACAGATGGGAATCTTAGCAAGTCTCTGGAGTTGATCAGGGGTCATCTGTGTGGTTTCTGGAGCCCTAGATGATGCCATCTAGAAGAAGGAAATGAACAGGACTCAGGGAACTAGTAAAGGAGTGATAGAATAGAGGATGAGAGTCTAGAGAACCTACATGTCTTTGAAGGATGGAGTTCTTTATGGTTCCCCGGAAGTCCTTCGCCGGAAAACAGTAAGGGCGCGAAGAGGCAGAAGAAGACAAGGAAGTCGAAGATGGATTTTGAAAGGGTGTCTTCTAAATAAAAGAGGTTTTCTTATATAAGGAGGGAAAAGGTATCTGACCCGAGATTTTAGAATGAACAGTCGGGATCAAGTGATTTGACTGATTACATAAAAGAATATATTTAAAAAGGATTTTATTGAACATGCCTTTTCAAAATTTCACGGTAAGTCGAATTGTGTATTCGACTGCATCAGTCGAATGCAGCATTAACACATAAGTCGAATGCCCTATAACTTCATAAGTCGAATTGCTGGGACTTAGAAATTTTTTAGGACAGTTTTCTCAAACAACTCAAATTGAAATGTTTCACAACAGTTTCTTAATTTAGAATTCAAGCATCATTTTGATTTAGCAATTTAGTCAGGATTACACATACCTATTTCTCTTCTAATAGATGTGAATCTATCCTCAGGAAGAGGTTTAGTAAAAATGTCAGCAAGTTGATTTTCTGTAGAAACAAATTCAAGTGAAATATTGCCATTACTTACATGGTCCCTGATGAAGTGATGTCTAACCTCAATGTGCTTTGTTCTTGAGTGGTGGATAGGATTCTTGGTCAAATTTATTGCGCTTGTGTTGTCAAATAGCATTGGAATCTCTTGTAGTTGATGACCATAGTCTTCCAATTGATGCTTGATCCACAATAGTTGAGTACAACAACTTCCAGCTACAATGTATTCAGCTTCTGTGGTGGATAAAGCCACTGAGTTCTGCTTCCTAGAAGACCAGGATTTCAAGCACCCTGCAAGAATTTGACAAGTGCCACTGGTGCTTTTCCTATCTATTTTACATCCAGCATAGTCAGCATCACTATATCTAATTAACTTGAAATCTGAACATATGGGATACCATAATCCTAACTTACTGGTATTTATAAGATATCTAAAGATTCTTTAACTGCATGAACATGAGATTCTTTTGGATCAGCTTGGAATCTTGCACATAAGCAAACACTAAACATTATGTCTGGTCTACTAGCAGTAGATAGAGCAGTGATCCTATCATTCCTCTATAGATCTTTTGATCTACCTTTTTACTAAGAGGATCATTATCTAACTTAATGCCTGAGCTCATGAGTGTTCCTAATGGCTTACACTTGTCAAAACCATACATGGAAAGTAAATCTGAAATATATTTGGTTTGACAAATGTGAGTTCCTTCCTTGGTCTGCTTGATTTGCAACCCAAGAAAATAATTGAGCTCACCCATCATGCTCATTTCGAATTCACTTTGCATCAGATTTTCAAAGAACTTGCATAGTGATTCATTAGTAGATCCAAAGATAATGTCATCAACATAGATTTGCACAATTAAGATTCCATCTAAAAATTTCTTTATAAATAGTGTGCTATCTACTTTACCTCTTATAAAATCATGTTATATAAGATAAGCACTTAATCTTTCATACCAAGCTCTTGGAGCTTGTTTCAGACCATACAGTGCTTTCTTTAAATGGAAAACATGATTTGGATATTTAGTATCTTCAAACCAGGTGGTTGCTCAATATATACTTCTTCTTTAATAAAACCATTCAGAAAAGCACTTTTAACATCCATCGAAAATAAATTGATATTAAGAGAACATGCATATGCTAATAAAATTCTGATTGCCTCTAATCTAGCTACTGGAGCATAGGTTTCATCAAAATCTATGCCTTCCTCTTGGGAATATCCTTGAGCTACAAGTCTGGCTTTGTTCCTAGTGATTACCCCTGATTCATCCATCTTGTTTCTGAAAACCCATCTGGTTCCAATAACTAGATGATCAGAAGGTCTAGGTACAAGGGTCCAAACCTCACTGCGTTGGAACTGATTAAGTTCCTCTTGCATAGCAAGGATCCAAAATTCATCACCCAGTGCATCATTGATTGTCTTAGGCTCAATTTAAGAAACCAAGGCAGAAAAATCACAAGGAATTTGCATACCTCTTTTTCTTACCCTATCTTGAGGATTGCCTATGATGTTTTCTCTTGGATGATCACGATGATACCTCAATTCCCTAGGTAGCCCTTCTTGTAGTTCTTCTTGTTGTTGAAGATCTTCTAATGGAGGATCTTCCATTTCTTCTTCTTCTTCTTTTTGTTCAAAAGAGGTTCTTTCCATATCCCTGCACAAACTTTCAACACACTCTTCTTCTTCTTCTATTCTTTTAATAGAGGGGTTAATTTCATCAAAAAAGATATGCACAGATTGTTCTATAGTTAATGTTCTTCTATTGAAAACTTTATAAACTCAAGGTTTTGAAATATATCCTAGCAGAAACCCTTCATCACTTTTAGCATCTAATTTTCCTAAGTTATCCTTACCATTATTTAAAATAAAATACTTACAGCCAAAAGGTCAAAGATGACTAATATTGGGCTTCTTTCCTTTGGAAAGTTCATATGGGGTCTTCTTTAAAATGGGCCTGATCATGCTCCGGTTGATGATGTAGCAGGCTGTATCGATTGCCTCTGCCCAGAAATATTTTGGCAAATTATACTCATTCAGCATATTTCTGGCCATATCCAGCAGTATCCTATTCTTTCTTTCGGCTACTCCATTCTGTTGAGGTGTTCTTGGTGCTGAGAAGTTGTGTTCAATCTCATTTTCTTCACAGAACCTCATGAATTCTTCATTCTTGAATTCTCCACCATGATCAGATCTGATGCTTACAATCTAAAATTTCTGATTTTTTTGAACTACTTTGCTAAATTTCAGAAATACTTGAAAGGCTTCAGATTTGGCTTCTAGAAAAGACACCCAAGTGTATCTTGAGTAGTCATCAACTATCACATAGCCATAGACTTTCCTTCAAGACTGACTGTCCTCATAGGTGCAAATATATCCATGTGAATTAACTCCAAAGGCTTGGAAGTTGTAACAATTGTTTTGAACTGAAATGAAATCTTGGTCTGTTTTCCTTTTGCACAAGCTGAACAAATTCTAGATTTCTTAACTTTCATCTTAGGAAGACCTTCAACTAGATCATGCTTTATCAATTTCTTGATAACTGAAGTGCTTGCATGACCTAGTCTTCTATGCCACAACTCAGATTCTTCACTTTTGGTGGTTGCATGATACAAATTTACTTCTTTTAATTCTGCTAGCTGCAAAGTGTACAGGTTCTTCACTCTTTGGGCTTCGTATACTATCTTGCTATCTTTCTGGATGACACACTTATCATTCTGAAATTTACTGAATGCCCTTTATCACATAACTGACTGATGCTTATTAATTATGCTTTAGACCTTCTACATACATGACATCTTCAATTATGTTCTTTTCCTTAGTAACAATGGTTTCCACATCCTAGCACTTTTCCTTTCCATTATCACATAAGTTTACTTGACCAATTTCATCTCTAATGTTGTGAATAGCTTCCTATCTCCTGTCATGTGCCTTGAGCATCCACTATCCAAGTACCATTTGGATGCCCTCAGCTGACCCTGCAAATAAAGCTAAGTTGTAACTTTTGGTACCAAAATTTTCTTGGGTCCTTGATGATTAGTTTTAGGAATCCATCTTAAGTGTTTAGTGGTGCATGTGCTAACAGTGTGTCCTAATTGATTACAATGACTACAACACAAATCAAAAGCATTCTTCTTATGTGCATTACCATTGAATTTTTGTTTTTGTTTGTACACATAGTGATTTACCTTTTTGGTATTTTTGATTTCTATTTCTGCTACAAATTTAGGGGTTGGATACACTTTAGGATGAATAACATTTTTTTCATTTAGTGGAGGTGTGTATACTAATCCATACTTCTTCTTTCCTATTCTAGAACCTTTTATATTAACAAATAAGGAAGTTTTGCAGTTGGAAGTCTTTTCTATAGTAGCTTTCAGATAATTATTTTCCTCTTGCAAATTTTCTTCATCTTTAATTTCCTTAAGATTTGATTCTATTTCCAAATTTTTCTATTTTTATTTTTTAAGTCTTTGCACAATAATTCATTAGCTTTTAGTTTCACTTAAGCTTTTGTTTAACCTTTCTGCTTCATTTTTGAGAAAGGTGTTAGCCTTTTCTTGTTCAGTAGATTTAATTAACTATCTTGATTTGTTTTACTATTGTTTTATATTTTCATAAAGTCATTGAAGGCATCTTCAAGGCTATCAGAATCTGATTCTGAACAAGAAGTAAAAGAAGTTTTTGAGTTTACTGTTCTAGTCCTGCCATGGGTTACATTTGCTTTCTCTTCTTCTTCAGATTTTGAGCTGGATGATTCTGAATTGGTTTCTTCTTCGTTGTCCCATGTTGCTGCCATAGCCTTTTTCTTGAACTTTCTGAACTTCTTTTCCTTGCCTTTCTTCCTATCGATCTTTCTGCTTGATCTTTCTTCTTCAGCTTGGGACATTCAGATTTGTAATGCCCAGGCAGATTGCACTCATAACAAGTTGGCTCCTTCTTCTTATCTTTCTTGAAGAACCTTTTTGAGCCAAACTTCTTCTTCTTTGCAAGAATTCTCTGCAGCTTTCTTGAAAGCATAGCCTCATCATCACTACCATCTGATTTCTCTTTAGAGTCTTCAAATGACGAGGAATCTGCAATCTTCAAGGCATTTAATATTTTCTTTTTTGAAGAATTTTTATAAAATATTTCCATATTAATTTCATGAGCCATAAGGGATCCTATTAGTTTATCAAAGATAATTGTGTTAAGTCATGGGCTTCTCTATGGCAGGAGTCCAGACATTAGTTAGAGATCTCAGTATTTTTCTAATTGTTTCTTCATTAGTTAGGACTTTCCCTAAAGCACTTAATCCGACAATTATATTTGACAATCTGTTATACATTTGAGTTATGTTCTCATTAGGGAGCATTTTAAACTGTTCATATTGGGATACAAGTATATCTATCCTTATTTGTTTACCCTATCTGTACCTTCATAGGTTACTTGAAGTTTATCCCACATTTCTTTAGCTGTTCAACAGGCTGAAAGTCTGTTAAATTCTCTTTTAGACAATGCACAACGAGAAAATTTTTTTCCTTGTAATTTAATGACATATTTCTCTTATCTGCAATAGAAAGACCAGAGGAAGAAGTTTCACGAGGATTTGATAGTCACCTTGTTCTATTACCTGCCATAAGTCGAAGTCGGTACCTTTGATGAAGCACTCCATTTGCATCTTCTAGTATTGGTAATCTTCACCATCAAAAATGGTGGCCTTGTAACTGATTGGCATTCATAGTTGTGAGCTTCGGATGCCATTTCTTCTCAAATCTTTTGATTCTTCTGAGAAGACCTCGCTCTGATACCACTTGTTGGATCGAAATGACACACTAGATGTCCAAGAGGGGGGTGAATAGGACTTCTTGGCTTTACAAAATTTTCATCTAAAATGCCCAACCTAAATAGATTCGTTAGTACTTAGTGTGTTGTGTGTGATTCAAGTGTGAACTAGGCAGAAACAATCACACAATATGCACAAGAATTTATCCTCGTTAGGCCCTTCCAACTAGGCAGTCCTACTCCCGTCCTCAAGTCAACCACTTGAGATTTCCACTATCTGCCAATAAATTGGCCTTCTTCACCCTTGAGAGGAATTACAACCGACTTGCCCCCCAACAAGTCTTCCCTGAACAGGAGTACAAACTGCCTTCATAAGGCCTTCCTTCGCAGAGGGGAAAAATGCAGAAACAGTCTTCTGCATAAAATACACAGAGAGTAAAAAGACTTGTGTGTTGCCTCAGGACTGAGAACAAATACAGACTTTAGAAGGTTTAACGATCAAGATGAGACTCGAATCTATCTGAAAACAAGGGTGGACTTAGAGAAATAAGCAATTTCAATTGCCATCCTACACAAGACTTCTTGGAGAGCTTTAGAGAGAGAGTTTTCTGAAGAGGAAGCTCTCAGACTTGGCTTGCAGGAATTTGAAGTGTGTAGATCACAGAATTTTCAAAAGCTCTATGTATCTCTGTGTCTTCTTCTTTTCAAACTTGAGCTTCTTTTATACACTTCAGAAAATAGCCGTTTGGAAGATAGACGTTGGAATTTGTGGTCGTTTGTAATTTGACCGTTTTGAAGAGAACTCTAGGATCCTTTGGATTTTGATGAGCTTATTATCCAGGAGTTCTTCAGTTTTGCTTCTTTCCAAGGTCTTCATAAGAGGTGCAATCTTCACAGCTAGAAGATTAGCTCTTTCTTTCTAGGAGTGGACTGTGAAGGAGGCATGCTAGAAACGTGCTCCAATAAATGACTGCAACAAAGACAAGATAAAAATAAAAAGCAACTCCATACCTTTGAGGTAGTTAAGTCAGATAAGTACAGACAGAAGGTATGGAAACCTCGTGTGCACAAGCTTTCAGATAAAAAGAATAGACAGGCAGATATGCTGAAAAGGTAAAGCATGGGTCTTGTTAGTGGTAGGTGAGTCTTGTCAGATGCCATGCACCTGAGAATACATAAATGCACTGTATCTATTGTATCCAGGAAAATCCGGAACAGAGACATGAAGAACAACTCAAAGATTAGTTAAAATATTTCAGAAATAACATGTGCAGGATTTAGATGAATATAATTGACTTGTCTTGTCAAAAAAAAAATAAAATAATAATATTTGATGAACTAATAAGAAATTAAAGCTCATTGGAAATGTTGTAAGAAAAGATTAGGAGATAATCTTACATTAAGTGTTTAAGCTTCAAAGATGAGAAAAGTTTAAGCACAGAACTGACAGAGAAGTCGAATTCATAAGAACAAGCAATTCGACTGTAGAAGTTGAAGAATGATTCGACTTTACAAAAAGATAGTAATTCGACTGTAGGAGTCGAAGTTACAAACATAGTAATTCGACCGTAGAAGAAGATTACAATTCGACTATGGAATTCGGAGTGGAAATAGAATGATTCGACTTCTGAGGTAATAAGACAATTCGACTTTAGCAGTCGAATACTATGGAGATTGATTTCTAAAACATTCGACTGTAAGAGTCGAGTGAACAGTCGAATCATGTAGTTAGGATTTATGAAGCATTCGACTGTATGAGTCGAAGTGAACAGTCGAATAATGTATAGCTGTATGGACTTAGAAAAATTTCAGGATGGTTTTGACTTTGATTCTAAAGGAGTCGAAGTCAATAGTCGGAGTCTGAAGTCGGATACAGTATGATGTACTGAGAGTCTATGGACTTAGAAACCTTTTGGCAATGAAGTTTATCACACAGTTGTATGCATATATATTTTGATATACATTTATTTTGTAGATAGTCTATTTAAAGATTTTGTTATAGCAAAAACATAATATATACTATATCTTCAAAATCTTAGATTTTCTTAGGGGTAGTTGCTCAATGCCCAGGACCAGACTGGGCCCCTTTTGCACAGGCATTAGTCAATGGACCAAGTCCTAAGTTGTGCCGAACACACATATTCATATTATGGCCATAGAATTTCAATAATAAGCTCATGTACCAAGAACATGATCATCATAGTCTAGGTGTGACAAATAGCTCAAGAGAACAAATGGGCAGTATACGACGTATCTTATTTTCATAATTCGTTATTGTCTTGACATGAGGATAACTAATGACAGATCGTACGCAGAACATGTGCTCTCTATCTACAGGGTACTTCATGGTACCAGCTCGCCCTCTATTGTGGGAATCCATAGAGGGCAGAAACTTACAGAGGTCTTAAGGAAAAGATCGCTAGTCTGCCGATTCGGAATGATTGGCAGAGACTCTCAATTCCCCAAGAAGGTTGCCTAATCGTACAGAGGTGTAAGTGACGAGCCCGAATCGTTCCTAACATGTAATGCAATGGACAAATAATTAATTGAAACATCGGAATGCATATAACTATCGAACTCATATGCAAATCATGATAGAACTCAACTAACAAGTCTATACTAACATGTATTCATCCCCACATTCATATCATAATCTTATCATATCAAATTGACAATAAGTAAGATCACAAGATAATCAAATGGCATAAGGTCAATCACAATTCACGTTAGAGTCATTTCATATCATTACCGGTTTTCAATGGGTTTTATTGCTTTTAGGTCCATGCATACTATATAATATCATGCACATGCTGACAGACCAGAAACAAACATATTTACTGACTAGCAGAAAGAGCAGTCTCTGGTCGGCCTTTGGAATGGCGTCCAACACAGTGGACATTTTTCAAACACGGGTGTACAAGTAAACAGGCAAAAACATGTAGAAAAGTAAATCGCATCGGCCTTCCTGGCTGCCTTTCAAGCTAAATCACATTCGGGCATAGAGGCGCATTTACAGGAAATTCATTAAATATCAATCGGGAGGGAAAACCACTTGAATCGTGTCCGAGGATCCCGCCGCGATTCAGACCTGCACAGACCCCAAGCAGGCGCGAAGTCTCACGCGGCCATTGACCAGTCATCGCCTCTCATGGACACCATTTAGTGGATTGCGCCGGACCTGGCCGACATGATACCAGGCGCTGGAATCGCGTCGCCTGGTCCGGACGCTATTCCAAGCTTTAACCCGAAAACGCAAAAAAATCAACTGATCCTCTTACCATGCTCTATCTCTCTATATAATGATAATCAAACAAAACGTCCAACATTAAAGATGAAGAGAACAACTAGTAGCAGAACTTTTATGTTGCGGGTTTGACCTAATTCGGTCTTAGATTTCATGAAAACATGGAGAACATAGAAGCCATGTGCAACCAGAAATGCAGTATCACACAGAGACTCTATTGCCATGCTTATAACTCTCTAACTAATGACATGTAGACAAAATGTTTAAAATGAAAGATGACCACGACAACTAATAGAAAAACTTTGATGTTGGGGTTTATTCTAATTCAGTCTCAAATCACTGCATAATAAAAAGAATGTAAAAAGCCCTAACTGTGCGCGACTTAGGGAAAACTAATACTCCAGTACCTCCATGAAAATTGGCAAATAAAGGGCAAATGAACCTAGATTCGAAGCTCTACAATATGGTATTGGTTTTCTTTTAATCTTGACCTGAGAACACCTACCTTTGAATGCTAAGAACTCCCTTCAGGTTTTCTGGTCGATGCAGAGCGAGGTTGAGGAAGACACATGTTTCCCCTGGCTGTTCTCTCCCCCTCCTCCAGCGCCCTAGCTTGCTGCTCACGACCCCAACCTATTGCTAAACCTTCCCTAAGAGTTTAGTGACGAGTTCTTATGGATTTAGGGTGTATTTACATGTCCTAATGGGACTAGGAAAGGGGCTGAGAATTCTGCTTTCTACTTTCCAAAATTTGGGATTCTCTCACCCAAAGGAGGTAGCTACACCATGGAATGGTGTCATACAGGGTTGGCCACGATTTGGCTTGCCATACATGGCCATTACCACTTATTTTAACCCTAATGTTCCCTCCCTAATCACTGCATAATTACATACACGAATTTCTGGGTATTTTCTTGTCCCCATTTTTATCCTTGGTCCAAATGTGCTCCATTGGCCCAATCTTGTTAATTGGTTATTAATACATGATGTTGGAAGTCTCTCCAACATGTTTATTTAATTTATGGTCGGGTTGTTTTTCCGTGGTAACAATTTTCCGACTTAGTTTCCTAATTCAGGTAACTTGGTCACGTGTGACGTACACTCGGCCAATCAGATTTTTCGTTGCACGAATTCCTTCGTGGAACACTTAGGAATACTATTTGGGGTTGGTTTATAATTTTTACGGAATTTTCCGATATGTTTTCTCACATACGATAGTGGTACGTAAGTTCTATCATTCCGATAATACGAAAGTTATTTATTGACTATTTTCATACTTGAATTTGTTCATGGGTCATAGGTTATCCACTGGTCTAATTTATTTTATGGACTATCCCCACATATTGTTTGGAGTCCACCCATCATTTTAATTTGGTTCATGATCATATTTTATACACATGATAATGGATTTTCCAACTTATTTCTTAATTACGATAATAAGTCACAATAACTCTTAAACATACCCCAAGTGACTTTTATTGACCCAAATTTCTTTATGGATCATTAGAGGATATTATTTGAAGTCCATCTAGGATTTTTATTTAATTTTCTGACTCATCTAAGTATGTGTGATAATGATTTCCTGACTTATTCCCTGGTTAGGATACTCATCCGTAAAACGCCTTAAACTTGGACCATCCAATTTTCCTTTGCACGAATTTCTCTGTGGGTCATTAGGGAGTATTATTTAGAGTTAAACTATGGTTTTTATGAAATTTTCTAATGGGTTTTTGTATGTATGATAATGACACGTGCATTTTTGCTATTTCACAAATATTGAATTTATCGTTTTCGATTTATTTCTAATTTTCCAATTACCGAATTTCCGGGGTGTTACATTTTCGATGGCTGAAGCCAAATCCAAAGAGCAATGGGCTCAGGGCCATAAGACCCTGTACAATAAATTTCTGCTCGCCAGGTCAGCCAGATTCCCTCCCCGGGATCACTCCTTGACTCTCTCTGAGTTGTTCTAGATTCTTCACAAGAACTCCTAGGCTCCCTTTGTTCAAAAGGAAATTAAGTTGATCAGGCATTTTCAGATGTTCAACGACTACCGCTATCTAAATAATCTGCCTGAAGTTTAGCTTGGCCAATTTCCGCAAGTTATCTATAGTCTTGGATCTTATGTGGCTGCCACCTCCTCCATTCAAGTGGATTTTGCCACTTTGCAGTTGCCTGATGTAGTATTTCTCCCTCCTCTTCATTCTCTGCTTATGCACTCCGATGTTGGCTCCATCATTTTTGAGCGCTTTGCCAGAGTCATGGGGAGAATCATGTGCAAAAGGGCAATCTCATTGTCTTCCATAGATTTTTTTCAGAGAATACCTTCAGGCCATATAAATTCAGATGTTCTTACCCCTCTCTTGTCCGAATGTGAGAGGTTGACTCCAGCAGAATGAGCCAGATTTTATCCTCTTTCTGCTCAGCAACTTTAAGATCTCAACACCTCTCAAACCAGAGAAAATAAGCTTCCTATTTCAGCTGCTGAATTCCTCGACATGAACTCCATTCACCTTGTTAGAGATCCATTTTCTATCTGGGTTGAGAGATACAAGGTTTATGTTGCCATGAGAATAGAACTGAAGCGAAAGTAGATCTTTTATCCCATCTCCATTGATCAGTTCCTCTCGTGCGCCAGTTTTGGGAAAACTAGTTTTTATAAAGTTTCCTTTGATAGCGGTCGCTATGCCCTGTTCTTAGAAGAGTAGCCGGTCCTTCATATCCAGAGGATGGTTCTTGTCATGGGACCTTTCTACTCCGTCGCTTGCAGTGTTTTTAGGCAGTATTTTGAAGAGCAGGAACTTAAGGCTTGGGAGGTCATTTCTCATCATGCCTCTCTTCTGTCTCCTGCCTTCTACCTTCTTGTACCCTCTCAAGAGTAATACAAATACTTTCGTTTGCTCTCATATTTATCTTCTCTCTTTCTTTGTCATAGTATCTTTTTGCTTAATGGCAAAAAGTGGGAGAAAAATAATCATTCTAAAATACATTTTTCATTTCTATTTCCGTAAAATTACTTAGATTTATTTCAGACCTTTATGTTTATGTTATATTTTGTCATCACCAAAAAGGGGGAGATTGATGATCAGTTCATCCCCATATAATTTCATGGATTTTATATATCTATTTTGGTGATTAACAAAACTAAATAAAACATGATCTAACAAGTTTTTTATGTAGCTTAGGCATAGGAAATAAATCAAGTAAAATCAAGCAAAACTTATAAGTATTTCTACCCTGTAGCATTTGAAGTACAGAGCAGGTAATTTTTCTAAGTACACATCGACTTCCTATGTGTTATAACGATTTCATTAGAATCATAACGATTTCCTCACTTCTATCGATTTCATTTTCACAACGATTTGATAATTGAGAACAACGATTTGCTCTCACAACGATTTGATAAGTGAGAACAATGATTTGATCTCACAACGATTTGATAAGTGATAACAATGATTTGCTCTCACAACGATTTGATAAGTGAGAACAACGATTTGTTAAGTGAGAACAACGATTTGCTCTCACAACGATTTGATAAGTGAGAGCAACGATTTGCTCTCACAACGATTTGTTAAGTGAGAACAACGATTTTCTCTCACAACGATTTGTTAAGTGAGAACAACAATTTTCTCTCACAATGATTTGCTAAGTGAGATCAACGATTTACTTTCATATCGATTTGACAAGAGAACAACGATTTCTATCTCACATCGATTTGGTCTTCGCAACGATTCGATAAGTTACATAACGACTTGGTCGCCGTAACGATTCAATAAGTTACACAACAACTTGGTTGCCGTAATGATTCGATATAACAAACAACGATTTGGTCACTACATCGGCTTGATAAGTGAAACAACGATTTGCTCACAACAATTTGGTTATAACAATTTGCTCACAACGACTTGCTTATAACGACTTGCTTATACTCTCATAACGATTTGTCTCCACAACGATTTGATTATGATTGTATAACGACTTGTGTTTATTTTGATTTGTTTATGGATGAAGAACGATTTACATAAACAACGACTTATTCACACAACGATTTCATAAGTCGTACTCATAACGATTTCATGGACTACAATGACTTGACATTCAAACACGTTTCAAATATTTTGAAAGTCAATGTCCTCCCGCATGTTTCTCTAATATCCATGCATTTAATGTGACTGTACATTTCTCTGCACGATGCATATCTGGATATCCTCTATTAACATGCTTCTATGTGAAACACTTTTTTATAGCAGAATGCCATTTCCATTTTGGTGAAATATCTTACTACATGGATTCTAACGTTGACTGACAACAAGAGACAATATAGCTGTCTATGATTTAGCATTTATTGTGTGCAGGTCTCTGACAGCACAACCCCATACAACGTTGGACAAAGTAGAAGCTGAAGGATATCAAGAAGGATCTTCTCCTTGCATGCATGGAACGTAAAGGACTGTTGACTGCAACATACCTGTTGAAGAATAAGGAGAACTATGTAGTCTAACGTTCACTAAAGCCTAGAGAGAACATTCATCTAAATGGCTAATTTAGTAAGAGAAGATATATATACAAGACTGAAGACTCCTGATAGCATAACTTTTGAAGTATTCAAAATCTCAACGAAAAATCTGGAAGAGATAGAGTCTTAGCAAAAGAGCTTCCTGCTTTCCACTCCAACCTTGTAGCTCTTGCTCTCTAGTGCCTCCTTGTTGTTAGTTTTGGAGAGCTCTTGTGATCTGAGAGAGTTCATTATTGTAGAACTTTCTCTCTCAGTCAATGCCTCAGATCAAGCGTTTGATATAAGCTTGGTCTAAGGGCATTTCGCCGGTTTTCTCACCTTTTTGAGAAGTTCCTCTTCGTGTGTGAAGAGAAGACCTATTGGAAATAGGTGGTGTGTGTTCCCTTCGTGTTGACGAAAGACCTGTGAATCAGGGTACTGTTTTCCTCTTCGGGTTGTGAAGAGAAGGCCAGTTGCGGCTGGATGTGTAAGTGTCCTTGAGGGGGACTATACCCTGGGGTAGTGATATCCTGAGTTGTTGCTCAGGGACTGGACGTAGGACTCCTTTAGAGAGGAGGTCCAAACCAGGATAAAATCCTTGTGTCATGTGATTGCCTGTTTGTGATTGTTATCATTTCTTTATTACAAACACTAACAGTCGAGCGTAGTTTTTTGTGTTGAACGTTCTTGTTGACAGGTTTGGATAATCATATTTTTAATAATCCCATTCACCCCTCCCTCTGGGCTTGCTAGCTGGGCAACACGAACAATGTCGGTCGCTAATAGCGACTGATTTTTTCAGTCACAAATTCGGTCACTATATAGTGACTGGAATAGTGACCGAAATAATCGGTCTCTATTTGCGACCAACATATTTTGGTCACTATTTCGGTCACTAATAGTGACTGAAATTGTGACTGATATGTTTAGTCGCTATTTGCGATCGAAAACTTTCGGTCACGAGTCAGTCACTATATAGTGACTGAAATTGTGACCAAAATATGTCGGTTGCTAATCGGTCTATATTTTCTCAAACATTTGTTTTTAAAATATACATATTTTATAACAAAATAACCTGTACATATAATAAAAATAAAAACTATCCACTATAACAAATATCAACAATAACATAAAATATCCACAACAATAATACATGAAATGTCCACAACAATACATAAAATATCCATAACAATAAAAAAAAATCATGGATCCTCGTCCTTGTCCTCGTCATCCTCATCATCCTCATCCTCGTCTCCTCCGACGCCACTCGATGAAGGGACCTACAATAGATATATATATATATATATATCATTAATTTAAAATTAAATTCTATAAGAAATAAATTATTTAAAATTTTAAACTAAGTTTGAACCTCCAAACCTAAAATTTTCGTTTTAAAACTAAACTAACTTGTTTAATGTGAATTTGAGCGCCGAGCTCAAACCGGTAGTCCGAATTGAACTCCGTCAGTTTCCACAAGTCACACTCATCGCCTTGGCCATGGTTGAATAAACCGGAGACCGATCAGATTAGTATTTCTAATTTTGGATGCCCAAACCTAAGTTCTTCCTTTTTAACTAAACTAAACTAACTTTCTTAATGTGAATTTGAGCACCAAGCTCAAATCGGGAGTTCGAATTAAACTCCGTCAGTTTTTACAAGTCACACTCACCGCCCTGGCCGTGCTGGAACAAATTGGAGGCTGATCGGATTTGTATTTCTAATTTTGGACCCCTAAACCTAAGTTCTTCCTTTTTAAACTAAACTAAACTAACTTGCTTAATGTGAATTTTAGTGCTGAACTCAAACCGAGAGTCCGAATTGAACTCTGTCAGTTTCCACAAGTCACACTCATCGTCCTAGCTGTGCTGGAACAAACCAGAGGCCGGTCGGATTAGTATTTACAATTTTGGACCCCCAAACCTAAGTTCTTCCTTTTTAAACTGAACTAAACTAAACTAACTTGCTTAATATGAATTTGAGCACCGAGCTCAAACTGAGAGTCCGAATTGAACTCCGTGAGTTTCCACAAGTCACACTCATCGCCCTAGCTATGCTAGAACAAACCGAAGGCTGATCGAATTAGTATTTCTATTTTTGGACCCCCAAACCTAAGTTCTTCCTTTTTAAACTAAACTAACTTACTTAATGTAAATTGAGCGCCGAGCTCAAACCGGTAGTCCGAATTGAACTCCGTCAGTTTCCACAAATCACACTCATCGCCTTGGCCATGATTGAATAAACCGGAGACCGATCAGATTAGTATTTCTAATTTTGGATGCCCAAACCTAAGTTCTTCCTTTTTAAACTAAACTAAACTAACTTTCTTAATGTGAATTTGAGCACCAAGCTCAAATCGGGTGTTCGAATTAAACTCCGTCATTTTTTACAAGTCACACTCACCGCCCTGGCCGTGCTGGAACAAATTGGAGGCTGATCGGATTTGTATTTCTAATTTTGGACCCCTAAACCTAAGTTCTTCCTTTTTAAACTAAGCTAAACTAACTTGCTTAATGTGAATTTTAGTGCTGAACTCAAACCGAGAGTCCGAATTGAACTCTGTCAGTTTCCACAAGTCACACTCATCGTCCTAGCTGTGCTGGAACAAACCAGAGGCCGGTCGGATTAGTATTTCCAATTTTGGACCCCCAACCTAAGTTCTTCCTTTTTAAACTGAACTAAACTAACTAACTTGCTTAATATGAATTTGAGCACCGAGCTCAAACTGAGAGTCCGAATTGAACTCCGTGATTTTCCACAAGTCACACTCATCGCCCTAGCTATGCTAGAACAAACCGAAGGCTGATCGAATAGTATTTCTATCTTTGGACCCCCAACCTAAGTTCTTCCTTTTTAAACTAAACTAACTTACTTAATGTAAATTTGAGCGCCGAGCTCAACCGAGAGTCTCAATTGAACTCCGTCAGTTTCCCAAGTGACACTCATCGCCGTGGCTATGCTCGAACAAACTGGAGGCCGATCGGATTAGTATTTCTAATTTTGGACCCCCAAATCTAAGTTCTTCCTTTTTAAGCTAAACTAAACTAAACTAACTTGCTTAATGTGAATTTGAGCGTCGAGCTCAAACCGGGAGTCCGAATTGAACTCCGTCAGTTTCCACAAGTCACACTTATCGTTCTGGCTGTGCTGGAACAAACCAGAGGCCGATTGAATTAGTATTTCTAATTTTGGACCCCCAAATCCAAGTTCTTCCTTTTTAAACTAAAGTAACTTGCTTAATGTAAATTTGAGCGCCGAGCTCAAACCGGGAGTCCGAATTGAACTCCGTCAGTTTCCACAAGTCACACTCATCGCCCTGGCTATGCTGGAACAAATTGGAGGCTGATCGGATTAGTATTTCTAATTTTGGACCCCCAAATCTAAGTTCTTCCTTTTTAAGCTAAACTAAACTAAACTAACTTACTTAATGTGAATTTGACCGAGCTCAAACCCGGAGTCCGAATTGAACTCCGTTAGTTTCCACAAGTCACACTCATCGCCCTGGCTGTGCCGGAACAAACCGGAGGCCGATCAAATTAGTATTTCTAATTTTGGACCCCCAAACCTAAGTTCTTCTTTTTTAAACTAAAATAAACTAACTTGCTTAAGGCGAATTTGAAGCCCGAGCTCAAACTGGGAGTCCGAATTGAACTCCGTCAGTTTCCACAAATCACACTCATCGCCCTGGCCATGCTGGAACAAACTGAAGGCCGATCGGATTAGGTATTCCTTATGTTGGATACTCAAACCTAAGTAGACTTGACCAATAAGGTCGCTCCCAGAAAATGCTTCTCTTCACCTGTTGGGTTGAGTGTAATTTCATATCATTTCCCCTCTTATTTTGATGATGACAAATGTGATTTGAATGCAAATTAATTGAAACATGATAAACTCATTTCACCTGAAATACATATTCAAAAAGCATGTTTCAAAGCACACTTATCATTTGTACTCATAATAAATATTTTACTAATGATATAAGTGTTTAATTTTCAGGTACAAAGATTTTTGCAAAGATGGTGTCGACACACCCCACAATGGTGTCGACACAACCCTCAGACTCAAAGGCAAAAAGCTGAAGAAATGCTAAGACTGTGTCGAAACTAGTCAAAGCAAGTCGACACGAGTTGCAGATTCAGGAATTAGTCTACCACAGGTCGACACAGGATGAGGGCAGGTCGACACTGGACCTCGCTCCCAGAACAGCCTGTTTTCAGAATTGGGACAGTAGGTCGACACCACCACCAGGGCAGGTCGACACTGGATCAATTCCCAGAACAGTCTGTTTGCAGAATGGGAAGCAGGTCGATGCAAGATGAGAGCAGGTCGACACTGGACCTCGTTCCCAGAACAACTTGTCATTTTGGGACAGTGTGTCGACACCACCACCAGGGCAGGTCGACACACTACGGAAATATTCCAACTTAAGATGGATGATTGCCACGTGTCAGCCTAGGGCGATGGTGTATCAACCTAGGATCGTGTTCCCTTGTACCTAAAGGGTATCTTTAGAATCTTTTGGGTATAAAAGGCCCCCAATTGGCTATCCATCAAATCAAGAGACCCAACGAACTCTTGGAGCCTCCAGAAAGTTCCCTTTGGTGGCGAGAAGAGTTCATCTCCCTCCTCTGCTCTCCTGGTGTCTTCTGAAGACCAATTCTCATCAATTCGATTGTGAGAATTGGGTGTGATCATTGAAGAAGCATTTGAAGCGCCTCAAGGAAGCAGATCAAGTAGAAGCATCCGTTAGAGAAGATTTCAAGGAAGATCCCCAAGTTCAAAAGTGCAGAGCATCGCTTGGGACTTCAAGAATCCAAGCCTCTTCCTATCTGCTTCTACAAGGAGTACACTGAAGAACAAATCTTTTCATACAATCCTCATTGTACTTTTGTTCTTCTGAGACATTTTGAGATTGTGCAAGTGCTTCTGCATATTCTCATGGATGTTCTCATGTTCGACATGATCTGCTGCTAGAAGATCTATGTCTTGTGTTGGTGTCTAGCAAAGTTGTTTGTGAGCCACTGTGCTCAGTTTGAGTCGTCGAACTCAAGTGTTTGTTGAGCAGTCTTGCTCAGGGATCTAGAGTAGTCTTACTCTAGAGTTGTGTGAGTTGTAAGCTCAGGTGTTGGAGTTGTCTGGCTCCAGTGGGTGTGTTACCCAAGTTGTTTAGTGAATCCTCACTAGGTGTGAGGGGTGGATGTAGGAATCACATGGGTGATTTCCGAACCACCTAAAAATCTCTGTGCACTTGTCTATTTGTGGTTTGATTCTATTATCCGTTAGATGCTTGCATAGGATCGTTTAAGATTCACTTAATCAACTGGTTTCTCATCTATTTTATCAACTCACTTAACATCTCATCAGATCTGTGTTTTTCACTGTTAAAATTGCCTCTGATTCTCAAAGTATTTTTAAATTGCTTAAGCTTCCGCATAGAGTGGCATAGATCTATTCATCCCCCCCCTTCTAGATCTTATCCACCCTTTTCCTCGATCCTTCAATTGGTATCAGAGAGGTTTACACTTGATCTGATTTGATTTGAGCAGTTTCTGAGTATTGTGTGTCTGATTGCTTGATTGTTTGCTTGCTTGCTGAGTATTCTTTCTGTGCTTTCTTCTTAAGTCAATGGATTCCAAAGTTTTCATAGCTGAGGGGCATTCCATAAATAGGCCACCATTCTTTAATGGAACGGACTATTCATACTGGAAAAATAGAATGCAAGTCTTTCTAAGAGCCCAGAACTATGAATTTGGAAAGTGGTTGAGGTTGGTCCCTATGAAAACCAGGGAGAGGAAGAAACCTGGACTAGGGAATAAATAAGAAAAGCCACATTGAATTATAGTGCCATGAACATGATTCAATGTGCTGTTCATCCCAAAAAGTATTCGAGAATCTCAATGTGCAAATCTGCCAAAGAGATGTGGGATAACTCGAATTACTTTATGAGGGAACATCACAAGTGAAGGAAACTAAGGCAAATATTCTTGTTTCAGAATATGAATTGTTTATGATGAAGTCTAATGAAACAATTTCTGAAATGTTTGCCAGGTTCATGGTTATTGTCAATGGACTCAAGGCCTTAGGTAAGGACTACACAGATGCAGACTTGGTAAGGAAAATCTTACGTTCACTCTCTTCTATTTGGCACACAAAGGCCACTGTCATTGAAGATTCTAAAGATTTGTCCAAAATTTCTTTGGATGAATTGATAGGATCCTTAATGACATATGAAATCAATTTGAAAAGAAATGAAGAACACATAATTAAGACCAAGCCAATGGCACTTAAGGCCTCTTCAAGTACAAAGACAAAAGTCAGGAAAAGACAAGTTCTGAGGAGTCTGAGTCAAATGAGGATGAAATTGCCCTCATGACCAGGCAATTCAGAAAATTCTTGAAATATAGAAAATGAAAAATGTCTGGGAAAAAGAAGTTTTCCTCAGGTAAAAGAAACACTTCCTCTTCTAATTTCAACAAGAATAAAAAATCTGACGAAACTGTCATTTGTTACAGGTGTAATAAGCCAGGACACATGAAGGGAGAGTGTCCTGAGAACAAGAAAGAAAAGCACAAGAAGTTCCAGAAGTTCAAGAAGCCAAAGGCCATGGTAGCCACTTGGTCTAATGAAGATTCAAGTGAAGAAGAAGAACAAAAAATCCTCAAGCTCTGAGAGTGAGGAAATCTACTTCATGGCCAACAACTCTGAAGAAAAGGTAAGCACTTCTTTGAGATTTCACTGTTGAAGATTGGCAGGATGCTTATGCTGAACTAGTTGAAAAATATTCTGAAATGAGAAAAGAAATAAACACATCAAAAAGAAAATTGAAAACCTTTATCATAACCAATCTTCAAACAATAGAATTTGTGAGCTAGAAAATGAGATAACAGAATTAAATGAAGAAAAAAATTTCATGAACCTAATTGATGATCTAAAGCTTGCCTCTCAAAAGGCCACCCAAGAATTCAAAGACTTATGTGAAAAGCTGGAAATGGAAAAACACAGAAAAACAACAAAAGATTGAAGAAATTAAAACTCTTCAAAACCAGCTAAAAGAAAATGGATGAAGTTATCCAAACCTTCACAAAGGTAAAGATAACTTGGAGGCACTGCTTGGAACAAACATGACAACAACTTCTCATGGATTAGGATTCAACAAACAGAAAACCAAAGAAAGACAAATCTGGTGAGAAAAAGGGGAAAGCACCATTAATTAAATTTGTCAAAGGTCCTAATCTTGAGAACACAGAAATCAAGCAAACATCAGACAAAACATCAAACAAAACACAAACAAATCAAAAACTCAAAACAAAAGAAGACAACCAGGTCGACACAGTCTCCTGACAGGTCGACACCAGTCCACAAGAAGAAGGCTTCTGTGGTTGCGTGTCGACACCAGTCATAGAGAGTCGACCTGCTCACATCAACAGCTACAAACAACTCAATAAAAATTCAAATAAAAATTTGAAAAACAAGAAAAAGTCAAAGGAAATCATTTATAAAGAACCTTGGACCTCCAAGAAAGCATTTCAAGATGATTGGACCAATCCTTTGAGCCAATGGTATGACAACCCTTGTTGGTATCATCCACAATTTTCATCCAAACTTTTGATGTACCAACAAAATCCATGGATTCCCTCCTCATCTGAACTCCTATGCTCAAATGAAAAACTCCCCTCCCACTAAAACAAAAAATGGTGCTTTCATTCCTAAGGAAAAGAACAACAGAAAAAGACTGAAAACACCAATGAAACAAAACAAAAATAAAAACAAGTCAAATTTGGGTGAGAAAAGATTTACTAACAATGTTCAAACATTCTGATGGTCCCAACTCTGTTTGGGTACCAAAATCTTCTCTGCACTGATCTATTTTGCAGGAAGGTCGTGCACCCAACACCAATGTGTGGTTTCTTGACAGTGGGTGTTCACGACACATGACGGGAGACAGAGCCAAATTCTCATTCCTGATTGAAAAGGAAGGAGGGTCAGTGACTTTTGGAGGTAAAAATAAAGGAAAGATCATAGGATCTGGTAAGGTTGGTCAAACTTCCTCAAACTCTGTAGATAATGTTTTACTAGTTGATGGTCTTGATTATAATTTGCTCAGTATCAGCCACTATGTGACAAAGGTCACAAAGTTGTGTTTGAATCTGATTTCTGTAAGATAATTGACTCATCAACTGATAAAATCATTTTTTTGGAAAAAGGGAAAACAATGTCTACATGATCAACCTAAATAAAAACTTTTCTGAAAATCTTTGCTTTGTTGCAAATAAAGATGAAATTGCATGGACTTGGCACAAAAGACTTGGCCATGCAAGTTTCAGAACAATGAATAAGTTGTTAAGATTGAATTTGGTTAAGGGTCTTCCTGAATCCTTCTCTAAAGTTGAAAATCAAGTTTGTGGGATCTGTGCTAAAGGAAAACAAACAAGAAAATCTTTTAAAAACTTCAATGAGGTACTCACATCTAAGCCACTAGAATTACTTCACATGGACCTTTTTGGCCCTACAAGAATTCTAAGTCTAAGTGGCAAAAGATATGGGTTTGTAATCATTGATGATTTTACTAGATTTACTTGGGTTATTTTTTGTCCCACAAAAGTGATACTTGTCTTGAATTCAGGAACTTCTGTACCACTGTCTTAACAACTTATCCATATAAAATCAAAAATATTTTGACTGATCATGGGGGTGAATTTGAGAACACATCCTTTTCTGATTTATGTGCTGAATTTCAAATATTCCACAAGTTTTCTTCACCAAGAACTCCAGAACAAAATGGAGTTGTGGAAAGAAAGAATAGAACTCTTGTGGAATGGCTAGATCCATGCTCTTAGGAAGTAATTTGCCCAAATCTTTTTGGACTGAAGCTGTAAACAAAGCCAATCACATTCTAAATAGAGCATTGATCAGACCAAAAATCAGCAAAACCCCCTATGAATTATTGAAAAACAAAAAGCCAACTGTATCTTATTTTAAAACTTTTGGGTGCAAATGCTTTGTACACAATAATAACAAAGAAAACCTTGACAAATTTGATGCTAAAAGTCAGGAAGCTATCTTCCTTGGCTATTCTGAGGTGTCAAGGGCTTTCAAAGTGTACATTCTTAATCTAAAACTGTTGAAGAATCTCCACATGTATCTTTGATGAAAATTCCTTTTCAACTGATAATTCTAAATCTTGCAGGGAAAGACAAGACACTGAAGAGGATGAATTGTTGTGGACTCTTCACCAACCGTTTGAGGAGTTTGAAAACATTGAAGAGAACCTGAACACCCCATCTTCAAGTGGTTCAGGTAATATTGTCCCAGAAGTGGGTACTTCTCAACAGGTAATTTTTGAACATAGATTTCTGAAGATCACCCATTAGACAATGTGGTTGGCAATGTAAATGATAGAGTTAGGACTAGATCTTCATTCCTGCATGATATTGAAGAAGACCCACTAGCTCTAATTTCCCAATTGAACCAAAGTCAATTGATGAAGCCTTGTCAAGTTCAGATTGGATTAATGCCATGCATGATGAACTTCATCAATTTGAAAGAAATCAAGTATGGGAATTAGTACCTAGACCTAGTGACCAAACAGTCATTGGCACTAGATGGGTTTTCAGAAATAAGTTGAATGAAAATGGTCAAGTCATTAGAAATAAAGCTAGGCTAGTTGCAAAGGGGTACAATCAAGAATTTGGAATTGATTTTGAAGAATCATATGCCCCTGTAGCTAGACTAGAAGCAGTTAGAATTTTCCTTGCTTTTGCATCCTCCATGAAATTCAAAGTTTATCAAATGGATGTCAAAAGTGCGTTTTTAAATGGATATATTAAGGAAAATGTTTTTGTTGAACAACCTCCTGGATTTGAAAATGAAAAACATCCTAACCATATTTTCAAGCTTAATAAGGCTCTCTATGGTCTTAAGCAAGCTCCAAGAGCTTGGTATGACCGTTTGAGTACCTTTTTACTTGAAAAAGGATATTCTAGAGGAAATGTTGATCAGACTTTGTTCACAAAAAGTCAAAATCAAATAATTGTGGTCCAAATTTATGTTGATGACATAATATTTGGCTCCACCAATAAAGGGCTATGCACTGAATTTTCAAATCAAATGAAGAATGAATTTGAAATGAGTTTAATGAGAGATTTACATTTTTCTTGGGATTGCAGGTTAACCAAACATCTGAAGGGATCTTCATCAGTCAAGCCAAGTATGTCAAGGAACTTCTCAAAAGGTTTGACTTTCAGAACCTCAAGCATTCAAGCACACCTATTGCTATAAATGCTAAGCTAGAAGAAGACTCAAATGGTAAGTCAGTAGACCCAAAGACCTACAGAGGTATGATTGGCTCTCTACTCTATCTTACAACTTCTAGACCAGATATTCAGTTTAGTGTGTGTTTGTGTGCTAGATTTCAGTCTAATCCTAAGGAAAGTCACATGTTAGCTGTTAAGAGAATTTTCAAATATCTTGTTGGAACATGTGATTTAGGAATTTGGTATCCTGCTAATTGCAAGCTAGATTTGATTGCCTATTGTGATGCTGACTATGCTGGGTGTAAATTAGATAGAAAAGCACAAGTGGCTTCCTAGGTGGGTGCCTTATTTCTTGGGCTTCCAAGAAGCAACATTCAGTTGCACTGTCAACTGCAGAGGCTGAATATGTTGCAGCAGGTAGATGTGGAACTCAGATTTTTTAGGTGAAACATCAACTTCTCGATTACAACCAAGATTTAGGTTGTGTACCCATCCTATGTGATAACACAAGTGCAATAAATCTGTCTAAGAACCCCATTCAGCATTCTAGAACCAAGCATATTGAGATTAGGCATCATTTCTTGAGAGATGAGGTTGCAAAGAAGTCCTTTGAACTCCATTTCATTGAAACTGAAAAACAAGTTGCAGACATTTTCACTAAACCCCTTCCTGAAAATAGATTTTCATCCTTGAGGAGAGAACTTGGTCTTTGTAAATGTCCACATTCTTGATCTCTCTTTAAGTTTGGGTTGAGTGTTATGCACTGTTTAAGGGGGAGTTCTTTTCATATCATACCCTTTGCTTCCTTCAGTCACATTGTCCATATCTCTCTCAATTCCACTTCCATTTCCTTTGGACAATAAATTCTTCAACTCTTATTGTGTTGAAATTTCTTGGTATATCAAATGGTGACTTGGAGAAGGACATGTTATGCTTGTCTGGACACTTTCACTATGCGAGAGTATATGTCTCCGCCAAGTACTAAGAAATGAATATGCAATTGCTGAGGGGGAGCTTTTATTGTTAAAAGAAAATTATCTTTCTTGATTTCAAAAACTTGCATCTCTTTATTTTGATAGGAAATGATTGAAATCATCATCTCAGGGGGAGCTAGAAAATTCAAGTCATGACTTTTGCAAAATTCATAACTTTTCTTGCATTTCATCAATTTCCTGCATGATGTCATCATTCAGATATCTACAGTCTCCAAATGATCCTTTGAGTGATCTATCATATTTTTTACTAATCAACTGTCAACTATATTTTTCAACCCACAGATTCAGAACTCTTCCAAGATTGAAAACAACTTGTGTCTTGAAATTAAAACAACTCTTTGTTTGCAACTGATGTTGGATAAAATTGATTCTATCTTACAAAACTCTAAAAAATTGAAAATTCAACAGAGCAATGACATTGTGCTGAGAAACTGCACACCTTCACAATGAATGAAGTGCCATGCATGTCATGAGGCACTAATGTTATCTCTGTTCAAAGGGATAAAAAAATTCAAAATAAATTCAAAATACAGCAAAAATGTGCTATACTTTTGATAATGACTGAGTAACTGGAAATATTGGCGTCTACAAAACGTATATTTTCATATCAAAAGGTCATTATTTATCCCTTTGAGACTTGACAATGAATAAATCCTAAGTATCCAGGACTATGGTGTGTAAAAAGCACTAGTACTTGAGTGAAAAATTTATATCATTTGATAGTCTGTTACAAAAACAAAATATGTGTGTTAATGGAGTTTTGTTTAGAAAGAATCATTTTCATTTATCATCAAGTTGTTCTTTAAGATTGTGTTTTATTTTCAAAACAATTGCATCCAGTCTAGAGGATATCTTTATTTCTTTACGTTGAGAAATGGTAGCTTATAGTTGATTGTTAGATATATTATATCCCTCAAATCATCATTTCAGTGACTCAAGTCTTTGAATGCTCATATCCTATTGGAAATTGTTTAAAACTTGAATTGTGATGAATTTCTTGCAAAATATAGCAAATGAATTTTTAAGTCTCTTAAAATCCTTGAAATGACTATTTCTCTCATTGATTATCCTTTTAAAGAAGTCCCAAAATTTCTCAAAAAAAATTCTCACAAAAAAATTCAATTTTTCTTCAAAGGCCAGGTCGACACCATCTTATCCCGTGTCGACACACACCCTAGGTCAGGTCGACACTACAGTCTTCCAGTGTCGACACTGCCCCTTGCCAGACCTTTTTAAATCGTGGGTTCCGGATAAACCCTTGTTGTTCCTGCGGGGTATTGCACCACTACAAACCCTTTTTTTTAGGCATCAGGTCGACCCGACGGTCTTTTTCTCTCATTTCCCGGAAAGAAATTCCACATCTTCTCTCTCAATCACATACTTTCTCAATCGTCTCTCTTCTCCTTCATCAACTCCCGATTCCACTCCATTCTTGCAACCATGGTGAGAAAAATGGGTCCTCGCCGTGGAGCAAGATCTCAGGCCTCATCTAGGACAGTTCTGGCAGAGGATGATGTTCCTCAACTCGAAGAAGAACCAAAAGGCGCAATGACCCTGCAGAGCAACCAGGGTCCTCCTCTGCACCTCAGCCAGCAGCCAAGAGAGGTAGACCCTCTTCTTCGGCAGAGGTAGGGTTTCTAGACCTGAGAATCTGGGCTCCTCTTCTGGAGATTCTACAGAGTCATCATCATCATCTTCGTTTGAGTCTTCCAAGTCTCAAGACACCATTAGTGAAGCCAAGCTAATTTGAAGCCCAGAAAAGTGGATTTGACAGATATTAGCTAGCAAATACATTTCCAGAAATTCAGACCTACTTCTCTTTTCAGTCTTGGTTACTCTTTATTTCTGAATTTCAAATTATCTATCCAAGACTTGTTAGGGAATTCTACAAGAACTTGAAATGCACAGATGACGGTTTCAGTCAAAGGTTAAGGGGATTGCTATTGACTTGCCCACAGACATAGCTGCCTCAATTTCAAAGTACCAGATGAAGGGGCAGATTATCATAATTTCGAATTTGATCTTCATGAAGCTTATACCATCATGACAGGCCTCCTGCTGATAATCTGATCCCAAACAAACCTTTGTCACCAAATTCAACACAAACACATTTCCCCCTGTGTGAGAGTCATCCACCATATGTTGACCACAATAATACCCCTCAAGGTGGTGGAAGGGACAGGCTAACAGATATACAGAGGTTCATTCTCTATTGCATGGTAAAAGACATCAAAATCAATCTCCATGTAATATTGTATCAAATTATATCTGAAACAACCAGGAAAGACCTCAAGAGATCTCTTCCATATGCTGCACACTGACTTCAGTGTTCCAGCACTTTGGTGTGCCTTTAGATAATGAGAATCCCAGTCTATCCCTAAATCCAACATCTACACCTTTAAGAATATTCAGAAATTCATGGGATTTAGACTGGAGGGTACTCAAGTAGGAGAGGGCCAGTTGTAGTTGAGGCCCCTCAAGCTCAAGAGAACAGCTCAAGATCAAGGGGACAGCCCCAGGGTGAAGAGGAACAACCTCAAGGTCAAGGGGACCAGCCCCAGGTCAAGAGGAACAGCCTCAAGCTCAAGGGGACCAGCCCCAAGGTCAAGAGGATCAGCCTCCTTTGAATGAGGATCAGCCTCAAGTCTCAACTGAAGGTGACATTCCATTTCATGCCCCACTCTCACCTCAGTTTCAACATTCCTCTCCACAACCCACATTTCAAGCATCCACATCCTCTGGTGGACCTTCTGTTCCACCAGAGTTGTTCTCCTTTTTAAATGACAAATTTGAAACCTTGAACACCTCTATTCAAACCATGTCACAAGCTTTTGAGTTGAGGATTCAACGGTTGGAGAACACTGTGTCTGCCAAGTTCATAGAGCAAAAAGCTGCCTCAGACTATGTAGCTCAAAGATTCAACAGATTAATTGGTACAATGGCAGATGCTTCAATTCAGCTGAATGAGCACCAGCAAAAGTTGGAGACAGTTCTTCAGGGATTTTGGCAAATTCCAAGCTGATGTCTTCAACACCAAGCAGACATTACATGAGATCACCAGCACTAGACTGTCTTTTGCTCATTTTGTGGATGATTTGGAGAGCATGAGGAATTTCAATGCACACATTGACAACCAAATCACTGATTTGACAAAGGAATTCAGATCATGCAAAGGCCTGGTCGGTCAGCTGGATCATCTTCCTCTTCACAACCCATACAGCTGATCTAGCCAGAATTCAAGCTACTTTGATAGAAAATTCAGATAGAATGGAACATTTCTTGCACACACAAAACTCACAACCATTCAAGATCAAATCAAGTCCATCCTGACTTTCATGGAGAAAAGACTATCAGGCATTGAGCAATCTTACTTCCTCCTCCTCCACCTTCTTCATAATGTATTTTTTTTGATGATGTCAAAGGGGGAGAAGAAAGAAAGAGAAAGAAATGATTGTAATACTTTTGGAAAGATTGTAATGTTTCTCTTGAATGAAATGAAATGCTTTTTGCTTAGCTTGAATGAATTTCTCATTTGTGTCTTCAATTCAATGTGATTGAAAATTGTTATGTGAATGTGAATGTATGAATGCTTGTCAAGTTGCTTGACCTTCTCTATGCACAAGCAACTAACTTACTTCAAGTAACATTGTAATTGTGAAGTACAACCATCAATTGTGACTGAGTTTTTATTTAAAGGTCTTTGACAAGCATGAACACAAAAAGAAAAATAAGGACTTTGAATAACCAAAAATTGCTTAAAATCACATCTCATCAAAACCTCATTGTCATATGGATTTAATGTTGCCATCATCAAAAGGGGGAGATTGTTGGGTTGAGTGTAATTTCATATCATTTCCCCTCTTATTTTGATGATAACAAATGTTATTTGAATGCAAATTAATTGAAACATGATAAACTCATTTCACCTGAAATACATATTCAAAAAGCATGTTTCAAAGCACACTTATCATTTGTACTCATAATAAAATATTTTACTAATGATATAAGTGTTTAATTTTCAAGTACAAAGACTTTTTGCAAAGATGGTGTCGACACACCCCACAATGGTGTCGACACAACACCTTAGACTCAAAGGCAAAAAGCTGAAGAAATGCTAAGACTGTGTCGACACTAGTCAAAAAGCAGGTCGACATGAGTTGCAGATTTCAGGAATTAGTCTACCCAGGTCGACACAGGATGAGGGCAGGTCGACACTGGACATCGCTCCCAGAACAGCCTGTTTTCAGAATTGGGACAACAGGTCGACACCACCACCAGGGCAGGTCGACACTGGATCAATTCCCAGAACAGTTTGTTTGCAGAATGGGACAGCAGGTCGACGCAAGATGAGAGCAGGTCAACACTGGACCTCGTTCCCAGAACAGCCTGTTGTCAGATTTGGGACAGTGTGTCGATAACACACCACCAGGGCAGGTCGACACACTACGGAAATATTCCAACTTAAGATGGGATGATGCCACGTGTCAGCCTAGGGCGATGGTGTATCAACCTAGGATCGTGTGCCCTTGTACCTAAAGGGTATCTTTGGAATCTTTTGGGTATAAAAGGCCCCAATTGGCTATCCATCCAATCAAGAGACCAACGAACTCTTGGAGCCTCCAGAAAGTTCCCTTTGGCGGAGAGAAGAGTTCATCTCCCTCCTCTGCTCTCCTGTGTCTTCTGAAGAACAATTCTCATCAATTCGATTGTGAGAATTGGGGTGTGATCGTTGAAGAAGCATTTGAAGCGCCTCAAGGAAGCAGATCAAGTAGAAGCATCCGTTGGAGAAGATTTCAAGGAAGATCCCCAAGTTCAAAAGTGCAGAGCATCGCTCGGGACTTCATGAATCCAAGCCTCTTCCCAATCTGAGCTTCTACAAGGGAGTACACTGAAGAACAAAGTCTTTTCATACAATCCTCATTGTACTTTTGTTCTTCTGAGACATTTGAGATTGTGCAAGTGCTTCTGCATAATTCTCATGAATGTTCTCATGTTCGACATGATCTGCTGCTAGAAGATCTATGTCTTGTGTTGGTGTCTAGCAAAGTTGTTTGTGAGCCACTGTGCTCAGTTTGAGTCGTCGAACTCAAGTGTTTGTTGAGCAGTCTTGCTCAGGGATCTAGAGTAGTCTTACTCTAGAGTTGTAAGCTCAGGGTTGGAGTTGTCTGGCTCCAGTGGGTGTGTTACCCAAGTTGTTTAGTGAATCCTCACTGGGTGTGAGGGGTGGATGTAGGAATCACATGGGTGATTTCCGAACCACCTAAAAATCTCTGTGCACTTGTCTATTTGTGGTTTGATTCTATTATCCGTTAGATGCTTGCATAGGATCGTTTAAGATTCACTTAATCAACTGGTTTCTCATCTATTTTATCAACTCACTTAACATCTCATCAGATCTCGTTTTTCACTGTTAAATTGCCTCTGATTCTCAAAGTATTTTTAAATTGCTTAAGCTTCCGCATAGAGTGGCATAGATCTATTCATCCCCCCTTCTAGATCTTATCCACCTTTTTCCTCGATCCTTCATCACCTAGTTGTGCTCCTTCCTAAAACCTAAAAGGTGTCGTGTACTACCCATCAGTGTATGATATCTGGTAAATTTTCTACACGTGCTTCCATATGATGACCGGACAACCTCTCGAATATAACTTCATCTCGTTCCATTCTGTTCTTCATGAATGCATCTTTTTGTCTTCTAAAAGGGTGATCAGCTGCTAAAAACTATCGATGGCAATCAAACCAGCAGGACTTCCCACCATGTTTAAGTACAAATGATTTGGTATTATCCATACAGTAAGGACATGCTAGCCACCCATGTGTGGTCCAACAAGATAGCATTCCATATGCAGGAAAATCACTTATCGTCCACAACAATGCTGCCCTCATGGTGAAATTTTGCTTTCTAGATGCATTATAAGTATTTACCCCCTCAGTCCATAATAATTTCAATTCATCAATCAATGGTCTGGGATAGATGTCTATGTTTTTTTGTAGGACTTTTAGGACCAGGAATCAATAAAGATAAGAACAAATTCTCTCACTTCATACACATGCTCGGAGGAAGGTTGTATAGTGTCACGAACACTGGCCAACTAGAGTAGGAAGCCAGTGAACCTCCAAATGGATTGAATCTGTCAGTGCATAAACCAAACCTCACATTACGTGACTCCCTTGAGAAGATAGGATGAGCATGGTTGAAATGAGTCCAAGCTTCGCCATCCGCAGGAAGACTCATAATATCCACATCACGATGTACTCTTTCTGCGTGCCACCTCATATGTCGAGCTATCTTTGAAGACATATACATCTGTTGCAGTCTGGGTATAAGGGGAAAATATCGCAATGACGCATAAGGTATATCCTTTCCCCTAGAATTGGCCCCTATTTTAGGTTTAAATCTATCATGATGGCAAACAGAACATGATACCTTATCTGCATCCTCTTTGTGATACATCATACAATGATTAGGACATATATCTATTTTCCCATGTCCAAGTCCTAAATCATTGACCATCTTCTTGGCATAATAAAAATTTGGAGGAAGCTTCTCATCTCGAGGTAACATGCTCTTGATTATGAGGAGGAGACAATCAAAACAACTCTCACTTATATGAAATTCAGATTTCAAGTTTAGCAACTATGATACTGCTGACAACCGAGTATATTTTTGACAACCATCCCATAATGGCTCATCAGCATCCTTAAGTAACTGATAGAATCTTTCGGCTCCCTTGTTTGTCATGTCTTCAGCGTATACAGGATCCTCATGTACATTGAATGTGGGACCAACAACATCTACAACCATATCCACGTACATACTTGTGCCTTCCACATTACTAGGCTTGTGCGATTAGAGCTCCTCACCATGACATGTCCAATTCATAAACCTTCAATAAACCCTTTTTTGTATAAATGGCGTTGAACCTCCCATGGCGAATTCCACTTCAAATTTTTACAAATGCACATTGGATGCAACCTTCGCTGTCTCCTGTTGCATTTGAATTCCCCAATGCAAACTGAATGAAAGTCTCAACTCCGACCCTAAACTCCATAGACACCACATGATCAACTATTCTATGATACATCCATGAACGGCCTAAAGCCATTTTTTTTCCTGCGCCCAACCAATATTAACAGACAAATAACTTTAAAATTCAAATTCAGAAAAAACTAAATCTGGCCCAATAACTTTTACATGATCCATTTAGCAAAGCCCATTACTTAGTGGATTTTAACTTATAGGAATTTCCCCCTTTTAATTAGGGAATAATAGCGTTATGGATTTTATTGTATTTTTCTTACTTGAATTTTTTCATGGGCTATGAGGGGTCCATTGGTCCAAATTCTTTATGATGGACTATCAATACACATCGTTTGGACTCTACCCAGAATTTTATTTTAATATTAGAATAAGTTAGGTATAAGTGTTAACGGGTTTTGCAACTCGTTTCTTAATTACGATAATAAGTCACAAAATGCGTTAATCCTGACCAATCGGATTTTCCTTTGCACGTATTTCTTCGTGGACCAATAGGGAATATTATTTAGAGTTGGGCCATGATATTTATAAAATTTTCCGATTTGTTTTTGCACATATGATAATGGCACGTACGTTTTTTTTATTTCAAAAAATAGTGAATTTATCATTTCCGTTTTATTTTGAAATTTCAATTTACTGATTTTTTTTTTCGGGGTGCTACACTCAATATGTTAAAAAGATTACTAGAATTTTCCTTCAAGCAAAACATCAAAAAACTGTGAAGCATGTACTCAGGGTAAACAAACAAGAAAATCCTTCAAAATTAAATCTGAAAGTCAATTTTCTAAACCTTTCGAACTCATTCACATGGATTTGTTTGGACCCACAAGGACCAACAGTCTTAATGGGAAAAGGTTTGGATATGTACTTGTTGATGACTTTTCAAGATTTACTTGGGTATTCTTTCTTGCTCACAAAAGTGATGCTTTCATGGAATTTCTGAAATTTTATAAGAAAAACTTACAGTAAGGAAAATTCAAGATAATCTCAATTATGTCTGACCATGGTGGTGAGTTTGAAAATATTGACTTTGAAAATCTTTGCAGGGAAGAAAGAATTACTCATAAAGTCTCATCACCCAAAACTCCTGAACAAAAAGGAGTAGTTGAAAGACGCAATCGAACCTTGGTAGAAATGGCAAGAACTATGCTGATTGAAAGTGGCTTACTTAGAAAATTTTGGGCAGAAGTAGTGAATACCTCAAGCTACATCATAAACTATGCAATGGTAAGACCTCTAAGCAAAATGACACCATATGAACTTCTGAAAGGTAAGAAACCTTCCATTGCTCACTTCAAAGTGTTTGAAACAAAATGTTTCATTTTGAACAACAGCAAAAATGATTTGGATAAAGTTGAACCCAAAAGTGAATTGGGCATTTTTCTTAGTTATTCAAATCATTCTAGAGGATATAGAGTCTTCAATGTAAAAGATCAAATTGTTGAAGAACCCCCTCATATAACCTTTGATGAGTTCAATGATGACGTTTGTAGGAAAAAAGATGATGGGAAATTCCTGGAAAGGAAAGATCCAAACCACTAGCAAGGAGACGGATCAAGTGCAAGTGAAATTCCAGGTGATGAAGATGGCAAGGAACATCAACTACCAATGAGAATAAGAATCAACTAAATATCAGAATGCTCAAAGATCATCCTCAAGAAAGCATTATAGGTAACTTGCTTGATCCACCCAGAACAAGATCTCATTTCAGGCTTATTCATGAATTAGATCAAATGGCTCTTGTTTCATAGACTGAACCCAAAAACATTGAAGACGCTCTAAAAGATGCTTCTTGGATAAATGTTATGCAAGGAGAGACAAATCAATTTGAAAGAAATAAAGTGTGGCATTTAGTTCCAAGACCTTCCTCACAGAGTGTCATTGGAACTAAATAAGTTTTTTGAAATAAAACAAGTGAAGAAGGTAAGGTAATAAAAAATAAAGCTAGTCTAGTTGCAAAAGGTTATAATTAGGAATTTGAAATAGACTTCGAAGATTCTTTTGCTCCTGTAGCTAGGCTAGAAGCTATCAGAATCTTGCTCTCTTTTGCATGTGCTCACTGCATCAAACTTTGAAAAATGGACGCAAAGAGCACATTCTTAAGTGGTTTAATAAAAGAGGAAGTTTTTGTAGAACAACCTCCTGGTTTTGAATGCTTAGATTTTTCTAACCATGTGTTCAAGATTGATAAGGCACTTTACGAATTAAAGCAGGCTCCCAGGGCTCGGTATGATAGGTTGAGCTCATTCCTTACATGTAAAGGTTATTCTAGAGGTACAGTAGATCAAACCCTCTTTACTAAAGTGCAGTAAAATCATCTTTTGGTTGTTCAAATTTATGTCGATGACATCATATTTGGATAAACAAAATCTTCTTTGTATAAGGAGTTTGTTGATTTAATGACAAGTGAGTTTGAAATGAACTTAATGGGAGAACTGAAAATTTTCTTGGATTGCAAGTAATTCAAACTAAAGAAGGAACTTTCATCAATCAGTCAAAATACATTCAATAGTTGCTGAAGAAATACAAAATGGAAAACACTAAAACCATGGAAACTCTAATGAGTACAACATCAAGTCTAGATGTCGATCTAAATGGTAACTTGGCAGATGCAAAAACCTATAGAGGTATGATCAAATCCCTGCTCTATCTTACAACTTCTAGACCTGATATACAATTCTCTGTGTGCATGTGTGCTAGATTTCAGGCTTGTCCTAGAGAATCTCACATGAGTGCTGCAAAAAGAATCTTCAGATATCTTGCAGGAACTCATGGTTTGGGATTATGGTATCCAACATTTTGTGAGTATAAGTTAATCTCTTATTCAGATGTGAATTATGCTGGTTGTAAATTGGATAGAAGGAGTACTAGTGGCTATTACCAGTTTTGGGGAGGATGTTTAGTCTCTTGGGCTTCCAAGAAACAACACTTGATTGCCCTCTCTACTGTAGAAGGAAAATATGTAGCTGCAGGAAGTTGTGGCACTCAAGTTTTATGGATTAAACATCAACTCCAGGACTACCAAGTATGTTGCCCAGCTAGTAAGCTCAGAGGGGGGGGGGGGGGGTTGAATGAGATTCTTAAAATTCGATTATCTAAAATCTGTCAACAAAAATGTTCAACACAAACCACTACGATTGTTTGTTAGTGTTAGAAATAAAGAAGACAACAAACACAAACAGGCAATCACACAACACGATGATTTTATTCTAGTTCGGACCTCCTCACCAAAGGAGTCCTACGTCTAATCCCTGAGCAACAACTCAGGATTTCACTACCCAAGGGTACAGTCCCCCTCAAGGACACTTACACATCTAGCCGCAGCTGACCTTCTCTTCACAACCCGAAGAGGAAAACAACACTCTGATTCACAGGTCTTTCTTCAACACGAAGGGAATGCTCTCCACATGTTTCCAATAGGTCTTCTCTTCACACACGAAGAGGAACTTCTCAAGAAAGTGAGAAAACAGGCGAAATGCCCCGAGACCAAGCTTATAAAAATGCTTGATCTGAGGCAGCGACTGAGAGAGAAAGATCTACAATAATGAAATCTCTCATATCACAAGGGCTCTCCAAAACTAACAACGATGAGGTACTGGAGAGCAAGAGCTACAAGGTTGGAGTGGAAAGCAAGAAGCTCTTTTTGCTAGAACTCTATCACTTTCAGATTTTTTGTTGAGATTTTGAATCGTTCAAAAGTTGTTGTTTCCAGAGTCTTCAATCTTGTATATATATATCTTCTCTTGCTGAATTAGCCATTTAGATGATCGTTGTCTCTAGGCTTTAGTGAATGTTAGACTGCATGGTTCTCCTTATTCTTCAACAGGTATGTTGCAGTCAACAGTCCTTTACATTCCATGAAAGTAAGGAGAAGATCCTTCTTGATATACTTCAGCTTCCACTTTGTCCAACGTTGTATGAGGTGGTGCTGTCAGAGACCTGCACATAATAAATGCTAAATCATAGACAGCTACGCTGTCTCTTGTTGTCAGTCAACGTTAGAATTCATGTAGTAAGACTTTTCACTAAAATAGAAACATCATTCTGCTTTTTCTAAAGGTGTTTCTTATATACGCATGAGAGTAGAAGATATTTAGATATGCATTGCAGTGAAATGTATAGTCACATTAAATGTATGGATATTAGAGAAACACACGGGAGGACTTTGACTTTCAAAATATTTGAGACATGTTTGAATGTCAAGTCGTTGTAGTCCATGAAATCGTTATGAGTACGACTTATGAAATCGTTGTGTAAGCAAGTCATTGTTTAAGTAAATCGTTATTCATCCGTAAACAAATCGATGTGAACACAAGTCGTTATACAATCATAATCAAATCATTGTAGAGACAAATCATTATGAGAGTATAAGCAAGTCGTTATAACCAAATCGTTGTGAGCAAATCATTGTTTCACACATAAGCAAATCGTTGCAGGTATCGAATTGTTGTTTTACTTATCGAATCGATGCAGTGATCAAATCGTTGTTTGCTTTATCGAATTGTTACACTGACTAAGTCGTTGTGTAACTTATCGAATCGTTACGGCGACTAAGTCGTTATGTAACTTATCGAATCGTTACGATGACCAAGTCGTTATGTAACTTATCGAATCGATGTGAAAGCAAATCATTATTCTCACTTATCGAATCGTTGTGAGAGCAAATCGTTGTTCTCACATATCGAATTGTTGTGAGAGCAAATCGTTATGCTCACTTAGCGAATCGTTGTGAGATTGAAATCGATGCAACACTTATGAAATCGTTATAAAACCGAAATCAGTATGATACTTTATTAAATCCTTGTGAAAATGAAATCGATAGAAGTGGAAATCGTTATGACACATAGGAAGTTGATGTGTACTTAGAGAAATTTACTGCTCTGTACTTTAAATGCTACAGTGTAAGAAATACTTACATATTTTCTTGATTTCGCCTGATTTACCTCATATGCCTAAGCTTCATGAAAACTTGTTAGATGACACTTTATTGAAGTTTTGTTAATCACCAAAATAGATATATAATTCATGAAGTTTTATGCGGATGAATTGATCATCAATCTCCCCCTTTTTGGTGATGACAAAACATAATATAAGCATAAAAAGGTTCTAAAATAAATTTTAAATAATTTTGCAGAATAAATTAGAGAATTTGAGAGATGTATTTCAGAATAGTTATTTTCTCCCCCTTTTTGTCATTAAGCAAAAAAATACGAGAGTGACAAAGAAGAGAAGAAAGATAAATGGGAGCAAAGAAAAGCAGAATATATTACTCCTTGGAGGGTACAGGAAGATAGAAGGCAGGAGACAAAAGAGAGGCATGGCGAGAAATGATTTGCCAAGCCTTAAGTTCCTATTCTTCAAAATGTTGCCGAAAGACCCCACTAGCGATGGAGTAAGAAGGTCCCATGTCAAGAACCATCATCTTGATATGAAGCGCCCGCTGCTCGTCTAAGAAACGATCATAGCGGTCTGGATCAAGAGAGAATTTATAAAGACTGGTTTTTACAAAACTGGCACGCTGGAGGAACTGAGCAATGTTGATGGGGTAGTGGATTTGATGTTGCTTCAGGTCCTTCTTCATAGCCACAAAAACCTTGTACCTTTCAGTCCAAGTATCATACAAATTCCAAACAAGGTGAATGGAATTGGAGTCTAGGAATTCGGCAGCAGACAACAACAGTTGATTCGATTTTGCCTGAGATGGAGTTGCTCAGCAGTAAGGGGATAAACCTTTTCCCATTCTGAGGGAGACAAGGGCTCACATTCTGATAGGAGAGGGGCAAGAACATTAGCATTGATGAAGCCCCAATGATATTCCCGGTAGACAAATCTGTGGAAAGAAATGGAGCGACCTTGCCGAACTGAAATTCTGGCCATAACTTGAGCAGATCTTTCAAAAATCAAGGAGCCAACCGAAGATTCCATGATGAGAGAATGGAGAGGAGGTAGGAACACCACATCTAGGATCTCCAAGGTGGCAAAATCTACCCGGATCGAGTCGGTATGGGCATCAGTTGAACCAAGAGCATGAATAGCTTGCCGGAATTGGCCAAGCTGAACTTCAGGTAGATTATGGATATAGTAGTAATCATTATACATCTGGAAGTGCCAGATGAACTTGATCTCTTTCTGAACAAAGGGCCCCCAGGTGATCTTGTGCAGGATCTGGAACCACTCAGGGAGAGTCAAATGATGATCTCTGGGTGGATATCTTGCTACCTGAGCATGAAGAAATTGGCTGTAATAGGACTTTTGACCCTGAGCCCACTACTCTTCAGATTTGGCTTCAGCCATGGAAAAGATTTTTGATTTTTCAGCCTTAGAGAGAGAGGTGAAAGGAAGAATGATATTGAGATGGTCAGTGAGGTGGAGAGTTGGAAGTCCAAAAATGGTGGCAAAGGTGGTTTTCTGAAGATATTTACGATAGAGAGACTTGTTTTTAGATATAACAGAGAGGGAGAACCAAAGCGGAGGAAAACAAGGTTCAGAGGAAATAGGGGGGTTTGAAGAAAGTTTTCTTTTATTAGGAACATGACTAGAAGAGCCAGCCCTATGGATGTGAGTGCAGACCTGCAGGACTGATCGAAGAATTACTTCTTCGAATTCATCTTTGATGTCCTGGATCTTAAGATGTTCAAGTTGAGCACTCTTAGGAATGATGGTTACAAAGGATGGAGGAGTAGAAGAGGATGGAGGAAGGAATACTCAGTTGGTGGAGGAAGTATGGAGGGTCCTGCAGATGAAGGACTGGAGGAGGAAGTTCCAGCTGATGAGGAGGAGGCTGGAGGTGCCACAGAAGGAGGAGGAGGAATGAATGTGGTGGAGGCAGGAGAAGAAGAGGTGATAGGACATGGAGTGGGTGAGGAGATGTTTTTATGAAGGGGTTGTTTGAAGATAGCAGGTGCTGGAGGTGCAGTGGAGGATGATGGTGGAGAAGGAGGTGCTGGAGTTGGAAGAGGAGAAGAGCTAGGGGGCTCAGGGGCTACAGCATGGTCTTCATCCACTCTAGCTGGTACAGCCTCAGACTCCATTGGCCCTGATGGCCCAGACGCATCCAAGATTGGCCCTGGTGGCCCTGACTGCTCAGCTTCAATAGGCCCTGATGGCCGGACTGCCTCTTCTACAATCGGTGGCCCTGATGGCCCAGATTCTTCATCAATAGTTGGCCCTGCTGGCCAAACATCTTCTGGCTGACTAGGCCCAGAACTGTTGGCTGGAGTGGGAGCAGGAGGGGCTTGAGTGGGTAGATGCACCCTCACAAAAACAGATAAATCTTGCATCACTTGCTTAATGCTTCCCAACTCACCCTTTAGACTTTGGAGCTCAGAAGTCAATGCTCCAACTTGCTTAGCTGCTGAGCTCTGGCTAATGAAAATAGAAGTAATGTCTGACTGCACAGAGCAAAGGATTTTACCTTGTTCATCCATTCTGACTATTAAAGGCTTCATATTGACCTTCAATTTCTTCTTCTCAGCCTCTGATATGGCTTCCTGGTGAGGAGAGGGATCTCAGGAGCTACCTCTTTCCTTTTTCACTTGCCCTAGAAATGGGCTCTACATTATCACATTGATCTTTTCTACATCTGAATCTAAAGGGCTTGTCAAAACACCTTCTCTGAACTGATCAACATGAGGGTTAGCCACTGGCTCCCCCTGAATTTCAGCATCCTTCTCAACAAAAATGCGCCCCTTCAACAGGAGCATCATCCATTTGAATGTCTTCATGGTGTCCTGGTGCCACGACCTCAGGAACTACTTCTTCACAAGCTTTTTCTTGCTCCCCCTAAGCAGGAGCAGCCTCCATCTGGACATCTGCAGCCAATACCACTTGCTCTGCTTGAGTGCTGGTGATAGAATCCAACACATTTCTAAGCATAGAGGCTATACGAGAGGAGGGAGTGACAACCTCTTCAACTTGCCCAACGAGCTCAATATGCTCCAAAGGAATGTCCTCAATTCTGATTCCACTGGCTGCAAGCTCTTCAACACTGATCTTTGCTGCTGCTGCTACTGCTTGCTCATCTTGAACTACTGGTATTTCTGCCCTGGCTTCCTCTTGCTGAACTTGAACACCTGGAACCACTGCTGCTGCTTCTGCCTGAGCTGTCTCTTCTTGAATTTCTTGGGCTTCTGCAATAATGGCCTCGCCCTCTACTACTAAAGTTTTGGTCCAAACTCCAGCAACCATAGAGAACCCACTTTTCTTTAAATTCTTGCCTCTGATGAACTGCCCCATTTTTTCGGATACTTCACCATTCAGACTTATGTTATATTGCTGGAAAATCTTTGTCAAGAGATGAGCATAAGGAAGGGACACCTTGAGCTTGTTTTTCTTGTCCCATATTACAGCCGATGCAAGTTTCATCCTCTCAATAATGACTTCGGCCAAGTTGATTTCTTGGTTCTGAATCGCCCAGAGCATCATATCCGAGTCTGCTTTTGGACATGAGGAGAAGGTAGCACTTCTGGGAACTAGAATCTGGCAAACTCTGAAATGAAGAATTAGATTGAAAGCATTCAAGTGGTTGATGTTGATTTTACCGTCCTTCAGCTTGTACTAAGGACCAACAATCCCCAAATCCTTGGGGCGAATGTCTACTGTGTTTACCCCACAGTGACCGGTGGTAGACACTCCAAATAGACTGGCCAGCAAATCATATGTAATGTGAATAGGGGTACCCTTGACGGAGGAGGTCAAGGATCCATCTTCTTCAGATTTCAGGCACACATAGAAGGCTTTCACAAGATCTGGATAACTTACTTATGAAATAGTTACCATCTTTGACCATTTCATCCTCTGGATAGCTGCCACTACACTGTGCATTCCATTCTTTTCCAAATTAGCCACGTCCACTGCCTTGTTGCCGCAAAGCGTCATCTTCATGGTTGCAAATCTTTCTTGCTACTCTGCTATGAGGAACGCAGTGCCATAGCCCCCAACGGTGCTAGAAACTTTAGAAACGGCCATGGAATTGAATAGGGGAGGGTTCTAGAAGATCGGGAAGAGGATTGGAGCAAAAGCTCTCAAGATATTTTTCGCGAGAAGGGATGGATGCTTTGAAATCTCACAGAGTCGATGTCGGAGACGATAGGGTTGTCATTCCAGGCAAGTCGAACGAGATGAGAGTGGGAGGTGAATCGTTATGACACAGATTTTGGGATTTTAGAGATAGGCATAAAGATAAAATGCCTTTTGAAAGGATGGCACCATAAATGCAGAAAACGACAAATGGAGACAGGTTCGAGATAAATAAATACTTTTTAAATTAGCGAACCGTCACAGATATGAATGAAGTAAATGACTTTTAAAATAACTTGCTTAATTTCAGGGGAGAGAATAATTGTTATTATGAAATTATTGTTATTTCAGTTATATACAGATGAATCTATCACAAATTACACATGCCTAATTCCCTTTTAAGAGACGTAAATCTCTCTTCAGGTAAGGCCTTTGTGAAGATATCTGCCAACTGATTTTGAGTATCTATAAAAGAAATATTTATATTTCCATTAGCTACATGATCCTGAATGAAATGATATCTAACCTCTATATGCTTTGTCCTTGAGTGCTGAACTAGATTTTTGGTGAGATTTATTGCACTGGTGTTGTCGCACAACAGGGGAATTGTCTTGATGTGCAGTCCATAATCCTCAAGTTGCTGCTTAATCCATAGAAGTTGTGTACAACAGCTTCCAGCAGCCACGTACTCAGCTTCAGCTGTTGACAGTGCTACTGAATTTTACTTCTTTGAGGACCATGAAATTAGACATCCTGCAAGAAATTGACAACATCCACTGGTACTTTTTCTATCTATTTTGCATTCAACGTAGTCAGCATCAAAATATCCTACTAAATTTATTTCACATGATTTTGGATACCACAACCCTAGATCATGAGTTCTAGCTAAATATCTAAAAATCCTTTTGACACTAATTAAATGAGATTCCTTAGGATCTGCCTGATACCTAGCACACATGCATACAATAAATAATATATCAAGTCTATTGGCAGTTAAATAGAGTAAAGAGCCTATCATACCTCTGTAGATCTTTTGGTCTACTTCTTACCATCCTTGTCACTGTCTAGCATTGTAGATGTGCTCATTTGTGTAGACAGTGGCTTGGCGTTTTCAAAACCAAACTTCTTTAGTAGTTCTTTGGTGTACTTGGCTTGACAAACGTGAGACCCTTCTTTTCCTTGCTTGATTTGCAATCCGAGGAAATAGTTGAGTTCCCCCATCATGCTCATTTCATATTCTCCCTGCATGAGCTTTTCAATTCATCAGTAGAACCAAATATTATATCGTCTACATAAATTTGAACTAGTAATATATTTTTGACTTTTATCTTAATAAATAGTGTACTATCTACTTTTCCTCTGGTGAAACAATGGTTTAATAAAAATGCACTTAACCTCTCATACCATGCTCTAGGTGCTTGCTTTAAACCATATAGAGCTTTATGCAACTTAAAAACATGATTTGAAAATCGATATTATCAAAACTAGGAGGTTGTTCTACATAGACTTCCTCCTTTATATAACCATTTAGAAAGGCGGATTTTACATCCATTTGAAAAAGTTTTAAATCCAATGCTGAAGTATAAGCAAGTAGAATCCTAATTGCCTCAAGTCTAGCTACTGGTGCATAGGTTTCATCAAAATCTATGCCTTCCTCTTGGGAACAGCCTTGAACTACCATTCTGGCCTTGTTTCTTGTGATCACTCCAGCTTCTTCCAATTTGTTCCTGAACACGCATTTGGTGCCAATCATAGGATGATCTGATGGTCTCGGAACAAGGGACCACACTTGGTTTCTCTTGAACTATTTTAGTTCATCTTCCATGACTAATATCCAAGATTCATTAGTTAGTGCTTCGTTGACTGTCTTAGGCTCTATTTGAGATACAAAAGCTAAATAATCACAGGGAATTACATTACCTCTGGTTCTTACCCCAACCAATGGATCTTCAATGATGTTATCCAACAGGTGATCCTTTTTATATCTCCATTCCTTTGGAAGATCATCATGAGATATCTCTCTTATTGCAGTTCTTCCAATGGTGGATCTTCTTTATCATTGATAGATGTATCTTTTAATTTCTTGGACAAATTATCTGCATCATCATTATCACTATCTACTTCCTTTCTCAAGGAAGGGTTAGTTTCATCAAAAATAATATGCACAGTTTGCTCAATTATTAAAGTTTGTTTATTAAATACTCTATAGCCTTTAGGTTTAGAAGCATACCTCATAAATATACCTTCATCGGATTTGGAGTCTAGCTTACCAATATCCCTTTTGCCGTTATTGTGAATGAAGCAAAGACATCCGAAGGTTCTGAAGTGACTGATCTTTGGTTTCTTCTACTTGAATAAGTCGTATGTTGTCTTCTTCAAGATTGGTCTGATCATTACTCTGTTGATTATGTAGCAGGCTGTGTTGATGGCTTCGGCCCAGAAGTACCTTGGTAGGTTGTATTCCGATAGCATAGTTCTGGTCATGTTCAATAAAGTTTTGTTCTTTCTCTCAGCAACTCCATTTTGCTGTGGTGTCCTTGGTGCTGAGAAATTGTGCTCTATTCCTTGATCATCACAGAACTTAGCGAATCTTTCATTTTGAAACTCTCCTCCATGATCCGATTGAATGCTAACAATGTTGAACTTCTTATCCTTCTGGACTTTCTTACTGAACATAACAAAGCTATCAAAGGTGTCATCTTTGTGCTCTAGGAAAGATACCCATGTGAATCTGGAATCGTCGTCTACAATCACAAAACCAAAATTCTTTCTAATGATAAGTTTATCCCCATGTAATTTAAATTAATTACATATCTATTTTGGTGATTACAAAACAATGATAAATGTTTAATTAACAATTTATTATGAGATTTTAAGCTTAGGAATAAACCAAGGATAAACAAGCAAATCAACCATGATGTAAGTATTCATCACTCTACAACAATGTAAGTTTGAAGCATCATATCTGTCTAAGTTCATAATGATTTCTATGAAGATATAACGATTTCCTTACATTCATAAAGATTTCATATTCGATAAGTGATCGCAACGATTTGCCCTCACAATGATTCGATAAATGTTCGCAACAATTTGCCCTTACAACGATTCGATAAGTGATCGCAACGATTTGCCCTCACAACGATTCGATAAGTGTACGCAATGATTTGCCCTCACAACGATTCGATAAGTGATCACAACGATTTGCCCTCACATCGATTTGATAAGTGATCATAACGATTTGCTCTCGTAACAATTTGCTCTCGTAACGATTCCTGTAGTCATCGTAACGATTCGCTCTCGTAACAATTCCTTTAGTCATCGTATCAATTTGCTTATAACATCATAACGATTTGTACATCGATTTGCTTATAATGTCATAACGATTTGTACATCGATTTGCTTATAACATCATAACGATTTGTACATCGATTTGCTTATACGTCATAACGATTTGTACATCGATTTGCTTATAACGTCATAACGATTTGTACATCGATTTGCTTATAACGTCATAACGATTTGTACATCGATTTGCTTATAACGTCATAATGATTTGTACATCGATTTGCTTATAACGTCATAACGATTTGTACATCGATTTGCTTATAACATCATAACGATTTGTACATCGATTTGCTTGTAACGTCATAACAATTTGTACATCGATTTGCTTATAACGTCATAATGACTTGTACATCGATTTGTTTATGACTCTACAACGATTTGATTATAACGACTTGATATTTGACTCACTTTTGACTGCATTGAAAAGTCAAAGCTTTCTCGCACATCTTTCTAACGTCTGTACATTTATTACTCTGAACGTACCTCTGTATTCATGCAGACGATATCTTCTATTCTCGTGATTATTATGCAGACATCTTTTTGGAAGAACAGAATGAAATTTCTACTTCTGTATAAAATCAATCTAACATTGACTGATAACAAGAGACAACTTAGCTGTCTATTGTTTAGCATTTAATGTATGCAGGTTTCTGACAACATTCGTCATACAACATTGGAAAAAATAGAAGCCAAAGGATACTACAGAAGATCCTATCTCTTTGCGTGCATAAATGGATAAAACACTAGTGACTGGAAGCTTCTACAGTACCATGCAGTCTAACGTACACTTACGCATAGAGACAACGGACACTCCAACGTTCAAATTTCAAACGTTGATATATATATATATATAGAAGAATGAAGTTCGACAATGGAAGGTAGTTAGCGAATAACAAGCTCCAACACCTTCAATCTTCTACAAGCCATTCTTAGAGCCAAGCACAAACTCTCATTAGTTTTTAGCTCTTGCTCTCGGTGCCAAGTTCACATCTGTGTGAGAGCCCTTCGGTCTAAGAAGAGTCCTTGATTGTAGATCTCTTCTTCTTCTCAGTCCTTGCTTCAGATCAAGCAGTGTTCTATAAGCTTGATCTAGGGGCATCATCTCCTTGATCTCTATTTCTTGAGTTGTTCCCTTCTGTTGTGAAGGAAGACCTGGTGGGATCCAGGGTGTGTCTTTCCCTTCGTGTTGAAGGAGGACCTGGTGTGGTATCCAGGGGGTTGTAATTCCCTTTGGGTTGAAGGAAGACTAGTTGTGCCTGGGTGTAAGGATCCTTAAAGGGGACTGTACCCTTGGCAGTGAAATCATGAGATTTTGCTCAGGGACTGGACGTAGGACTCCTAAGGGGAGGAGATCCGAACCAGGATAATTCCTTATGTTGTGTGATTGTGTTTGTGTGATTGCTGTTTATCTTCACTATCACTAACATCCATCGAAGTGTGTTTTGTGTGAAGGTTTTTGTGTATAGGGTTAGTAGACGAAGTTTTAAAGCCCCATTCACCCCCCCCTCTGGTCTTGCTAGCTGGACAACAAGTGGTATCAGAGCTAGTCTCTTCAACAAAGAAAAAGATCCAACGATCTAAAGAGAAATGATCAAATGGCAGCTCAAGGAAACATTGAAGGTCAGTCTGTCAACCGACCTCCTCTCTTCGACGGTGAAGACTACACTTATTGGAAGACCAGAATGGAGTACTTCTTGCAAGGATTCGATTTTCAGATCTGGTCAATCATAGAAGAAGGAGATCTCGTTGTCCTAAACTTAAGGCATAATTGGACAGACGATGATAGAAAGAAGATCTCCCTCAACTGCAAAGCTAAGAGTATCCTGTGTTGTGCTCTTAGCAAGAAAGAGTTTAACAGAGTCTCAACTTGAAAATCTACAATGGAGATGTGGGAGAAGCTGAGAATCACCTATGAAAGGACTAATAAAGTCAAAGAAACAAGAATAGATATACTAGTGGCTCAATATGAAAAGTTTCAGATGCAGCCGGGAGAATCTATAACCCAGATGTTCAGCAGGTTTACAGATATAACAAATGGGTTAGCTGGTTTTGGTAAGACATATGAAATTGGAGAAATGGTAAGAAAGATTCTAAGATCTTTACCAGTAGTATGGACTCCTAAGGTAACAGCTATAGAAGAGGCCAATGACCTAAAGAAGATGTCATTAGAGAAACGCATTGGGTCCCTCATGGCCCATGAGATAAACATGGAAGATTAGGAGAGTCATCAAGCAAGAAGAAACACACCAATGGTCTCAAAGCAGCAGAAGGCAGCTCTGAGAAACCATCAGAAGATGAAGACATCAGTGAAAATAGTTAAGACGAAGAAGTAATGATGTCTAGGAAACTGCAGCGGATTTTGGCCAAGAAAAAGAAGTATCCATCTGGCAGACGATATTTCAAAAAGGGAAAGGAGTTCAAGAAACCTGAAACAAAGGACATCAAAAAAATGAACCAACTTTTTATGAGTGCAAAAGGCCAAGACACATCAGGGCAGAGTGTCCAAAACTCAAGAAAATTGAATTCAGAAAGAAGGACAGCTCAAGAAAGTTCAGAAGACATCAGAAGAAAGCCATGGAAGCAGCTTGGGACAACAACAGTGACTCGGACAGCGAGTCATCCTCAACCAGCGAGGAAGAAGAAAAGGCTAACCTAGCCTTCATGGCAAACGTCACAGAAAAGGTAACCTCTGACTCATCCTTTGATTCCTGCAATGATTCTGATTCAGATAACTTAGAAGATGCTTTTAATGAATTATATGGTAAATATAGAGAAATATCTAAATTACTAAAAGCTAGTAAAAAAAATGTTACATGTCTAGAGAATACCAATTCAGACTTAAAATCAGAAAATGAATAACTAGAGAAGCAAGTTAATGAACTCAAAAGAAGAAATGAATTCCTATGTGAAAATCTAAAAGAGAAAAATGAACAAATAAAAAAATTAGAAAAACAAGAAAGTTCAGAAGAACTAAAAATGAAATCAAAATTTTAACAGAAGAAAATGATAAACTATCAAATACCTTAGAAAAATTCACTAATGGTAAGAATTCTCTAATACTGAGAGGTGCTTTTTTTTTTTTTTAAGATAAATATCTGATAAGGGAGTAGGAGAGTGGTCACCCCTTCAGGGAAGGGATGAGTGAGTCACTCCACCACCACACACCTATCAGAGAATTTTATATTATATCAAAAAACATTACAAAGGGTAGTCAGGGCCTGATGGAAGGGAACCCCATCTTATCGAGGCGATAGGGTCCCTTTACAGAGGGAGGTAGATCAGCCTAAGAAGACCAGACAGTACAAGAACAAGAAATAGTACAACCATGACCAGCAAGACTATCAGCCACCCGATTAGCATCCCGGTAAATATGACTAAAAGAAACATGTAAATCCTGACAACGATGGAGAACATCTTGAATAGCAATGGAGAGATGCCAAGGGCAGGAATATTGACCCTTCATGATTTGCACCAGCACCAGCGAATCACACTCAATAAGAAACTCCAAGAAGCCCCTTTCATAGCACAAGAATATTCCATTCCGAAGAGCAAGAGCCTCAACTTCAAGACTTGAATGAACACCAGGATATCTAGCAGCAAAAGCAAACAATCTCACCCAGATCATTCCTGAGAATTCCTCCGCCGGCAGCAATACTAGATGTTATTTTGTAAGCACCATCAACATTGAGTTTCAGTCTCCCAGGAGGAGGCAGAGACCATCTGACAATCTGTGGGGTTAAAGGCGCAGGCACCTGAAGGGCGATACCCCATAGTTGGAGGAAACACCTATGAGAAGCGGTCAGATCCATAATACGGAGAGGAAAAATTTTGAGAGAATCAGAAACATGCACCATGACTTTATATAAAATCTGACCGGCCGCCATTGGCTGATCGTCAAATCTGGCTCTGTTGCGACTACACCAAATCTCCCATATGGCTGCCAAAAACATATGTGTAGCCAGCCGCCCCCAATATGTAGAACAATGCAGACCAGAAATATAGTGAATGACACCATGAGAAGCATTAGTAACAGATATGTTGCAGAAATTAAGAAAACAAAACAGGCTTGACCAGACTTCAGTCGCCACTTTCCCATGGAAGAAAAGATGAACACCAGTTTCACAGTGAGGGCCACGGCAGCAGGAACACATTGAGCATAGCGGGATACCATAGCTGGCTATAACATCATCAGTTGGTGCACAACCACATACCACTCTCCAGGCAAAAATCGACCACTTAATCGGGACATGGGGACTCCAAATTTTGGACCAGCCATACCTTGGGGCACCTTGAAGGAGTTTACGGACAGAATTTGTGGAAAAATCACCATTTGTAGTGGGGCACCAAATCCATTATCTAGACCACCATTAGAAGCAAAGATGTGACTGAGAAGGGAGGGAGGGCAGAACTACTGAGCAATATGAATATGATGGCAAATGGGATCAGCAATCACCTGGTTAATGGACCAACATTTGTCTGGCAAAATCAGCCAAACTTGGTCAGGAAGGAAGCACCTAAGGGGGGTCGATCCAGTCCAAACATCCAAACAGAAGCTGGCCTGAGAACCCAGACCTTTCACCATAACCCGATGATTAGGTGCAATCAACTGGGAAGCATGTAGCCATAGTCTTCTATCCGCAGTAGCCAATAAATGAAAAGAAGCAGTGGAGTGGTGAGAGTGATAAAAGTGCTTTGCCTGAAAGAAGTTACCCCAAAGAGAAGTGCCAGAAATCGCCCTCCAAAGCATTTTGGTCTTCAAAGCAAGTTGCATTTGGGAGAGATTGAGGACTCCCAGACCGCCACACTCTTTGGGTTGGGAGATAATATCCCAGGAGATCCAGTGTCTTTTGGGCGAACCATCATAAGAGCCCCAGAAGAAATTGGCCAGCAATCTGTGGAAAGACTTCATGACAGTAGTAGGAATAGCCTGAGATGACATCGTGTAAATGGGCAAAGCAGACAGAACATGTCTAATAAGAATAAGCCTCCTGCCAGAAGAAAGAAACCCCGACTTCCAAGTTTGCAGTTTGGCAACGGTTTTGGCAATGATATGAGAGAAATAGTAAGGCCTCCTCCTTCCAACAAAAAGCGAAACCCAAATATTTGATAGGCAACTTGGCCTGAACAAAACCCGCAATATCAACAATAGATCGACTGAGGGAGACTGGAGCTTTATCGGCCACAATGAAAGAGCTTTTAGCCACGTTAATAAGCTGACCCGAGGACCCCTCATACGCCCTTATAAAATTCATAAGCCACCTGATGTGTCTAACAGAACCATTGAAAAAAATAAGTGTGTCATCAGCAAAAAGTAAGTGAGAAACCAGAGGACATCTTTGAAGGGTTTGGAACGCTCCACCATTGTTGCGGTAGAATAATGAGCTGAGCCTCAAGGCTTCCTCAGCAAGAATAAACAAAGCTGGTGCAAGAGGATCACCCTGGTGGAGACCTCTCGTAGACTTGAAATAGCCATGGATTTCACCATTCAATAACACAGAAAACAGCAATTAGAAAGGAGGGGTTCAATTAGAGAAATGAAACTGATAGAGAATCCAAACTTGCGAGGCACAGCATATAAGAAATCCCACTCCAGCCGATCATATGCCTTGGCCATATCCAGCTTAAAAATAACGTTTCCACCTCTACACCGTTTGTTCAAATGCTGAACCATCTCCCCAGATAAAGCCAATTCTCATAAATGTTCCGCCCTTTAACAAATGCGCCCTGCTGCTCAGAAACAAGGATAGGTAAAACCTGTGCTAGTCTGTCATTGATAATGTGGGATATGATTTTATAGAAGAAGTTGCAAAGACTAATTGGCCTGAAATTAGCACAGGTTTTAGGGATATCGACCTTGGGAATCAAAGCAATAAGGGATGAGGTGAAACCTCTAGGCAAAGCATGACCACAAAAGTAGCCTTGAACTGCAGCCACGATGTCATTCTGAATAAAGTCCCTGTAGTTTTTGTAGAAATGGCCAGTGAATCCATCCAGCCCAGGAGCACTATCCGGAGACATAGTCATAACAACACCTTTGATTTCCTCAGCATTAGGAACCACACAAAGGGAATCATTTTTCACATCGTCCACCAAGCCTGGAATATCCTCCAACAGGCGCTGATCAACATGGTGAGGGGAAGAAGCAAAAGCTGCAGAGAAATGAGAAACGAATAAATTTACCATCTCCTCTTTATCAGTCACAGGCATACCAGAGTCATTTTGGATCTGATTGATGGCTGATCGCCTTCTATGAGAAGCCGCACAGGCATGGAAAAATTTTGTGTTCCCATCGCCCTCCTTCAGCCACTTTAATCTAGATTTCTGCCGCCAGAACATTTCCTCCTAGGCATGGACACGGGCAAGATCATCCCTGGCAGCAGACAGCTGAAAATGATTCTCAGGAGTTGAGTCACCATCAAAAATAGTTTGAGCTATAGAGTGAGCCTCTTCAGCAAGCATGACATTATCATGGACATTCTTAAAAACAATCTTATTCCAGTCTCTATAGAAAAGTTTCATATGCTTCAACTTTATCGCCATATTCAAAAGAGGGAAAGAGGAACACGGAGCAGCCTCCCAAGCACTTTTAGAATCCTTGAGAAACCGCTCATGAGAAATCCACATTTGCTGAAAACAAAACCTAGATGGAATAGCAGGAGCAATGGACATCAGTGATATAAGCAGAGGGCTGTGATCGCTACAAGCACGAGACAAATGTTGCACCTTGAGATCAGGACAGGTGAGCAACCAATCACCATTAACCATGACCCTATCCAGTCTGGCCCAAATACCATTAGCCTGCTGACCATTATACCAGGTGAATCTACTCCCTGAAAAACCCACATCCTCTAACCCAGCTGCAGAAACACAAGCTTGGAAATCTATACTGGATCGCTCAAAAGCCCTACGACCACCCCTTTTTTTTGAGGGGTCAAGGATACTGTTAAAGTCACCACCAATAAGCCAAGGCTTATCACAAGACGCAGAGAAGTCCACCAAGTTATCCCACAAATCTCTACGCTCAGTCAATAGACAACTAGCATGAACAATAGTAACAAAAAATTCCGAATGAGAGGAGGAGCTGATGCGCACAGTTAAGAACTGATCAGAGCTTGAAACCAAGTGGATAGTAACATCCTGTTTCCAGAATAACCAAATACGGCCTCTATCATTGCAATTGAAAAGGCATGAATGCATACGAAGTTTGAGTCTGTATCTCTCAATCTTATCACTACTAAGCTTAGGTTCAATAATAGCAACAAAAACAAGCTGGAACTTTCGGATAAGAAACTTCAATCGATTAATAGACTGAGCATTAGCAATCCCCCTGATATTCCAAATAAGACTCTTCATAAGGATATCATTGAGAGGCATTCACAGAGGCGCTCATGCGTAGAGAGGATCTAGTTTTAACACCATCAACCTTCTTAGCCTCAGCATTCTCCGGCCCAACAAAGTTTGAATGAATAGTTGTAAAATTAGTATCCATAGGTAAATGTCCAGAACCTGGTAGGGATATAACATGGCAGATAGGCGCACAGATTTTTGAATCTATGTCTGGCGGATCAGTGACAGGAGCTAGAGCATTAGTAGCTGCCAGGCCTTTTGCGTTGTTCCCAGTAATCTCATCATCACACTCAAAAACACCAGCCTCACCTGGCATAGTACGAACTGCAATAGCAGTATGAGAATGCACAATATTGACAGGAGCATTGGTGTCAATCACAGGTAACACAACTTCATCAGTCCCAGATGGTCCATGACGGGTATCAATAGAAACATGCAAAACATCAGTTGACATAGCAGCCACAGGAATAGCAGCACCAGACCCAACATCCTTATCATTAGGTTCATCCAAAGAACCAGGTTCTGAAAAAATCACTGCAGGAGCATCATCTATCAACTTGGACTTTCCACGATCATCAGCTCCCTTGTCGCTATTGACCTTGCGCCATATTTTTTTTTTCAGGAGGTGGGGCGCTCTGATGAGCATCATGACCTACCGGAAGCACGGGGCTAACATTGGTATTGGCTTTCTTGCAGGTAGAAGGAAGATGACCAAGACGCTTACATGATTGATAGAACGATGGTGGGTTCGGGTAGTTCAGTTGTTGCCACATACCACCCGCGCCAACACCAATCCAGACATGGTCAGGGAGTTCCTTTGATATGTCCAGTTGAACAAAGACTCTGGCAGCATGCGCACGGGATAAATTGATAGTATCTCTATTGACCTGGAGAACCTGTCCAACACTACCAGCAATAGATCGAAGCATGGATTCATTATAGAAATTGGCAGGCAACCCCGGCATCTCCAACCAAACTGGGACTAATGGAGAATCCTCCTCAGGAGAGAAGTTCATCGACCATTGAAAAAACCTGAATAATCTGCCCTTCACAAATAGAGTATCTTTCAACAGAACCTGAAGATAATCACTCTTGTCTTGGAAGCGTATAAGGAGATGACGACCATCCATAGCACTAATAACAAAGTCTTTTACAAAACTGAAATTTTGTGTAAAGTGCATGCGAATATCCTGGAATAAAGGCCGACCGAGCGGAGTATGAGCGATGATAGCAAGGTTGAAAGGCGTACAAGATATCCGTACCTCTTCTAAAGTGAAAAACACCGCAGGCTCTCCAGAATCTGTGCTAGCAGGCCCATGAACCTTCAGAGGGATGGTCGGAGGTTTGACAGACTCCATTAGTATCTGAGCGAAGGACTTCGGTGTTGGAACGCCATCACGAGCCCATGCAATCGGTGCCGGGAGACCATTAGCATTAATTGTATGCATGCATGCATCCGATGTAGCGCAGCCATGGTCATGGGGAAGAGCGGCGGCCGAGGACCCCGCGACTCCTTCTAGACCGCGACGATCCCCTTGAAGGGCACGAACCGAAGAAGGCCCAGGAGGAGGGGACCGGTGTGCCGGCGGCGTCACAAACCTAGCAGAGCGACGACAGGAAGTCTAATGGCAAGGATGGTAATTTTCCAAAACCTCTTCTTATTCTTCAATCATGTTATTGTGCTATCACTTTACTGAGAGGTGCTAGACGGTCAGGAAAAAGGAAACATGGACTAGGCTATATGCCCCCAGATAATGAAGACACAACAGTATACCCTAAGACATATCCAACTCCAAAATTTATACCTGAACAAGACATAGCATACAAAGCTAACCTAAAATATCTTGAAAAAGTAACTAGAACAACATGCTGCAATCACTGCAACAAACTAGGTCACAACAAGACTACATGTCCAACTAAATATAAAAGGTGGATAATCAAAAAGAAAAATGATGATACTAACCAACTAGGACCCAAAAAAACTTAGGTACCTAAAGCTTATGTTTTTATTTCAGGGAAACCTTCGAGCATCCAATGGTATTTGGATAGTGGATGTTCAAGGCACATGTCAGGAAATAAAAACCTATTTTCTCACCTCGAAGCTGAAGAAGGAACAGTCACCTACGGAGACAACGGAAAAGGGACTGTTATTGGCAGTGGTTCAGTAAGCAACAAAGGAAAAATAGTAATTGAAGAAGTTCTGTGCGTGAAAGATTGAAGCATTATCTCATCAGTATAAGCCAGCTTTATGACAAGGGTCATCAGATAAAGTTTCAAGAATCCAAGTGCAGCATCATGAAGGATGGAGTAGTCATTTTTGAAGCCTACAGGAAAAGAACCTGTACGTGCTATATCTTGAAGAATTAAAGGAGCAAGATATCTTTTTAGCAGCAAGCAAAGAGCAATCAACTGAGCTATGGCACAGAAGATTGGGCCATTGCAGTTTGGATGGTATGAAGAAGCTGATAAAGAGAAGCCTGGTGGAAGGTCTACCAAAGGTCAGCACAAAAATGGATGGTATTCACAGACCATGTGCTAAAGGAAAGCATGCTATGAGCTCCTTCAAATCAAAAGCTGTGGTAACCACCTCTAAACCCTTAGAGCTCCTTCATATGGACTTATTTGGGCCAATGAGGACCACGAGTCTTGGAGGAAAGAATTTTGGATTCGTTATAGTTGATGACTATTTTAGATTCACATGGGTCTCATTCTTGGAACATAAAGATGATACATTTGACAGCTTTGTAAGTTTCAGCAAGAAAGTACAAAAGGATAAGAGATATAGCATTGTTGGAATCCGATCAGATCATGGAGGAGAATTCCAAAATGAAAATTTTGTCAAGTTCTGTGAAGATCAAGGAATTGAGCACAACTTCTCAGCACCGAGGACACCACAGTAAAATGGGGTTGCTGAGAGGAAAAATAGAACTGTATTGGACATGGCAAGAACAATGCTGTCAGAATATGATCTGCCAAGATACTTCTGGGCTAAAGTAGTGAACACAACAAGTTACCTCATAAATAGAGTAATGATCAGGCCCATATTGAAGAAGACATCTTATGAGCTGTACAAAGGAAAGAAGCCAAAGATCAGTCACTTCAAGACATTTGGATGTCCTTGCTTCATCCACAACAACGACAAACGAGATATTGGTAAGTTAGATGCCAAATCAGATGAAGGCATCTTCATGGAGTACACTTCTAAACCCAAGGGCTATAGAGTATTTAATAAACGCACCTTATTAATTGAACAATTTGTGCACATTATCTTTGATGAGACTAATCCTTCCTTGAGAAATGAAGAAAATAGTGATAATGATAATACAGATGAATTGTCTAAAAAACTAAAGAATACATCATTTGAGGACAAAGAAGATCCACCTCTAGAAGATCTGCAAGAAAAAGAAATTCCACATCAAAACCTTCCAAAGGAGTGGAGATACAAAAGGGATCACCCACCTGAGAATATAATTGGTGATCTAACTGTAGGGGTAAGAACAAGAGGTAATGTAATTGTAGGATCGAATGGGTGGATGGATCAGATCTAGAAGGGGGGGTTGAATAGATCTAACACCAATTAATGCGGAAGCTCAAGCAATTTAAAATTACTTCAAATCAGAGATCAATTCACCCAAACAATTTACTGATCTGAAGTGTGATTAGTGTGTGTGAGCAAATCGATTAGTAGTGTGAACGAAATCCTATGCATGCATCTAGCGTAATACAAAGTCAAACCACAATTCAAACCATTGCACAAAGGATTTTTAGGTGGTTCGGAAATCACCTCCAGTGACTCCTACGTCCACCCCTCACACAGTGAGGCCACACTACTCAAAACCTTGAGTATAACACACACTGGAGCACGACGACTCCAAACACCTTGAGTTCAACGACTCACAAACTAAGCACGATGGCTCAAACAACAACCGGAGCACGACGACTCCAAATTGAGCACGGCGGCTCAAACCACACCGTGAGTGCGACGACTTACAAACCAGAGCTCGACGGCTCCCAAAACAAAAGCTAGATCAAAGACAACAGAAATCAGATCCTCTAGCAATGATCTGATTCAAGACAAATTCGTACACAGAAATTTGCGCAGAACGTCATGCACAAATCTCATAGATGAAATAAAGAAGAACAAACTCTGAAGTGAGAAATGGATGTAGAATGAGTGTTCTTCGATGGAGAGGCCTTGCAGACGCTTCAATTGAGGAGCCTTGATGGAAATCGATGGAGATTCTCCTCAATTGGCGATGCTCTGCTTTGATGGCATCTGAAATGCCAGAAATTCTTCTTCTCCTGTGCCTCTTCAGTTGGATCTGCTCCCTTGCCTAGCACAGCAAGCTTCTCTCCAGAGATTCCCCTTGATTCCCACATCCTTCCTCTTGAAAGGATGGCCTGCAACTTCTGGAGATGGAGCAAGATCTGGAAAGCCCCCTTTGGCCGCCAAAGAGCTTCTTCTGGAAGTGTATGAGCTCTCTTGCCTTTGGGGTACAAGGAACATGGGTATTTATAGCCCCATATGTCCATAAAGTGCCTTGGGGTGCATGGGCACGAAAACCTAGGTCAAATCCCTTAATTCCCTAGAAGCCACGTGTCCAGAGAAATTCACGTTTTTGAGTTTCAGTCGGAGTGTTTCGACACCACCATGGAGTGTGTCGACACATTGTCCCAATTCTGCAAAACTGGTCTTCTGGGAACTGGGTCTAGTGTCGACACACTCATTGGCTGTGTCGACACACTGTCCCAGTCTGGCAACTGGGTCTTCTGGAATCTGGGACTAGTGTCGACACTACCAGGGGTTGTGTCGACACACTTGACCTTGTCTTCATGAAAAACCTTCAGGGACTCTGACCCAATGTCGACACCATCAATGGGTGTGTCGACACTACCATGACAAAATCTGTATACACCTACAAATTTAACACATAAATCATTAGTACAAGATATTATCATTAAAGTATGAGATATTAAACATCAAAAACATGTTGTCTAAGCATTATTATGATATGTATAAAATGTATAACATATTCAACATGTCATCATCAAAATCACAATATGTCATCATTAAAATCACAATATGTCATCATCAAAATCAAAGTATGAGTGATGTTCATTGGTCATCATTAAAGTACAACTTTAGGAAATACTAAAACACACTCAACCCAACAGTAATCCCTTGCGATTACCTAGCATTTGTGTCACGAATAGAGCCTAGGACAGTCAATGAAGCTCTCATTGATGAATCTTGGATTTTAGCCATGCAGGATGAACTGAATCAGTTTAGAGAAATCATGTGTGATCACTTGTTCCTAGACCATCAGATCATCCAGTTATTGGCACCAAATGGGTGTTCAGAAACAAATTGAATGAAGCTGGTGTAATCTTAAGAAACAAGGCCAGATTGGTAGCTCAAGGCTATTCCCAAGAGGAAGGCATAGATTTCGATGAAACCTATGCACCTGTAGCTAGACTTGAGGGTATTAGAATTTTACTTGCATATGCATCTGCACTAGAGTTGAAATTATTTCAAATGGATGTCAAGTCTGCATTTCTAAATGGTTTCATTAAGGAGGAAGTTTATGTAGAACAACCTCCACGTTTTGATGACACTGAATTTTGACTCATGTTTTTAAACTACACAAAGCACTATATGGTTTAAAACAAGCACTTAGAGCCTGGTATGAAAGGCTTAGCTCATTTCTATTAGACCATGGTTTCAGTAGAGGTCAAGTAGATAGTACACTATTTATCAAGTCCAAGATCAAACATATATTACTTGTACAAATTTATGTAGATGACATAATTTTTGGTTCAACTGATGAATCTCTTTGCAAGTACTTTGAAAAGCTTATGCTGGGAGAATTCGAGATGAGCATGATGGGGGAGCTAAACTACTTTCTTGGATTGCAAATCAAGCAAGGAAAAGATGGGACCCACATCTGTCAAGCTAAATATACCAAGGAACTTTTAAAGAAATTTGGATTCGATAATGCTAAGCCACTGTCAACACCTATGAGCACATCAACGAGGATGGACAGTGACAAGAATGGTAAGAAAGTAGATCAAAAGATCTACAGAGGTATGATAGACCCCTTACTTTACCTAACAGCAAGTAGACCTGATATTTTATTTAGTGTATGCATGTGTGCCAGGTATCAGGCAGATCCTAAAGAATCTCATCTAATTTCAGTGAAAAGAATTTTTAGATATTTAGCTAAAACTCATGATTTAGGTCTTTGGTATCCAAAGTCATGTGAAATTAACTTAGTAGGATATTTTGATGCTGACTATGCTGGATGCAAGATAGATAGAAAAAACACCAGTGGTTGTTGTCAATTTCTTGTAGGATGTCTGATATCATGGTCCTCCAAGAAACAAAACTCAGTAGCACTGTCAACAGCTGAAGCTGAGTACGTAGTTGCTGGAAGTTGTTGTACACAACTCCTATGGATCAAGCAACAACTTGAGGATTATGGGCTTCATATCAAGACAATTCCATTATTATGTGACAACACCAGTGCCATAAATCTCACCAAAAATTCAGTACAACACTCAAGGACTAAACACATTGAGGTTAGATATCATTTCATTCGTGATCATGTAGCTAATGGTAACATAGATATTTCATTTATTGATACAAACAATCAGTTAGCAGATATCTTCACAAAGGTCTTACCTGAAGAGAGGTTTACATCTCTTAGAAGGGAATTAGACATGTGCAAATTGTGAAAGATTTATCTGGTTAAAACTAGAATATTATTTTTCAGAACTTAAACTATTTTTCCTCCCAAAAATTTAAGCATAATTCCAATTATTGCTAATTCTTTTAATTTTGTCATGACGGTTCGGTATTTTATAAGAGTTTATTCTTACCGAACTAGTCAGTTTTGTCGTTTTCTGCCATTATGGCGTCTCTAAATTCTAAAACTCATTCTTTTAATTCTCATTTATATCCCGAAATCTGTGCGGCAACGATTCACATCTCTTCATCGTCTTCTTCCTTCTGCCTGAGGCGATACCCTATCGACTCCAGCATCGACTCTATGAAATTTCAACCTTCCACCTCTTTCCCGCGAGAAATTTCTTGAGGGGTTCTACTCCCTTCTCCATTTCGATCATCCAGAAACTCTTCCCATCAAAAACCATGGCCTCTTCTGGTGTCTCCGACAACGTCGGGGGCTATGGAGCTGCATTTCTTACCGCCGAGCAGCAGGAAAGATTTGCTTTAGTAAATACCAAGCTATGCGGCCACAAAGCAGTAGATGTGGCAGACCTGCAGAAGAATGGAATGGACATTATCATCGCAGCTATGGGCAGATTGAAGTAGACAAAGATAGCCACCCTATCAGAAGTAAGTTATCCAGACCTTGTGAAAGCCTTCTATGTTTGTCTGAAGACAGAGGAAGATGGAACCCTGACTTCCATGGTCAAGGGAACTCAGATTAGGGTCACACAAGCCCTATTAGCATCTCTCTTCGATGTGGCTACCTCCGGACACAATGGAGTTCATACTGTGGATATCTAGGCGAAAGGTCTAGGGATTGTTGTTCCCGAATACAGATTGAATGATGGAAAGCTAGACATCAACCAGTTGAATACGTTCAATCACTTATTGCATTTCATTGTGTGTCAAATAGTAGTCCCAAGGAGTGCCACCTTCTCCACTTGCACAAAGGCGGATTCCGACCTGATGTTCTGGGCTGTCCAGAACCAAGAAATCAACACTGCAGAGATCATGATTGAAAGGATGAAGTTTGCAAGCGCGCAAGTATGGGATACAAAGAGGAAGCTGAACGTTTCTCTACCTTATGCTCATCTGCTCACCAAGATATTTCAACACTATGGCATCAGTGTGGTGGGAGATGTGTCTGAGAAGATGGGCGAAGCTATTTGGTCCAAAAATTTGAGAAAAAGTTGTTTTTTGGTTGTCAATGGAGTTTGGACGAAGACTTCTGTGATTGAGGGTAAAGCCATCATTGGTGAAGCCCAAGAGGTCCAAGAAGCAGAAGTAGCAGCAGCAGAACCACCACCACCAGCAGATCCAATAGCTCCAACAGAAAGAGCAGCAGCACCATCTGTAGAAGCAACAGTAGCACCATCTGTGGAAGTAGCAGTAGCACCACCATCTGTAGAAGCAACAGTAGCACCATCTGTGGAAGTAGCAGTAGCACCACCAGTAGCTGAATCTAGCAGCAGGATTGAGGATATCCCTCCAGAGGATATTGAGCCCATTGGGCATAGTTCATAGGATCCTCTTCCCTCTTCCCGAGTAGGCTCAGTACTCAAGGATGTACTGGAATCCATCCAAAGCTCTTTGAGGGATCCAGTAGTTAGTGAAGTTCAAATTGCAGAAGCCGTGGCATCAGGCCACATTGATTCGATTATTTTGGAAGAAGCTCCCATTCAGGGGGAGCAAAGAATAGAGACTAAAGATGTGCCTATGGAAGATGTTCCAGTTCAGCAATCAATTGAGAAAGAGGCAGCAGTAGTTCAGGGGGAGCAAAATGCCAATGCCCCCATTGATGATCTGTTTAGAGAAGGCATTGTGGAAAGTGCCTCAGAAGAAGAAATTGAAAATGTTGATCATGAAGAGCTCGTGTTTAGGGCAAGAGAAGACAAAGGAAAAAAATGTGGCTAAAGAAGTTCCTCTCCTCACTAGTAAGCCACACAGGAGATCTGGCAAAAAGAAGTTGAAAATCAATTTGAAACCTGTTGTTGAGCACCTGGATGAGCAAGGCAAAATTTTGTGTTCCGTGAGGTCAGATGTGGCCTCCATTTTTTTTAGTCAAAGCTCATCTGCCCATTCATTAGGGGCACTATCATCTGAACTTGAAAGCCTTCGAAAAGATTATGACAATCTGAGGAATATGCTTGTAGATTTGTCAGCATTTTTGAGGGAGCACTTACCATCTCATGCCCCTCCTTTTGGTAGTGCAAGGCCATCAAGGCCATGTGAAGAGTCTAATAGGCCATCAGGGCCTATCATTGCAGAGTAGCAGTAAGAGGAAGAGCGGCCAGCAGGGCCTTTGTCTGAAAAACCTGCAGGGTCACCAGGGCCATTTCCTGTTAAGGATGAGCATGCTGAACAAGTAGTTGCTGCTGAGGAATCTGGGCCAGCAGGGCCAGTAGAGGTTGCTTCACCTCCAGTGGAATTTGTGGCTGCAAGAGAAGAAGATCAGGCTGTAGCTCCAGAGCCCTCTGTCCTTCCTACCCTTCCCATTCCAGCACCTCTTTCTCCACCCACCTCATCCACTGCTCCTCCAGCTCCTCTCACCTTCAAACGACCCCGCTCCAGAACCATTTCCTCACCTACACCTTTCTCTTCCTAAACTCCTTCATCTCCTACTTCCTCCACCATCATTCCTCCACCCCTATCTTCTGTTGAGGTTCCTCCTGCATCTTCTTTAGCAGGAGCCTCTTCTGGTGGTCCTTCTTCTTCAGGGCCTGCTGATCTCCCTTCCATCACCCTTGCTTCCCTCTTCCATCCACAACACCCCCTTCTTTCATTACTATTATTCCTGAGGGTGCCCAATTAGCTCACACAGTAATCCAGGACATCAAGGATGAATTCGAAGTAGCAATACTTCATTCAGTCCTAGATGTTGGAATCCACTCTCATAGGACAGGCTCTTCCAGTCCTATTCCTAAGAAGAGGAGACTCACTTCCACCCATCCTGTCTCTTCTGAACCTTGTTATCCTCCCCTTTGGTTCTCTCTTTCCATTTCCAATAAGCAACAACCTATCTATGAGGAATTTCTTCAAAAGGTAGTGTTTGCTCACCTCTTTGGCCTTCCTTTCCAAAATCTTTCGGCCCATCTCAATACCATCTTCCCTTATGCTTTTCTTTCCAAGGCTCAACAGTCAAAATTTTTTTCCATGACTGAAGCCAAAACTGAAGAACAATGGGCTCAGAGCAACAAAGATCTATACAATCAGTTTCGTCGTACTCAAGCCGCCAGATATCCACCCAAAAATCTCCTCTCCCTCTCTCTGAATGGTTTCAGATTCATCATAAAAATCATTTTGGACCCTTCATTCAGAAGGAAATCAAGTTCATCCGGCAATACAAAATGTACTGCGATTACTGCTATCTTCACAACATTCCCGAGGTGCAGCTGGGCCAGTTCAGGCAAGCCATCCATGATCTAAGTTCTAGGGTTGCTCACACCAAACCCCTCCTAGTTGAATTTGCCACTTTGGTCATTCCTGATGTGGTGTTCCTTCCTCCACTTCACTCCCTGATCATGGATTCATCTATGGGAACTCTCATGTTTGAGCGAGCTGCTTAAGTTAAGGCTAGGCTCTCTGTGCAAGAAGGTCGTAACCTCGCTTTTCATAGATTTGTCTTCAAGCAGTATCTTCAGGGGTACCTCAAGGAAGATGTCCTTGCCCCTATTCTATCTGAATGTGAGCGTCTGTCACCTGCTGATTGGGAAAAGCTCTACACTTTGTCCACTCAACAGCTTTAAGAGTTGAATACTTCTCAAGCTTGCTCCCATCAACCTCTTCTGACTCCCTCTGAATTTCTGGATGCAAACTCTCTTCACCTGGTCCGGGACTCCTTCCTGAAATGGGAAGAACGGTACAAGATCTTTCTAGAATTAAAGAAGGAATTTCGGCAGCATCAGATCTTCTATCCCTTTAAAATCACTCAATTTGTTCAGTTTGCCAGTTTTGGTTGCTTCATCTCCTACAAGGTAGCTCTTGGCAACGACAAATATTGGGATTTCATATTAGATCAGAGACAGCTTCACATCAAGAGGATGACTCCCACCGTAGGACCCTCCTATTGTATTGAGCTTGGAGCATTTCAAGCCTATTTTGAAGAGCAGGAACGCCAAGTGCTACCTATCATTAGGCGCTTTGCATCTCTCTTGTCTTCTGCCTTCTATCCAATGCTCCATAAATCTCTTTGTTTCTCTCTTTCATTTCTCTTTTCTCTCTTTCTTTGTCTCAAGCTCTTGTATCTTTTTGCTTACATGACAAAAAGGGGGAGAAATATAGCATTTCTGAAATATTTCCCTTATATTATTTTCGCAAGAATGCTTAGACTTATTTCAAATCATCTTTGCTAATTGTTAAGTTTTGGCATAACCAAAAAGGGGGAGATTGATGATTAGTTTATCCCCATGTAATTTAAATTAATTACATATCTATTTTGGTTATTAACAAAACAATGATAAATGTTTAATCTAACAATTTATTATGAGATTTTAAGCACAGGAAATAAACCAAGGGTAAACAAGCAAATCAACCATGATGTAAGTATTCATCACTCTACAACAATGTAAGTTTGAAGCATCATATCTGTCTAAGTTCATAACGATTTCCTTACATTCATAAAGATTTCATATTCGATAAGTGTTCGCAACGATTTGCCCTTACAACGATTCGGTAAGAGATCGCAACGATTTGCCCTCACAACGATTCGGTAAGTGATCGCAACGATTTGCCCTCACAACGATTCGATAAGTGTTCGCAACGATTTGCCCTCACAACGATTTGATAAGTGATCGCAACGATTTTCCCTCACATCGATTCGATAAGTGATCATAAGGATTTGCTCTCGTAACGATTTGCTCTCGTAACGATTCCTGTAGTCATCGTAACGATTCCTTTAGTCATCGTATCGATTTGCTTATAACATCATAACGATTTATACATCGATTTGCTTATAACGTCATAACGATTTGTACATCAATTTGCTTATAACATCATAACGATTTGTACATCGATTTGCTTATAACGTCTGTAGACACCCGATTCTGACTAATGGGTTGAACCGCATTTCATGTTATCCTAGTTAGCCCCTAGTTGGTCACTCACCTTGAGCCCATCATTAGCCTTGATTGAGCCCATTAACAATTTAAAATTGCCTTGAAATCTCGTCCATTATTATTTTGGAGAGTCCTTATGAAATTATAACTCGCATCTTTTATGTAGCTGGCTGATAAATGCAAAATAATTCGATTTCCTAGTCGCGACATATCGTAGCGCCTCGACTCTAGTTGCGACGGCCCTGGACACCGCGACAGCCCATGCATGATATCCATGCACGTGGGCTTACTGTCGCGACACCCCGTCCCATCGCGTCTCTAGTCGTGACCCCACGATACGTCGCGACAACGCCTGAGCACACCAGACTCCGCAACAACCTCCTATTTATCCTCCTATAGATCCAGCTTTATCCCTAGGAAATATCTGAACCCCTTGGGGCGAGATTTCGGCCCTAGGGACTCTTGTGAGGATCCCTTGGACTCTCCCTTGCAATTTTAAAAAGGCCATTATCTCCCATTTCGAATTTGGTCCATTTTGAAGAGATAATATCACCCATTTCTCTCTCATGGCTCTATAAAAGAGAGGCCCCTCCTCAAGGACGAGGGGAGCCTCATTGTTACCCCGAACGGCTGCCAAAATTCCCTTTGACCAATACTTAGTCTCACAGCAATCCTTTTCCTCCATTTCCCTCACATCCCTCTCCACCAAAGCAACCCATTTCATCATCTTTGGAGCACGGGACGTGAGAAGGGCGACTCCAACACTCTCCTGAAGCTTTTGGACGATCCTTTGAGCTGCAACAACACAAAGGAGTCGCCCTAATGGGGCTCACTCTCTCCCTTTCCCTTTCTCCTTCTTTTGCATGCATTTTTTATGTTATTCTTAGATAGAACATATTAGCACACACCCACATTTTCCTTCACCCCAAGGGGTTTAAAAACCACCCCCCAGGTCCGTTCCCTCCATGCTCCACATCTTTCTTTCATTTAAGAATAGCTACTACACTTAACATAGTCTAATAGGATTTTATTTCTTGTTTTCGTTGTTTTGGCAGGCACCCAAGCGAAGGTCCACAAGGAGCTCTCATCCTCTAGCCGGCTGTAGGACGGGAAGAAGGTCCCATCCATCATCTCCCGCACAGAAGAGAACGCAACGGTGGAGGGCGACGCGACAAGCAGACGCGTCCACCAAGGGCGACGCGTTATCATTGTTGTCGCAACCAATAGCCCTGCCGCGACACCTGGTTCGTCCTAGTTCTCTCCCCCCTTTCCTAGAGTAGTTAGCCCGCATTATTATCTTTATTTGGCAATACTCTAGGTGGCGATCACATCCTATTTATCATGCTATCATATTTGATATTCATGTCTATGTTGAGGGGAGCACAATCCTTGTGATTACACCTTTTGGCAATCACGGTGGGACCTTCACTGCCACCCTCGTGGATTTTTTGACTGCTTGCTTGCCATGTTTTCTTTGTTTCTCACTTTAGTGCCCTGTTAGTCTCTTGCTCTTTGTTCCCTGTATTTTTTATGTTCTGTTCTTGTCGCGACCTATCACGGCTACGCAATAAGGTCGCGTCGTTTGTCGAGGATGCATTATCAGGTCAGCCTCCTCTTCCTTCTATCTGCCTTGTCTTGTTTCTATCAGATCATGCATCCTTGTGATATCTCCTTGTATCATATGTTGTCGCGTTTCTGAATGTTAAAATCCTGCTAGGGTCCGGATTTTCCTTTTATTTTTACTTGTAAGTTTTCGGTTCTAGTCGCGGTGTATCGCGAGGACGCGACAAGGTCGCGTCATGGAGGGGTGTCACGTTATCAAGTATGCTTTGTATGTTACTGTTTTGACTCATGAATCGGTTTCTCTGTGCTTGTTGGTCCATGTGGTATTGATTTGCTATTTTTGTGTCTTTTCTCATTTGATAGGGTAGTCTGTTTGAGTTAGTTGAAGACCTCTTGGTGTTTCGGGCCTCTGTTCCTATCGCGGCAGGTCGCCCTATCGCGATAAGGTCGCGGTATACACGGCCGCCGCGACTCTGCCCGAGGGCCATTTGGTCACCATGTTTGGTTCTCATCTATCACCTGTGCATACATTTCGAGCATTTTGGCCCATTGCATACGCTATTGAAACCCATTTGTTTAGGTTCCCCCTTGGATGAGTAAGTCCTCTCACCTACGAGCACTCGTAGGCTGACTCGGGCCCACCTTGCGAGGACCTCCGTAAGACCCCGTGACCGTACGCACGTTGCGGTTCGCCGGGCTGGTTGTACCAGTTGTACCCCTTAGTTTAAGCCACCCCTTTGTGTGTGAGTATACCATCCCTTAGCTTCACCGGAGGACTCGAGTCCATACTCATTAAGGTCCAGTTGACCGAGTGACATCCTCTTAATTAATTCATCTAAATGTCAAGTTTAAACCTTAAGAAATTTGCGCTTTAAACATGACAACTTGAGTGTTCATCCCTCCTCCTCTTAGTCTTTCTTGCTGTGATTGAGTCTAGGTATTGTCTGTATCACCCCCCTATTAGTCTTGGGGGGGGGGGTGTATGCGTCATTGTTTAGGGAGATCGAGTCAGTCCCCTCCTTTCTTTGTATCTTATCATAATCCCCTTTTCGATATGGATCAATTTCGGGTCCTTTCCGATAATGCTCTTCCTCTTGGGCTGCTCGAGGAGGTAGCCCAACCCTCCATGGCCACACTTCCGGGGCATATCCAGCCTCCCTCCGTCACTGGGATTCGATCCCGTCCTGCCTCTCCTCCTGGGGGTGATGACCCCCACTCACAATTCAGCCAGCTCCTTCCCCACCTCACTCCAGACCAAGTCCGAGAGTTTATAGCTGCTGCCAAGGGGAAATAGCCTTTGTCTCCCTGGGGTCAGAGTTCAGTCCGACCAGCGGATTCCTCCGCCCATGTCGCTTCAACACCCCACCTTCCTTCATCAGGTGCAGATCCTACACCCCTCCGCCCTCGGGCCATTCATTTTTCGGAACCAAGCTACCTTCCCCCGCGAGAGGTCCGGCCTTGATCTCTCCCAACTACATACTATACGGCCGAACCAGCTCTCCTTCCCCGTGAGAGGTCTCACTCATTCGTGCAACCTCGCTCCCTTATTTCTGCGCATCAAGTCCAGTCTCCCTCCGACTTCCTTGCGGAGTGGACGAGCATGATGAAGGAACTTCATGACCTCCGGAGGCAAATCGATCCGCGGAAGGTAGCTAATATTACCCTCCCATCTTTCCAGTACCTTCGGGTGCCACCCCATTCGGAACTCCCTGTCTACCGGTGATACTCTGGGGTAGGGGACCCTTATGTTCATCTGAAAGACTTTGTCTACGAGTCAGCACCACACAAGTATGACCGCCACCTCATGGCATACTTGTTCAGAAAATCCCTGGATGGTCCGGCTTTGGAATGGTTCTACTCATTGCCCCCCGAGGAAGCCGAGGATTTCCAAATTGTTCAAGAGAGATTTCTGCAGCAATTCCAAGATCGGTTGGGACCCGAATACTCTTTTGTGGATCTAGTAGCCGAAAAGATGAAGCCAGAAGAGGAGTTTTCTACCTATGCTGATCGGTGGCGTTCTTTGGCCGCCAAAGTCCACTGCCCCATGCCTGAGGAGGAGAAGGTGAAGTTGTTGATTTCCAATGCCACTCCAACCTACCGAGCTATTTTGGCCATGAACGATATTTCTACCATGCACCAGCTATATAGCCGAGCCCGTTTCATTTAGACCCAACTTAAGGACTCGCCTATACACTCTATGTTTGAGACCCCCAAGGCCCGTTACACTAAGAACCGCAAGGCCCAGTCACCGCGGGGATCCAAACCAATGAACAAGTGGGTGCAGTTAGCAATCCCCAAGGCCCGGTAGGTAGGTCTCCCTACACCCAGCAAGCCCCGCAGCCATGGAACAACAACAACAATAGATAGCCACCTCCCCAAGGACAAAATCCTCCACAAGATCAGCGCCAGTACTCCCAGGTCCCTCCACCTCAAAATGGCTACGCCCTTAGGAAGCCCAATGGACCCAAAAGAGCCCAATACCCTCCTTTGCCCGAGAGCCTGGCCGACATCTTTGCCGCCCTCATGTCCCTGAATGCCCTGAGACTCTCTCCTAAGAAGGCAAACTGGAATATGGCGGCCGATCAAACAAAGTACTGTGTCTACCACCGCCATCCGGGCCATAATGTGTCGGATTGTTTTCAGTTCCGGGACATGATATATGATCTTCATGAGCAGAACCAAATTGACTGGGCAGAGATGAAAAGATTAATCCAGACTCTGAGGGACCAACAGGGTCAGAGACAACAACAACAATAGCAGAGGTGACAGCAGCCGCAGCAGCAACAACAACAACAACAACAACAACAACAACAATACCAACCCTTCCAACAACAATATCAGCAACAGCAACAACAACAATAGTCCGCAGCAGCAGCGAATGACCTAGGCATAATCCGCAACCCCATGCCACACATCAGCTTGCTCCAAACCCCCATCCAGCTCCACCACCTCCTCCACCCACACATGTTAACCCCGTCATCCACCATCCACCACCAGAAGCTCAGTGGGCCTTCGATGATGAACATGAAGTGGGCCAACTTTTGGTTATTTCCCACGTCACACCCACTACCCCCGTGCCTACATCCACCGTACCTCCCTCCTTCACGCCCCACATTGCTACCATCACTTCACCATCCTATTCCCCCGTCATGTCACCCATTATCCCTCCACACAGCAACATCCCTTTCTCCCCTACGCCAGCACCCTTACTAGCCAACCCTTCTATCCTTGACACCGCAACCCCTCCACTCCACCATAATCTTGCCCTCCGGAGTGGGCGAATGTTCCATCGGATGTACCCTAACTCATCCGTGTCCATGCCAGGTCAACCGGCCCAACAAACCAGCAACCACCAGCAGCAAGATATGGAAGAAATCAATCTGGTCCCGGGGACTCAATATGATATCCTGAAGCATTTGGATCAAACCCCCACCAAGATTTCCATACTAGAGTTAATCAAAAGATCACAGACTCATCAAGACGCCCTAAGGGCCTTTCTGCAAAGGGTCATGGTCAGTGAAGACATGAACCCGAATAATCTACCTTCAGTACTCTCGATTGTAAACAAAGGACCCACTATTACCTTTTCTGATGGTGAGTTGGCTGCCCCAGAAGCCAGAAAAATACCCTTATGTGTGACTCTCACCATAAATAAAGTGGCCGTCGATGCAGCTCTAGTGGACATGGGAGCTTCTATCAATGTTTGTCCATTAAGCACCCTTAGAGCATGTAATATATCGGAACGTCAATTGCAGCCCACCCCCACCACCATCGCTGCTTATGACAATTCACGACGTGCCTGCCATGGAGTCATCACATTACAAGCAGAATTGGGGCCACTAGTCATGTCAGTAGAGTTCTATGTATTGAATATTGATCATACTTACAAGGCCATCTTAGGGCACCCATGGATTGAATCATTAGGGGCAGTGCCATGTACAGCGCATCAGTGTTTGAAGTTCCCCTTCCAAGGGCTAATAGTCAAGGTGAAAAGCGTGGCAACGACACATACAGTAGAAGCGGTTGAGAGGGTGCTGCCATCAGTATGGCCATCCAATAAGCCCGTCATCTATGTGCTTGATGTCAACTATACTTGGGCCTATACATTCTCTTCTAACTGCCCAATTGGGTCTCCCCCTGTAGTCGGAGTCAGGAGAGATGTGAGCACAAATATGAAGGGGTGGGATATCATGTTTAGACTGGGTTATCAGTCAGGAAAAGGCCTGGGTGCCCATCTCCAAGGGTGAACCAAGACTGTGGCCAGCACTAAGAAATTCACAAAACATGGCCTGGGATACTCAGAATGGGCTGCTTTCTCATTTCCTTCACAATCGGACCATGGCCCACTTACCTGGTCCTTATATGAACACTTCGTCAGAGGGCCCGTGTAGCCCGGATACAACACTACTACAGAGCCGCTAAAATCAGCTTACCAGTCCTTAGAAGAGCAACAACCCAATAAGAAGAAGAGAGCCGAGACAGGTACAGAGGACCCAGATCAGGACGATGTCATCTCATCAGTCAGCCTGCTGTTTGAAGAACCAGAAGCTGAGGCAGAAGAATCAGAATTAGAAGACCTTGTTTCTGCAGTCAATCGTCTGTTCAGCGAAGAAGACATGCCGCAGGTAGCAGTATTATCAGCATCAGCAACCACCACCAAGCGACAGTTGCTTGGATTTGGTGAGGAAAGTCAGCCAACCAACTCAACCGTTTCAGCAATGTAGCTCTGGCCAGGGTTTTCCCGGCCTCCCATTCATCTTGTTTCATCCATACTTGTTTATAATTTTGATGTTATTCCCTTGTCTCCCCCCTTTATTATTCAATTCTCTCCCGACACCATTGAAGCGTTAATTCGCCCTTCACCCCTCTTCACCATTTTGTTTAATGGCTCGGTTCTCTCTTTCTCCCGAAGCCTTTTAATGTATTGTAGTTCCTTTCATCAGAAAATCAAAAAATAAAAAAATCCAAAACTCCAAAAAAAATAGAAAATCCAAAAATCCAAAAATATGTGTGTCCCCCCATTCATCTTCTCTCCTCGGACGGCGATCCTCGTCTTCCTCCTCCCCTTTCTTCGAACGGCGATCCCCGTTCTCTCCTTCCTTGTTCATCGGACGACGATCCCCATCTTTCTACTCTTTTCTCCCTGCTTTCTGCCTCCAGCTGTTGATTCCCCCTACTCCCTTGACGGCGATCCCCGTCATCCCTGCATTTTCCTTTGCTCCGACGGCGATCCCCGTCACCCCACACTCCCGCTCTTCTGCTTCGACGGCGATCCCCGTCACTCCGCACTCCGCACTCCTCCTCTCCTCTCAGATGGCGATCCCCGCCCTTCTCCTCTTTCTGTGCAAACCGTGCCTTCTTCTGACTGACCGACATGGTCACGTTGGGCGTTCTGGGCGAGGGGCCTTCTGTTCCCCTGCGCCCCGTTCCTGCGGTCGGCACCCTGAGCTCGGGTGGCCCGCCTCTTCCTCCAGTTCCATCAGAGGACCCTCGCGGCCCTGCCGCACCTTTTCCTGCTCATTTCAATAAACCTCTGGACACTTCTCCAGAATCTCCTGTAAATATTGGGCTTAGTTTAGAATCGGGGGTAGAATCTAGCAAGTCCTCGTCCCCATCTAGGAAGAAGAAGGGTAATGGCATACCCTAAAGGTATCTGCTTGACTTAGTTCAAAGGTGTGGTGCTCTTCTAGCTGTCGAAGAGTTCGTCCAGGAAGCAGTAGTTTTGAACTTAGAGGATCTACATATAGAGGAAGGACTAGACGATGGTTTTGGAATTTATGAAATCGTAGCCGAAGGAGACCCATTAGATGAGAATGATTGTGAGATAGAGGATGTTGCTGAGGCGTATGCTAGTGGTATGAGGAGATTCGATGAACGTACCTCAGCAGTCGATGAGCCCACTAAAGAGGTAAACATGGGAACCGAAGAGGACCCCAGGCTTTTAACCATAGCTTCCAACCTCCCTCCCAAAGAAGAAGAAGCGCTCATAGAAATGTTGAGGGAGTTTAAGGATTCCTTTGCCTGGTCCTACGATGGCATGCCCGGCATTGACCCTGATTTGGTGGAACACAGACTGATCTTGAAGCCAGGGGCAGTTGCCGTCAAACAAAAGTTAAGGAGGTTCCTCCCCCACATCGCATTGAAAATGAAAGAGGAAATTGATAAACTACACAAGGCTAAGTTCATCCGTGTAGTCCTCTATCCATTGTGGGTGGCGAACATCGTCCCGGTCATGAAGAAGGACGGAAGGGTGCGAATCTGCATAGACTTCCGGGACTTAAATAAGGCATGTCCTAAAGATGATTTCCCCCTACCTCACTTGGACGTTCTGATTGATAATACTATAGGGTTCGACACTCTGTCTTTTATGGATGGGTATTCAGGCTACAATCAAATTCATCTAGTCCCAGAGGACCAAGAGAAAACCTCCTTCACCACCCCATGGGGAACTTATTGCTATGTGGTCATGCCGTTTAGATTAAAGAATGCCGACGCCACTTATCAAAGAGCAATATTAGCTATCTTCCACGACATGATTCATATTGATGTTCAAGTCTGCGTGGATGATATCGTGGTGAAATCTCGGACCAGAAGAGAACACTCCTCCGTGCTTGCCAGGGTATTTCGCCGCGCACAAGAGTATTAATTAAAGATGAATCCAAAGAAGTGCGTATTCGGGGTTTCATCGGGCAAGCTGTTAGGCTTCATAGTTAGCAAATAGGGGATTCAAATAGACCCACACAAGGCCAAGGCAATAAATGAAATGCCTCCTCCTATGAACATATCTGAACTTCAAGGTTTGATTGGTCGGCTCTAGTTCATAAGGAGATTCATATCTCAGCACTCTCAAAGGTGTCGTCCCTTCTATGAACTGTTGAAAGGAGGAGTCAACTTTGAATGGAATGCCAAGTGCCAAGAGGCCTTTGATGAGCTCAAGAGTTACCTTATGAATCCTCCTGTGCTTTAGGCGCCCATCCCTGGGAAACCCTCGATCCTGTATCTGTCAACTATTGAGGACTCCCTAGGAGCTGTCCTTGCCCAGCATGATGAATCTGGAAAAGAAAGGGCAGTCTATTACCTATCTAGGGTCTTCAATCCCTTCGAGCTCAAACTCACCACAATGGAGAAGACATGTGCAGCGCTAGTTTGGGTAGTGCAGAAGTTGAAGCACTACTTCCTAGCTCATAAAGTGAGTTTGATTTCTAGAATGGATCCTATTAGGTATCTCCTTGAGAAGCCAGTCCTCGCCGACAGATTGACATGCTGGCAAAGCTTCCTCTCCCAATTTGATATTTCCTTCATAGTTCAGAAAGCCATAAAAGGGTATGCCATTGCTGAGCACCTTGCTCACCTTTCTCTTCCCCATAGTGACACGGTTCAAGAGGAATTCCCCGATGAAAACCTGTCACTCATTTCTCATAATCCCTTCTGGTCGTGCACTTCGACAGAGCTCTCAATTCTAGGGGACGGGGCATAGGAGCTATCTTGCTCACCCCAGAAGGGATCACCATTCCTCTAGCCTATCACCTTCAATTCTATGCCACCAACAACATCTCCGAGTATGAGGCTCTCCTTGCCGGTCTTATGCTCGCTATCTCTTAGGTGTGCGTCATCTCAAGATTATAGGAGACTCTCAGCTTGTTCTTCGGCAAGTCCTTTCTACCTATCGCACTCGTGACCTAAGCTCAAGCCCTATCAAGATCTGGTCACTCTCCTAGCCAGCAATTCCATCAACTCATCTATATCATATCCTCGCTCTTAAAATATCCTGGCCGATGCCCTCGCATCCCTGGCCTCCTCTCTCTCCTTTCCTCTCAGCCGCAGTGCTGAGACAATCACCGTTCAAAGGTTAGAAGCTCCTTCCACTCAAGATCCTTGGTTCGTTAACCTCAGGAGCTCTCTAGTTTTGAAGGCAGAGAGAAAAGAAGCGAAGGAATTATAGCTTGTAGAGCTAGAAGAAATGGTGGAAGAAGAAAGGCCGTGGTACCATGAGATTGAGCAGTACTGTAGAGACGGTACCTTCCCAGAAGAAGCAGAAGCAAAGGATAGGCGGGCCATCCGAAGAGCGGCGTTTAAATATACCCTCGTTGGTGGAGTACTATATCGACGCGCTCTAAATGGGATGCTCCTCCGTTGTTTGTCGGACGAAGGAGCTTGGAAGGTAGTGGAAGGGTCCCACTCCAGCGAGTGTGGAGGGCATGTGAATGGCCAAATGTTGGCTAAAAAGATCTTAGGCAGGGCTACTATGGGCGACCCAGAAGAAGACTGTGCCACCTACGTTCGTAGGTGTGTCAAATGCCAGATCTATGCCGACAAGATCCATGTTCCATCCTCCTCTCTACATCCACTATCTTTCCTTGGCCTTTCCCATGTGGGCCTTTGATATCATCGGGCCTCTTGGTGATCCTAATGCTCGTAAAACAAAAATCTTTCATCCTCACTGCTACCGAGTACTTCACCAAATGGGCCGAAGCTGAAGCATTTAAAGAGATCAAAGGTTCAACCATGTGCAGATTCGTCATGAAGAATATCATCGCGCAGTTCGGAGTGCCAAGCAGCCTCGTCACCGACAATGGACCACAGTTCATATCTCAAGAGCTTCAGGACCTATGTAAGAAATCAACATTTCCTTGCATCATTCGTCTCCATACTATCCGCAGAGCAACGACCAGGCCGAAGCCACAAACAAAACGCTTTTGAAAATTCTAAAGAAAACTTGTGAGTCTAATAAATTTGCTGATTGGCCCGAAAAGTTAGTTGAGGCTCTGTGGGCCTACCGCACCTCCGTCTGCACACCCACCGGGCAAACTCCGTTCTCACTTACTTACGGGATGGAAGTGATATGTCCACACGAGATCCTCATTCCTTCGCTAAGAGTCTAGCTGGAAAAGGAACTCAATCCCGATGAACATCGGGAGGCGTTACTGATACAACTAGAACTCTTAGACGAACGGCGTCTGGCTGCGGCCGATCATGTGCTTGCATATCAAAACAGACTCTCAAGGTCTTTTCAAAAGAAAGTAATTGAGTGTAAATTTCAAGAAGGAGACATGGTTTTGAAGCGCATTTTTATAAAACCTGAAGGTCCAAGGTCTAAATTGTCAGCAAATGGGAAGGCCGTACGTTGTAAGGAAGTGTACCTCGAAAATGTGTATAGGCTAGTTAATGTCGAAGGTGAGGAGCTCTCTCACCCATGGAATGGGTTGTACCTTAAAAGATTCTACCCCTAATATTGACAACAACACCAATTTGCAAAAGAGAATGTTGTTGGCCATATGCCTCACCTCCCCTCATTGTGGTGGATGATCTCTATGTCCGGCACGCACACACACGACGACTTAAGGCCAATCCCCTTTGTTTATGTGGTTTTTCATTCAGCCCTCATGTAGGGAACCTGAGGTCGATTCTCTTCTCACTCGGACGAGGTCCAGGGGCAAAGGGAAAGCCAGCATGTAGACCAGCAAGCGGTGTGTATCATGTGTATGAAGTCTCAAAGAGGGACGGTCAATTCAAAAGAAAAGCAAAAAAAGGAAAGGAAACAAAAGTAAAAGAAGAATGCTAAAAATAGGGGCATGTCAAAGAGTGGCAGTACAGTTCCCCGCGGGACGCCCTTGAGCCGGGTCGTACACATGCCCCCCAATTCAAAAAAAGAGCAATGACCTTAAAGTCCCTGGAAAACAGACAGATTGCACATGTGACATACCCATTGCAAATCTTACAAGCCAGTAAACCCGACCCCAAGACCAAGTCTTGTCTCATTACTAATCTTCCTATTCTCCCTAGAAGACCAAATGACCCCCACACCTGGTCTATGTTAGAACATCAATATTCAAGGGGCAAGAAGCCTTAATGAGCCAAGGACAAATGCACGCTGCACATAAACATTATCCATCAGACAAGAGATGGGGACGAGATCCATGGCCAATTACTCAAAAGGCAAGAAGTGTTGTTATCAAAATCTCAAAAAAACAAAAAAAAAATCAAAAAATTCAAAAATAAAAAAAAATCAGAAATTTAAAAAGCCAAAAAAATCAAAATTTTCAAAAATCGAAAAAATAAAAAATTTCAAAAATCCAAAAAATAAAAAATTTCAAAAATAAAAAAAAATCAGAAATCTCAAAAATTTAAAAAAATTAGAAATTTCAAAATTTAAATTTCAAAAATCAAAAAATTCCAAAATTCCAAAAAAAATGTGTGTACATACCGCTTTCCTTTAGCATACATTGTTTACTTTCCTTTCCGCCTATTTAATAAGGCTCAACCCCTTTGACAATTATGAAGAACATTCATGTTTATTTAAGCGCAAGGGGCTGAGTCAAAGAGTAGATTTGACATGTTCTGATGAGTTTGCAGGAGTAGGTAATTCTAAGGGACACGTGCGGTGCTCGGTTTTTTTTTGCTCACACTCGTACCAATTGCAAATCATTCATTAAGAGTTGACATGAAATAGAATTCCACTAAAAGATGAACAGCATGTACAAAGAGGGGGAGGTGGCTCACAAGTCTCCTCAGTGTCCACCGCCACTCTCCCCAGATCCCCCTGCCAGTCTGGTGGTGGCGGCATCTCGCCGCCACCCCTACCGCTCTGGGCACTCCCCTCACCCTGGCGGCACCTCTCCTCCTCCTCGTTCCTCCGCCGACTGGAGGAACCTGCCAAATACTGTCCTACGGAGGCGCCGGTCGCCCTGCTGACACTCGCCTCGCTCCTGCTCCTACTACGTGAATGGCCTATGTCCGTCACGATCTGCTGGAGGCTCCGCGCCATCGCCTGCTGCACCAGTAGCTCCGCACACAGTCAGGTGACCTCCTCCTGGTCTTCGGGCGGCCTCTGCACCTGCAGCGCCGCCAGCTCCTTCGTCGCCTCCGCGACCTGCGCCTTAGCCACCTCCGCCCAGATGCGCAGCTGGTCCCTCTCACTCTGGGTAGCCTAGACCTCCCCCTGGAGCTGGTCCCTCTGACCCTGGAGATCCATGGCATGCTCCGTGGTAAGCTGCAAATCTCTCTCCTGCATCAGAGCAATCAGTCAATAATCAATTGTAAAAAATAATCAATCAGAAATTCCATTTTACTTACCCGCTCCTCCAGATGCCTTTGAGCCTCCTCGGTCCTCAGCACTGCTCCCGCCAGCTGGGCCTCCAGAAGTGACAGAGACCCCCCTGTAGCTCGTGAGGAGGAAGCACCCCCTGCTTCGGTGCTCCTCACTCTCTCCAGCTCCCTCCGCTGCGCGCAAAGGCACGTGTCAGTTTCCCAAAATCAGCTTGATGTGATTAAGTGTTGAAGTTGGAGTAAGCGCTTACCAGCTCTGCGGTCTGCCTCTACACTGCCTCCCAGTCCTGCACCGCTGAGTAAAGCAAGGCTCGAAGCAATGCAATCTCGCCAGTTACGTCTACCTGCAACACATTTCAAATCATTAACTCAGTTCTATAGAATCAAAGTTCACAGGGTTGTGGTTTTAGGGTCATTACCTGGTGACGGGCGCTCTTGTATACCTTATCGCCATACTTCAAGGCGTATGCCTGGAGGTACGCATCATCGGTGGTAGCGTCTGACTTGACAGCCTTTCCTCGACGCTCCCAGTTATCGATCTGCTCCTTCGCCCGCTTGCGCCAATCAGTAGTGTCGTGAAGTCCCCGGAAACTCCGACCCGGTCTGCAAAACTGGTCTCGAACAGGGAACTCCACGGCACTCTGCCGAAGGCAGAGTGAGCGCTGACTGAGGTATCGGTGTAGAGGTAGCTCAAGGTTAAGTGCATGCAACCACACCGACCTACCGAAGTAGCGGCGGGCCTGCACCAACTAGGGTTGTCCCTCATCACCCTCCCCCAGGTACGGCTGCTAAATCACCTGCAAAGCACAGATTAAGTCAGTGATCGGGAAGTGAAATCAAGCAATTAATCAAAAGGGAAAGGTTAGGGTACTTACATCCAGGTGGGGGTAGCTGTCAATGGCCTCTTGAAGTCGCTCCAGCTGGTCCTCGAGATTGCGTGAGTCTCGGTGAGAATCCCAACAGCGTGCAATGGGCACGATGCCCGGCCGTGCGAGATCCCCTCTCCCCAAGGCTGGGAGGTGTAGATAGGCCCAGACCTACAAAATGAGAAGCAAGTTAGGCGGCAAGTTTCAGAAAAGTGCAGTTTAAATTTCAAAAGAGTTAAAGTTAAAGTGTACCTGAAGAAAGGGGAAGAATCCACTGATTGACGTCTGCCGTTCGGAGGCCCAGGCTATCGAACTGGTGTGCGAGGAAGGCTGCTCCCCAGGCGTATCCCCCTACCTCACCTAGGTCCTCCAGCAGGGGAAGGAAACAGCAGTGGACTGCGTCGCCCCTCGTAGCAAACAAAAGTCTGCCAAGGAAAAGCACGAGGAAGCAGCGCAAATCCAGGTCCGCCTGCGCCCCGGGCTCACTCGCTAGCTCCCTCCGGCTAAACCGAGTCAACCTATCTAAGTGCTCATCGTCACTCTCTCCTGCTACCTTCCCCACATCGAACAACCCAAGGCTCTCCTGGAGGGGTACCCTAGGAACTAAGGAAGACCTACACTCCACAGGTAACTCTACGAGTCGCTCGGCTAGGTCGTGGTAGCAATGGTAGGTGTATCCGCTCACTGGCCTCCCATAGATTCTGAGCCCTGTGATCTAGCTCACATCCTCGAGGCTGGGGATAATATGTCCCCATGGGAATACGAAGGCGGTTGCCTCCGCATCCCACCTGCTCCGCAGAGCCTGAGTTAGGGCCGAATCCGCCCTCATCGTCTCTATCCTAAAGACCCCGCTAAACCCCATCTCCTCTACCCTCTCTCTCTGGAAAGGGGGGAACGCCAAGAAGACAGCCAGCACAATCACCCAAGATACCCGGGCCCTCATCTCGCCCTGCAACATATTCCATTTGTTAAACTAGTCATTTTTAGTGTTCGGTTGGAGTCGCGGCAGCCGTGGCAACCGCGACCTTGTCGCGACGATGCGGGGCACCGCGACCGTATCGTGTGACCTTCCAAGGCCGCGATCAGGTCGCGTCTACCCGGGTCGTCGCTACATGGTCGTGACGCCCTGCCCCGCCATGACACCCTGTCGCGGCAGGTCGGGCTGACGCGTTATCAGAACCGGACCAGCCGTAGCCTCCTTTGTCTGATCCTCTTTTCCACAGGCTTCTTGCCCTACATGTGCCCTCTAGGGGCTCCATTTTCTAGTCCTACACATCCATACATGGATTTAAGGTCGATCTACTTATCGATTTCATCACCTTGGCACGTTTCTTCCGTTCCTCCTCCACGTTCACGGTCGGGGCCTCTTCTTCCTCTTTCACCTCCATCTTCGCGATGTCCACCTCTTCCTCAACCAGAGGCACCTCTGTTTGGCGCCGGAAGCTCCGCCGCTTCGCCTGGCGTTTCCTCCATGAGGAGCCCTCGCCCGGGTTCTTCTATCCCTCCATCTAGGTCGGGGTTGGAATGGGTGAGATTATGGGCAAGCAAGGGAAGCAAACAAGCAAAGGAAGCAAGGAGTTGAGGAAATTCAAGGTTTGAGGGGTTTGAGGTTCAAAGCTTGGAAAAAGAAGAAAGAAGGGCGCCCTTTGTTTTTTGAACCGATCGGTTTTAGTCGCGTCAGGACGGTGGGTCGCGACATAGTCGCGACAGTTTCGATGACCGCGGCCCTGTAGCGACCATCCGCCCCGACGCGTCATTAAGGCGACACTAATGCCTGTTGCGTCATCAATAGAGGCCTTTGCGCTTGCAGGAAGTTCAGTTTTATTCATTTCAAATCCAAATCATTACATTCACTAATTCTTTCTATCAATCAAATAAAGGCTACAAATCTGTTCCTAGCTACCATCTGAAGGCTTTCCTACAATAAATCCTAATCAATGCTCAAACGATCCCCACTGCTAGCTGAATTTTCTTCAAAGCTTCAATGTATTCTTTGATCACATCTTTGTCCTCTTCTACCTCGGGTTGGACAATGCTCCTCGCGCATCCTTCCCAATGGATGATGGCGCTACGCACGTCGCGCTCGTCCTGCTCATCCCCCCTCTTCCTCTCTTGGGTAGATGGGTAGTGCGATAGGATGGGGACCACCGTGCGCGCTGTGCCACATTGGAGGTAGCACCGGTCCGGGTGGTAGGTAACCAGTGCTTCATTGCCCAAGAGTCATAAGGCGAGCCCGGTGCACTGAGGTAGGTGGATCATTCGGCCGTGCATGAAGCGGGGGCGCATGTCAAATTCTGCCACGGTCATCCTTTTGAAATAATCGCGCCATGCTTTCCGTCCTTTCAGCTGCACGGTCTTGCACCACGCCTTGGTGCTCATGCATAGAGGGCCGCCTACGAAAGCCAGCGGATGGTTGAGCATTGTCTTGCACTCCGTGGCTAACTCCTCCATTGCTCGGAACTGAATATGAACGCCCATCCACAGCTCGAGGGCGACAATGGAGCTGAAGAAGGGACCTCCCATAGCTGCAGAAGATAGACCGGCATAGAGGAATCCCAAAATAGCCTGTCCAATGCTCATACCTTCTGAAATGGAGTCAACAATGCTGAGATTGGCGAAAGAAATAGCCCCGTCCGTCGTAGGGTAGAGGATGACTTCGCAAATGCAAATCGCAGCCGCTTTGGCGATGGCCCGATGATTGCCCGTCTTGCGCTTGCATTGTGATATGATCCAATGTGCGATGGGAAGAAGGTGGACGTATATCCCGCTTGTCATGGACTGCAAATCCGTCCTCCTTGTCGTGATCTCCGCAAGGATGCTCCAGGAGTTGATCGGCGCCATGGTGTAGGATATCGCCAGCTCCTCACCCCTTTGGTACCGCGGGAGGCCGAGCATGATCTCCAGCTCTTCCAAAAGGACGGTGGCTTCAAACGTCGGGAAGACGAACGTGTGAGTTTGCGGATGCCACCTCTCCGCTAGCGCCGTGATGCTATCCCACACGTGCACCATCTTGTCGTATTTTTTTGCCAATACAAGCACGGTAGATAGCCCCCACTCCTTCAAGTGAGAGATCGAGGCAGGAGGGAGCAGTTCAAGCATCGGAGATAGCCACGGTATCTTGGAGAACCGTCTATGGCCGGGAAGGATCTGAAATAGAAGAAGAAAGATGAGAACGGAAGAAAAAAAAAGAAGAGCGGGAATACAAGGGAAAACAGAGCATAAGTGCAGAAAGTTCAGAAATTGAGGAAAAGCCGCTTACTTGGAGATCTGGGCGCATGAAGATGTGCCCCGGGATGTCAGAGAGATGCTGGAGATCGGCATATGACTCCCTAGCAGCCTTTAGACTGGAGTAGGGAGGGATCTCCTCTTGGAAAGTAGAGTAATTTCTCTTCATGGTGGCAAAGAGGGAGAAAAAGAGGAAGAAACTTGAAGAAAATTGGGGAAGAAAGGGAGCAGAAGGTTAGCTGCGGGATTAACCCCTGAACCCTCCTATTTATAGACTCTTAAGAGGTCCACTCCTACTCTAATCCTGAGACTAGGTGTTAGGATAACATTAGAAGAGGTTTAGGAGTCCTAGTGTTAGTCTAGATGTCTTAGGATGAGAATAAACTTCAGTTTTCTGGTCTTTCTGGGTTCGGTCCGAGTCGCGACGGCGCGATCTGACGCGATCAGGTCGCGATAGGGCGGGCTGACGCGACTATGTCACGGTCATCCAGAGTGTCGCCTCTCTACCCGAGGGTCTATTTTCATGTCTGTGCTTGTGTGTGTGTGTTTGTTTATAATTGCGAATATATATTGTCAGTTTGTGCTTATTGTGTTTGTTTCTTGAAAAAAAGGAAAAAGGGAACGAAAATCTAAAATCAGAAAATCACAAAAGAGTTTGCCACAGGTAAGTTAGGTATTGTATTTCTTCCCCTACTCCCTGCATTATTATATTGTATTCTACTTATTATATCATTTCAAGGACCGGCTGGTTCTCAATGTGCTCTGGAATTGGAGTTCCCCTTTACCAAAAACAGTGATCATCTAGGTGCACATTGTTAATCATGGATAGGCCGTTGAGTTGTTAAGTTCGGGGACGATGGATTCAGGCCTACACTACGGTTGTGGGTAGTCTCTTGACCCGTTCTTATTTGGCTTAGCAATATTATCCTTGATATATTTTCTATTTTCTACCTTTATTTGAATTCGTTTTGATGATTTCTTTTATTTAGCCTAGCATGCATCATGTAGGACTTTGAGCTTTCTCGACTCATTCTAGACTCTTGAAGAGCCCTTGTTGAGTGCCCAATCATTCTTCATTTTTTCGAAAAAAAAAAACAAGAAATTCAATTCCACTCCGAATCGGAAGAATTGCCTCCGAGTAAGTCGCTCTCGTTAGTTTGACAAGAATTTCACTGTCTGGATTCTCTATCAAATTTTCATCCTATTCCTTTGATTCGTTTTGGTTGTGAACCGCTCCAGGACAGAGCCATGAGTTACCTGCCTGGCATGCATATGTTCCTCCAAAATGAAACCTGCAGGCCAATCGGCTAGGGTACCTCTCAATCGAGGGGTTGATCGTCCTCCTCTTTTCTCCTCCTCATCCAGACTTGTTCTTCTTGGCATCCTGCTCGAGCTGCTGACTCGGGGCTTTCACGAAGATTCCAGTTGCCTGTTAGTTAGACCGGGTGTCTCTTTACCTTGGCTCCCACTTTTCAGTCCACTCCGCGTCATTTCCGCTTCGCCGTCACTTCGTGACAACTCCACTCCACTTCCGCTTCGCTACCCTGCAAAGTGGAAGCCAAGGAGGGGCAATCTGTAGACACCCGGTTCCGACTAATGGGTTGAACCGCATTTCATGTTATCCTAGTTAGCCCCTAGTTGGTCACTCACCTTGAGCCCATCATTAGCCTTGATTGAGCCCATTAACAATTTAAAATTGCCTTGAAATCCCGCCCATTATTATTTTGGAGAGTCCTTATGCAATTATAACTCGTATCTTTTATGTAGCTGGCTGATAAATGCAAAATAATTCGATTTCCTAGTCGCGACATATCGTAGCGCCGCGACTCTAGTCGCGACGGCCCTGGACGCCGTGACAGCCCATGCATGATATCTATGCCCGTGGGCTTACTATCGCGACCCCCCGTCTCGTCACGTCTCTAGTGGCGACCCCACGATACGCCGCGACAACGCCTGAGCACACCAGACTCCACAACAACCTCCTATTTATCCTCCTATAGATCCAATTTTATCCCTAGGAAATATCTCAACCCCTTGGGGCGAGATTTCAGCCCTAGGGACTCTTGTGAGGATCCCTTGGACTCTCCCTTGCAATTTTAAAAGGCCATTATCTCCCATTTCGAATTTGGTCCATTTTGAAGAGATAATATCACCCATTTCTCTCTCATGGCTCTATAAAAGAGAGGCCCCTCCTCAAGGACGAGGGGAGCCTCATTGTTACCCCGAAGGGCTGCCAGATTCCCTTTGACCAATATTAGTCTCACAGCAATCCTTTCCTCCATTTCCAAAATCCCTCTCCACCAAAGCAACCCATTTCATCATCTTGGAGCACGGGACGTGAGAAGGGTGACTCCAACACTCTCTTGAAGCTTTTGGACGATCCTTCGAGCTGCAACAACGCCAAGGAGTCGTCCTAATGGGGCTCACTCTCTCCCTTTCCCTTTCTCCTTCTTTTGCATGCATTTTTTATGTTATTCTTAGATAGAACATATTCAGCACACACCCACATTTTCCTTCACCCCAAGGGGTTTAAAAACCACCCTCCAGGTCCGTTCCCTCCATGCTCCACATCTTTTTTTCATTTAAGAATAGCTACTACACTTAACATAGTCTAACAGGATTTTATTTCTTATTTTAGTTGTTTTGGCAGGCACCCAAGCGAGGATCCACGAGGAGCTCTCATCCTCTAGCCGGCTGGAGGATGGGAAGAAGGTCCCATCCATCATCTCCCGCAGAAGAGAACGCGACGGTGGAGGGCGACGCGACAAGCAGACGCGTCCACCAAGGGTGACGCGTTATCATTGTTGTCACGACCAATAGCCCTGCCGCGACACCGGGTTTGTCCTAGTTCTCTCCCCCCTTTCCTAGAGTAGTTAGCCAGCATTATTATCATTATTTGGCAATACTCTAGGTGGCGATCACATCCTATTTATCATGCTATCATAATTGATATTCATGTCTGTGTTGAGGGGAGCACAATCCCTGTGATTACAACGTCATAACGATTTGTACATCGATTTGCTTATAACATCTTAACGATTTGTACATCGATTTCCTTATAACGTCATAACGATTTGTACATCGATTTGCTTATAACGTCATAACGATTTGTACATCGATTTGCTTATAACGTCATAACAATTTGTACATCGATTTACTTATAACGTCATAACGATTTGTACATCGATTTGCTTATAACGTCATAACGATTTGTACATCGATTTACTTGTAACGTCATAACGATTTGTACATCGATTTGCTTATAACATCATAACGACTTGTACATTGATTTGTTTATGACTCTACAACGATTTGATTATAACGACTTGATATTTGACTCACTTATGACTGCGTTGAAAAGTCAAAGCTTTCTCGCACATCTTTCTAATGTCTGTACATTTATTACTCTGAACGTATCTCTATTTTCATGCAGACGATATCTTCTATTCTCGTGATTATTCTGCAAACATCTTTTTGGAAGAACAGAATGAAATTTTTACTTCTGTATAAAATCAATCTAACGTTGACTGACAACAAGAGACAGCTTAGATGTCTATTGTTTATCATTTAATGTATGCAGGTTTCTGACAACATTCGTCATACAACGTTGGACAAAATAGAAGCCAAAGGATACTACAGAAGATCCTATCTCTTTGCGTGCACAAATGGATAAAACACTGGTGACTGGAAGCTTCTACAGTACTATGCAGACTAACGTACACTTATGCATAGAGACAACGGACACTCCAACGTTCGAATTTCAAACGTTGATATATATATATATATAGAAGAATGAAGTTCGACAATGGAAGATAGTTAGCGAATAAAAAGCTACAATGCCTTCAATCTTCTAAAAGCCATTCTTAGAGCCAAGCACAAACTCTCATTAGTTTTTAGCTCTTGCTCTCGGTGCCAAGTTCACATCTGTGTGAGAGCCCTTCGGTCTGAGAAGAGTCCTTGATTGTAGATCTCTTCTTCTTCTCAGTCCTTGCTTCAGATCAAGCAGTGTTCTATAAGCTTGATCTAGGGGCATCATCTCCTTGATCTCTATTTCTTGAGTTGTTCCCTTCTGTTGTGAAGGAAGACCTGGTGGATCCAGGGGTGTCTTTCCCTTCGTGTTGAAGGAGGACCTGGTGTGGTATCCAGGGGGTTGTAATTCCCTTCGGGTTGAAGGAAGACCAGCTGTGCCTGGGTGTAAGGGTCCTTAAGGGGGACTGTACCCTTTGTAGTAAAATCCTGAGATTTTACTCAGGGACTGGACGTAGGACTCTTAAGGAGAGGAGATCCGAACCAGGATAATTCCTTGCGTTGTGTGGTTGTCTTTGTGTGATTGATGTTTATCTTCACTATCACTAACATCCATCGAAGTGTGTTTTGTGTGAACGTTTTGAAGAGATGCGGAATTCCCTAAATGGTAATCTAGAAGGGGGGTTGAATAGATTACGGACAATTTAAAAGCTTAACGCCCTCTTTTTACAATAGCACAGACAATTAAAGTGTTAGCAATGATTAGACTATGTGTGGATGTGTGTGAGTGATTGATAGATGGATAAGCATGTACTCAAATGTGTATAAATGTGTCGTGCCTACCAAACATCTAACGCAAATTCATGCAAACCACGAGACACGTAGATTTTACGTGGTTCAGAGTACACAACTCGTGTATCCTACATCCACGGGCCACACACACATGCAGAATCACCTGCTTATGAGCTAGTTCATGAACTACAACTCACACACGTGTTTATCTGATGTGAACCCACGATCAGATTACACACACACACGTTCATCAAGCACAACAACCGCTTGAAACACCACACACACACACAAGTATGGAATAAAAAGAACAGGGAAGAGTTTGAGAGTTGAAGAACAAATCCAATAAGCAAACTCTTCCTCTGAACGTCCTCCTGGAGTCCAAGCTTCGACTTTGAGATCAGATATTGATGTCGATGCTTGAATCCAAGACGTCCGGACTTCACCTTCTGCTGCAAAAGTTTTCCGTTCTTGGTTTTGGACGGTAGCTTGAAGCAAAGCAGCAGAACAAAGGTTTTCTGGATAGCTCTTTAGGGTTCTTTGAAGGAGGCTGCTTGTGTACGAGATTTGTTGCAAATAGTTGCTTATATATGAGTGTTAACATATGGAGAGTCGTACTCCATAGAAACACTAAGTTTGGAAACTTGCAAAACTTCCCGTAATGTGTTTTCCGTTTGTCTGTCGACAGGCGTAGACAATTTGTGAAGAACCAGAAGGCTGAAGGCTCTGACTGTGTGCATCTGTCGACAGGTGGTCTGCTGCTGTTGACAGGCGCAGGCCTTCCAGAGCTTTTGATCTTTGGACTGGTTGCATCTATCGACAGGGGCACTCCTGCTGTCGACAGGCAATGCCTTGGCAGAACTGGTTGCTTTCTGACTGGTTGTATCTGTCGACATGTCCTTGCTTGCTGTCGACATGTACCTTGTCTTTTGACTTTTTCTTAATCTTTCAAGCTTGTTTTTGGCACATGTCTTGCATGGTATATCTCCTACAAAAGTAAACATAATTAGTGAGATATTATGAGCATAAAATCAAGCATTGTACCAAGTTGTTATGACAAGTTATTGTTTGAAGATCTCATGCATTTAAAACTCAACTCACATTGTTTATCACTTGTTTGCATTGTACATCATTGCACATCAATGTTCATCAATGTTCATCATCAAAAACATGTTGTATTGATTAATTAGAATGTGAGCTCAATTTTCTCTACATGAGAACCCAACATTCTCCCCCTTTTTGATGATGACAAAATTAATCAATTAATGCACAATTGAGTTTTTCTCCCCCTTTTGACAACATCCAAAAGCACACCATAGACACAGGTAGAATGCACAGAACAAAGATTTTCATTGATTTTCATGAGTGCATACACATTACATTGGGTGCTAATGAAAGGAAATAACAAGTAAAGGGAAAGTCATGGCATGATGACCATAGAAAAAGCAAAATTACATTAAACATGACATGAATAAAATGAAACTGAGACTACAGGACTAGACCCAATCCTTGACAACTAAGCTATCTAAGCATCTTCATCAGCGGGCTGTGAAGGAGCCAGTTGATCAGCATGACGCTCAGGAGCAACGTGGTCCAGATGTGAATCTAGAGCTGCAATGCTAGATTCCATAGTATCCAACCTTGCATTGAGGCTTGCAAAACCAGTGGTCATCTGAAGTTGCAACTGAGCTAGTAGTTGACGGATGGACGGCTCAGTAGCACCAACAGTGACATCTCCCGGAGCATCAAATGACTCAGAGTGGGAGTCATCTTCATCTTCAGCATCTTCCTCATCTTCATCTTGTTCTTAATTTACCTCTTCAACACCAACACCAACCTCTTCAGCTACAGCTGCTCCCTTGCCCTTTAGATCTCTTGAAACTATCCCATCGACTAGCTTGTAGCCCATCCTCTAAGCTGCGGTGAGGTCATAGGAGCTACGGGAAGGAAGATCCGTCATCTCTTCCTTTGGGATGTGGATGCCAATAAAGAGGAATAGAGATGGAGTTGGCAGGCATAGGGCATTGATCTCTTTGAACTTCGAACGCACTGGCGAAAGATAGAGATCATGAGGAGTGGAAGGTTGATGAGTTCAGTTTGGAGGAATTGGTGAAGCAGGGACTTGTGAAGGGAGGTCACAAGTTCACGGCTTCCATCCTTTGGAACAATTAGTGTGGTGAAGATGTGATGGATTAGGCGATGAAGTGGAGGGAAAGAGTTGGCATTCAATTGGTTACGACTGGTGGGGTCGTAAGGCTACTGAACGATGAGAGTGTGGAACTCCTCGGGAGTTGGATGATAGGTTTTGATGTCAACTCCTGTATTGGGGATTTGGAGGGCAGTGGATATATGGTTTGGAGTTACAAAGAAGGCAGTGTCTTTGACTTTGGTGATGAGCTTGCCATCGGTGGACACTCGAAGGTTGGTATAGAAATCCGTCACAGCGGTGGGAGAGTACCGCTTGTGATTGTAACAGAAGGGTGCCCACCCCTGGACATCAAAAAGAGGCTGGAGGCCGGGAAACATGTCCTCCAAAGAGATGAAGTCGACGTAGAGGGGCTGCGCGACTTTCGTGAAGGTGCCATGGGTGTTGAGGAGTCGGAGATTTGGCGGGATCACGAGCTCCGGCAGGCGATCCTCCCGGTGCTTCGTGCGACGCTTAGTGGGCGCCCTGGAGCCCTGGCCTGGTTCGGGAGATCTTGCACGGCGACGAGATGTCATCTTCTTCGCCGGTGGAGCCATGAGATGATGATCCTCGTGTAAGAGGGAGAGGGTGGAGGAAGAAGAGACACGGGACAGAGAGAATCCGCAAGGGAGGCGGGATCTCTTCCGGCGCCTTAGAGAGGGAGGGTTTTGGGTGGAAGGAGGGAGGGGAAGGGTTTTTGGAAGGAGGTAGAAGGGGGAAAGGGGTGTGGAATCCTTTTTAAAGAGTTTAGAAAGGATTTGAAAGGTTGGTCCCACAAAAACCAGGTTTAAACCCTTGCCCTTTGGGCTTCCCATTTGGTGCTGGCCGCCTGCTGTCGACAAGGCCCTTGGTGCCTGTCGACAGGCGCATTCAGAAAATGGCCAATTTTGTGTTTTTGGTGATTTTGTGAATGTAAGCTCTGAGCAATGTCTTCCAGGTGTTTGATGAAGGTGTATAAGAGGTGAAACATGTATGTTAACCTACCATATGCAAGGATATAATAAACCATATCATTTTCCTCAATGGTTTTAACATAATACCCAAGGAATTTAAGGTTAAAGCATTAAGAAAACACTCACGTAAATAAAGAACAATGCACACTCACCCTTCATTGTATAAATGCAATGTAAGACACACAATCCCCATTTTGTTGATAGGCAAATGATGCATAAATGATATCTATATGTCAAGACAATCACAAGACCAATGACCTTGGAAATTATGACTCAGTGGAGGCTTCACATTATTTCCCTTTTTTTTTTTGTTTAATTTAGAAAAACAATGGGATGAAATGGTACTTAAGAAGACGTCACACCTTTTGACGTGAGGATAAACATTACAAGTGCCCATACCCCTAGTTACTCAGTGGAAGTTTCTATCATACCGTTGTACAGAGATGATGAGTTAGCCTTTTGACGCGAGGGCAGACATTTGTGATGTCCATCACCCTGGTTACTCATCATCCCAACATTGCTCTATTTCATCCCAATTTAAAGTTGATTTTCATTATTTATATTATAATTTGTTTGTTTTCCTTGTGAAAGATTTTTAAGAAATAGGTAGCTTTTCTCCAAGTATTGTTGTAAAAGCCAATATCAAGTAGGTGATATGATTACCTATCAATATTAGACATGCACTCTCATGACCAAAAGGCTTAGCAAAAATTGAGACTATGTTTGCCCACAAAGAATTGATTTAGAGGAGTGAGGTGGATATCCTTTAGAGTTATGAAATGTTTCCAAAATGATAGAACCTAAATCCAAACATGAATAATATGTGAAAATCATAGTGGTATAAAGAATAGCTTAATATCATTTGTATATAGTGTGGTCAAACATGCATTAACACCTTATAGACACCTTATATGTTAATCATGAAGTTGCTCACTAAATGGGTGAAGAAATAAGCATGAAGTTCCAAAATTCAGTGTGTCTGTCGACAGGGAGAAAGGGCTTGTCGACAGGAGTACACAAACAGAAGTTGAAGATTTCGGGGAGGCAAAAACTATGTGCATCTGTCGACAGCAGGTAGAGGGCCTGTCGACAGATGTACACAGATAGAAGATTGAGAGTTCTGTCTGGGCTGAGCTGTCGACAGGGCCCATGTAGCCTGTCAACAGGGACATGTTCAAAGCAGTTTTAAGGGTAGAATGAAGGTTTGAAATGATTAATGGTTGTGAGGGAGTTGAGATGGACAAAAGTTGAATAATTTCCTTCACATTTGCATTCATCTAACCCTAACTTGCTCCCCCATAATGTGTGCCATTTGATACAAAAGGACTCAAGTTCATGAAGATAAATATGCACACAAAGACCAAGCAATTAAGAACACCAAGCATGTAGAAAGACAAACCAACAAGTGTTTTCAAAATTTTAAAGAGAGTTTTGAATAGGTAAAATTGTAAAGAACTAATTCCAAATGTAGAGTACATTTCCCTTTTATGTCACATGACTATGGATACTTGGCGGAGAATATTTCTCACGCATAATGAGAGTTTCCAAACAAGCATGACTTGTTCTTTCACACATCACCATTTGATATACCTCACAGTTAGTGCACACAAGGGACATGCTTAACATTTGTGTTAAGTTTCATTCCAATTTGCACAACCCCAACTCTCTTCGCAATGTGGTGAATCTATCTTCAGCTAGAGGTTTGGTAAAGATATCAACCAACTGTTTCTCTGTGGGTATGAAACTGATTTCCAATGATATATTGGCTACCTCATCTCTCAAGAAATGATGACGAATTTCTGTGTTTCTTACCTTGAATGCTCTAGAATGTTCAGAGTATCCAAGAAAAATACCTTGATCGCTTTTAGCTTCAAACTTGTCCAAGTCATTTTTATCATTGTTATGTATAACACCTTTGAACCAAATACTTTAAAGTACCCAATGGTGGGTTTCTTACCTTTCAGAAGTTCGTAAGGAGTTTTCTTGAATTTGGGTCTTACCATGGCTCGGTTAAGGATGTAGCAAGATGTGTTTACCGCTTCTGCCCAAAAGGTTCGTGCTAATTGATTCTCGACCAGAAGCGTACGAGCCATCTCCACCAAGGTTCTATTCTTCCTCTCCACAACTCCATTTTGCTCGGGAGTTCTCGGGGAGGAAAACAGGTGGTCTATACCTTGGTTCCTGCAAAATTCGGAGAAGGAATTATTGTCAAATTCTCCCCCGTGATCAGTGTGGATGGAGCAGATTTTATTGACATTCCCATGCTCAATTTTGTTGAAGAATTCTTCAAAAACACTTAATGCTTCATTCTTGTGAGCCAGGAATTTTACCCAATGAACCTAGAGAAGTCATCCACAATGACAAAACCATAACGCTTGCCATTGAGACTGAGTGTTCTCGTAGGTCCAAATAGGTCCATGTGCAAGAGTTCATAAGTTTTGGAAGTACTTTCCGGTGCCTTTGATTTGAAGGATTCCAGGTTTGTTTTCCCTGTGCACATGCATCACAAAATTTTCATTCTTCTTAAAGGAGATTTCAGGAAGACCACTTACCAACTTAAGCCTCATGATCTTGTGCAATACATTGTAACTAGCATGACCGAGCCTACGATGCCACAATGTAAGCTCGTCCTGTTTGTTTGCTACAAGACACAAATTGTTATTTTCTGGATCATCTAAGTCAACCATGTAGATGTTATTCATTCTTTTTCCAGAAAATTTTAGGCTTCCTGTTTCCTTATCAAGAATTTGACATGAATTGGATTCAAAGACAATTTTATGACCTTTATCACACAATTGACTTATGCTAAGCAATTGTGATGAAGGCCATCAACTAGTAGCACATTGTCTATAGAGTTAGAGGCAAACTTACCAACTTTACCTGAGCCGATGATCTGGCCTTTGTTGTTACCTCCAAGATCACTTGACCTCCGTCTTTTTCCACGAGCAAAATGAATTTAGCTTTATCGCCCGTCATATGCCTCGAGCAGCCACTGTCCAGGTACCATTTGTTTTGATTGTGGGCTGCTAGGCATTCCTGCACATGTGGATCAGACGAGAGGTTTTGGTACCCAAATTACTTTGGGTCCCATTGTATCATTCATGCCAAATAAAAAATGCTTAGGAATCCAAACTTGTTTGATTTTCATTTGATTTGGGCTATTCCAGCATTGTTTTTCAGTGTGCCCAACCTTTTTACATATGTTGCATGATGGTGGTTTTTGAACAACATTGAGCTTTACGTTTGTGGGAGCATGCATTGCCATTTTTCCTTTTTATTGCCTTGTGAATTTAGCTTTAGGAGTTTGCTGTTTGTCCTGTCTTGAGCTTGTTGCAAATTCCTTAGATTGGCCAGGAACAAACTTGACCATTTTAGATTCTTGTTCTTTCCCTGGAAGGATTTTTCCTATTCTTTGAAGGGGTTCGTTTGCTTGAACTTGGGCTGGTATCAATGAAGTTTGTTAACAGATTTTTGTCAATTTCCTTTGGCTTTGCTTTTTGAAACCCGATCCCATGTCTAGCAACATAAACATTTGAACCTAAAATAGCATCCAGATTTTGCTTACTTTTGACAAAACTAGATAAATCTTTTGACTTACCTTTTAAGTCATTTTTAGCTTTTTCCAATTTCTCCTTTAGCTTTTCATGCTCACTATTAAGGCTTTCAAGAGAGTTCATTAAATCATCTCTTTCCTTTTGAACTTCTTGAAATTTAAGTTTCATGCTGTCCAATTCATCACTGTGTGTTTGTTCATCAAGTTTCATCATTTCAATTACCTTATTCAAGGATTCAATTTCATCATGGTTGTTTGACTCATGAACAAGGGAATTGAATTTTTTCTTGAGTGCTTTATTTTCAGACTTGAATTCACAGTATTTTTCAAATAGAACAGTGTAAGCTTCTTCCCATTGAATAATAGAGTATGTTTCAAAGGAAGAATTTACCTCATTCGAGTCATCACTTCTCGCCATGAGACAGTGGACTTCATCATCTCCGGAGGTAGCTTAGCTGTTCTGATTGTCATCCTCATCACTCCAAGTGGCCACCATTGCCTTGGCCTTCTTGAAAGTGAATTTGTCCTTCTTAAGCTTCTTTTTGAGCTCGGGGCATTCTCCTCTCATATGCCCTTGCTTCTTGCACTCATAGCAAACAATTTCAGACTTTTTGTTAGAATCAAACTTGTTAGAAAAGTTTTTCTTTTGGAAAGGTTTAGAGTTACATGTACCTCTCCTCTTGAACTTCAGAAATTTCTTGAATTGTCTAGTGAGCATAGCCATTTCATCATTGTCACTCTCACTGGACGATTCACTAACTTCACTTTCCTGAATTAATTCCTTTTTGGAAACTGAAGAAGTCCTCCTGGAAGCCTTCAAGGCAAGTGGCTTCCTAGGATTTTCTTCAGTTTCTTTTCTTTTAACATTCAACTCATAAGTCATCAAGGAGCCAATTAATTCATCCACTTTCATTTTTGAGAGGTCTTTGGAATCTTCAATGACAGTGGCTTTGGTGTTCCAAGAGGATAGAAGAGACCGAAGTATCTTCCTTACCAAGTCACTCTCCGAGTATTCCTTTTTGAGACCTTTCAATCCATTTATGATTATCATGAATCTAGCAAAAATGTCTGAAATGGTTTCATCATTATTCATTTTGAACATTTCATATTCTGAAACCAGCATGCTTACCTTTGATTCTCTTACCTCGGACGTACCTTCATAGATGAGCTCAAGCTTGTCCCACATCTCCTTACCTGAGGTGCATGTGGAGACTCTTGAGTACTCCTTTTGGTGGACGGCGCATTGCATCATATTGAGGGCGCTCCAGTTGAGTGTCCCCTTTGTGATTTGGTCCTTCGTCCAGGTATCCTCGTTCTCAAGCAGTACGCATGCTCCCTTTTTGACTATTTTCCATAGTTTGAAATTCTGTGCGCGGAGAAAAACCTGCATCCGATTTTTCCAATAAGGATAGTCAGTGCCATCAAAGAAGGGTGGCCGGGTCACTGAGAGTCTGTCAGCCATGTACCCCTTGTTAGACTCCATTTGACTGAGAGTCTCCTGATCGTAAGATCAAATATATAAAGCAGTAAATCGGAGAAACCTGACGCTCTGATACCAATTGAAGAGATGCGGAATTCCCTAAATGGTAATCTAGAACGGGGGTTGAATAGATTACGAACAATTTAAAAGCTTAACGCCCTCTTTTTGCAATAGCACATACAATTAAAGTGTTAGCAATGATCAGACTATGTGTGGATGTGTGTGAGTGATTGATAGATGGATAAGCAAGTACTCAAACGTGTATAAATGTGTCGTGCCTACCAAACATCTAACGCAAATTCGTGCAAACCACGAGACACATAGATTTTACGTGGTTTGGAGTACACAACTCGTGTATCCTACATCCACGGGCCACACACACACGCAGAATCAATTGCTTATGAGCTAGTTCACGAACTACAACTCACACACGTGTTTATCTGATGTGAACCCACGATCAGATTAACACACACACATGTGTATCAAGCACAACAACCGCTTGAAACACCACACACACACACAAGTATGGAATAAAAAGAACATGGAAGAGTTTGAGAGTTGAAGAACAAATCCAATAAGCAAACTCTTCCTCCGAACGTCCTCCTAGAGTCCAAGCTTCGACTTTGAGATCAGATATTGATGTAGATGCTTGAATTTAAGACGTCCGGACTTCACCTTCCGCTACAAAAGTCTTTCGTTCTTGGTTTTGGGCGGTAGGTTGAAGCAAAGCAGCAGAACAGAGGTTTTCTGGAGAGCTCTTTAGGGTTCTTTGAAGGAGGCTGCTTGTGTACGAGATTTGTTGCAAAAGGTTGCTTATATATGAGTGTTAACATATGGAGAGTCGTAGTCCATAGAAACACTAAGTTTGGAAACTTGCAAAATTTCCTGTAATGTGTTTTCCGTTTGTCTGTCGACAGGTGTAGACAATTTGTGAAGAACCAGAAGGCTGAAGGCTCTGACTGTGTGCATCTGTCGACAGGTGGTCTGCTGCTGTCGACAGGCGCGGGCCTTCCAGAGCTCTTGATCTTCGGACTGGTTGCACCTGTCGACAGGGGCACTCCTGCTGTCGACAGGCAATGCCTTGGCAGAACTGGTTGCTTTCTGACTGGTTGTATCCGTCGACAGATCCTTGCTTGCTGTCGACAGGTACCTTGTCTTTTGACTTTTTCTTGATCTTTCAAGCTTGTTTTTGGCACATGTCTTGCATGGTATATCTCCTACAAAAGTAAACATAATTAGTGAGATATTATGAGCATAAAATCAAGCATTGTACCAAGTTGTTATGACAAGTTATTGTTTGAAGATCTCATGCATTTAAAACTCAATTCACATTGTTTATCACTTGTTTGCATTGTACATCATTGCACATCAATGTTCATCATCAAAAACATGTTGTATTGATTAATTAGAATGTGAGCTCAATCTTCTCAACATGAGAACCCAACACGTTTTTGTGTACAGGGTTAGTAGATGAAGTTTTAAAGCCCCATTCACCCCCCCCTCTGGGCTTGCTAGCTGGGCAACACTTTCCTCCAAGACTTGTGGTTCTCATCGGTCTAAATAGATCCATATGTAATAATTCCAAGGTTTTGAGGTTGTTACAACTATCTTTGATTTGAAGGATGATTTAGTGTGCTTTCCTTTTGCACACGGTTCACAGATGACATCCATTCTTGTGCTTACTTTGGGCAGTCCTTCCACTAGATTTCTCTTGATTAGCTTTCTGATTCCATCCAATCTATAGTGGCCCAATCTTCTGTGCTAAAGCTCAACTGAATGATATTTGCTTGCTGCAAGGCACACATCTTGATCTTTCAACTCTTCCAAATGAAGTACATAGATATTCTTCTCTCTGCAGGCTTCAAATATTGTTACACCATCTTTCATGATACTACATCTTGACTCTTGAAACTTGATTTGATGGCCTTTGTCGCACAGCCGGCTGATGCTGATTAAATTATGCTTGAGTCCTTTCATGCATAGAACATCCTCTATGAGAGTTCTGCCTTGACTGCCAACTGATCTGCAACCAACTACTGTCCCTTTTCCATTGCCGCCATATGTTACTGTACCTTCTTCAGCTTCACGGTGGGAGAATAGCTTTCTATTTTCTATCATGTGCCTTGAGAAACCACTGTCGAGGTACCATTTAGATGCTCGAAGGCTTCCCTACAATGAAAACATTAAACTTTAGGTACCCAAGCTCTTTTGGGTCATTGCTGGTTAGTTTCCTCATTTTTCCTTTTCATTATCCATTTTATGTGTTTAGTTGGACATGTTGTTTTAATATGACCTAATTTGTTACAGTGGCTGCAACAAGATGTTTTACTTATTTTTTCAATTTGAATATATTTAAGGTTAGACTTGTATGCAGTGTCTTGTTCGGCTACAAACTTAGGTGTTCGATATATTTTAGGATGCACTATTGTTTCCTCGTTATCAGGAGGGGTGTATCCTAGGCCATATTTCTTTTTCCCTGACCTTCTAGCTCCTTTTAGTATTAATGTGTTTTTCCATTTGTAAATCTTTCTAATGTACTGGATAACTGTTCATTTTCTTTAGTTAATGTATTAATTTCTTGATTTAGTTTGCTTACAGTTTCTTGGTTTTCCAGATTAGCTATTTGATCATTTTTATTTTTTAAATCTTCACACAATAATTTCTTCTTTGTAGTTCAAAAACTTGTTTTCTAATTGCTCATTTTCGGATCTTAGATCTGAATTAGTGTTTTCTAAACAAGCATGATTTTTCTTAGTAGTTTTTAGTAGTTTGCAAACATCTTTATATTTACTATACAGCTCATTAAACACATCCTCTAAACTATCAGAATCAAAAATCGTTGCAGGAATTGAATGATGAGTCAGAGGTTACCTTATCCTCGATGTTGGCCATGAATGCCAGGTTGGCATTTTCTTCTTCTTCACTTGAGCTTGACTCACTGTCTAGTCGGTGTCGTTGTCCCATGCTGCTGCCATGGCTTTCTTATTAAACCTTTTGAACTTCTTTGTGTTGTCTTTCTTTTTGAACTCCACCTTTTTCAGCTTTGGACCTTCTGCCTTGATGTGTCCAGGCTTTTTGCACTCGTAGCATGTGGGTTTTGACCTCTTAACATCTTTGGCTTCAGGTTTCTTGAACTCTTTTCCTTTCTTAAAGTATCTTCTTCCTGATTGATACTTTTTCTTGGCAAGTATGCGCTGCAGTCTTCTGGATAGGAATGCTTCCTCATCTTCATTGCTCCCTATGCCCTTATCACCATCCGATTCTTCACCAGATGTATCTTCAGCTACCTTGAGAGCACTACTGTGCTTCTTTCTGCTAGAGGATTCTCCAAGTCATTCCATATTTATTTCATGGGCCGTTAGTGACCCTATAAGCTTTTCTAGTGACATCCTCCTTAAATCATTAGCTTCTTCTATGGCTCTCACTTTTGGAGTCCACGAGGCTGGTAGGGATCTCAATATTTTTCTTACCATATCTCCCATATCATAATTCTTTCCAAGCCCAGGTAGACAATTCATAATATATGTGAATCTGCTATACATCTATGTAATTGATTCTCCTTGCTGCATTTGAAATCGCTCATACTGAGCTACCAAGATGTCTATCCTTGTTTCTTTAACCTTGTCTGTTCCCTCATAGGTGATTCTCATCTTCTCCCACATCTCCATCATGGATTTACATGCTGAAATTCTATTGAATTCCTTCTTACTGAGAGCACAGCACAGTATGCTCTTACCTTTACAGTTATGAGAAATCTTCTTCTTATCATCTTCTGTCCATTTTCTTTGTTGTTGAGAACTGGTAGATCTCCTTCTTTTATGATGGACCAGATTTGAAAGTCGAGACCTTGAAGGAAGAACACCATCCTAGTCTTCTAATAGTTGTAGTCTTCTCCATCGAAAAACGGTGGTCTGTTGATGGACTGACCCTCGAAGTGACCTTGAGCTGCCATTTAATCTTTTTCTCTTCAGATCGTGAGATCTTCTTTGTCGAAGAGACTTGGCTCTGATACCACTTGTTGCCCAGCTAGCAATCCTAGAGGGGAGGGGGTGAATGAGATTCTTAAAATTTGATTATCTAAAACCTGTCAACAAAAATGTTCAACACAAACTACTACGATTGTTTGTTAGTGTTAGAAATAAAGAAGACAACAAACACAAACAGGCAATCACACTACACGAGGATTTTATCTTGGTTCGGACCTCCTCTCCAAAGGAGACATCCAGTCCCTGAACAACAACTCAGGATTTCACTACCCAGGGTACAGTCCACCTCAAGGACACTTACACATCCAGCCGCAGCTGGCCTTCTCTTCACAACCCGAAGAGAAAAACAACACCCTAATTTGTAAATGAAATATGAATATGGATGAATGGAGAAAAAGAAGAGAAAATAAGAAGAGAGTGCATGTGTGCACTAAGATGGAGGTGTGATCTCCAGGTACACGTGGGTACCGAAAAAGAGAGCGAAAGGTGGAGAGTTCTTACCTTCACTCGAGATCGTGGGAGTGATGTGGTGGGTTGACTCTTACTTCTCCAATCGGCCGTCCAGCGAAGAAGACTTTAGTTGATTGGTTACCTTGCAAAAGAGATGAAACAAACAAGTGAAATAAAGGATTAGACCAAGTCGTGTAGAATCAAATCCAATAGAAGAAGAGATGAACTTGCATGCATGGGCTTGAACGCACCTTGTGAAGGTGGTGTAAAACCCCTAAAGTGTAGGTGTGAATTGAGTGAAGTGATGTGTGTGAGGGACTATGGTGGTTGTGATGACGGACTAAATGAGACGAACAAAAAATAAAGAGAATTGAAGAGTAAGAAATATCTGATAATGTGAAGCTGGCGCAGTAGTGCTTGGATGAAGAGGACTCCTCAAGCTTGCTCCAATGAACTTGAGAGATGAAGTAAAATTCCTTTGATTTGAAGAAGAAGACTATTGAAGCTTGCTTGAGAGGAGATTCTTTTCTTCAAAGCTCCGGAGTTTCCTCTTCAACGCGAAAGGACTTTGCCTTAGCACTTGGACTCTCTTTTAAAACAATGGTCTCGAGGGCCCTTTTATAGGGGTAAAATTGGTAAATCACGACAGACATAGTGGTCGCCTTTAAAAGTGAACCGCGACCGACTAAAGCGTCGCGCTTCAAAGGATTCCTTACTTCGACTTGGGCCTTTCCAAACATTGATTATAGAAGGTATGTAAATTGCGACGACATGGAACAACGCAATTTTGAAACTTCTAATATTGATTGAATTCTCACCAAATTAATAAATATAAACATTAAATCGTGATGACATGAGTCGTCGTGCATTTGAAAGAATTGATCTTCTTGTGGGAATCGATCTTTTGAATAATGGAAGGTCAGAAACGCGATGGCCTAAGTGGACGCGAATCTATTTAGCAACAAAATCTATCTAAAAATGATTTTGGAAATTACTATAAATTGAATATAGAAAATCTTAAATGCGACGACTGTATCGGATGTGAATATAAATAAGAACTCAGGTCAGAGTAGGAAGATAATATGCAACGACATGACCCGTCGCGGATCAAATTTCTAAACCGCGACCACTGTGTCTGTTGTGAATTAACTATGCAAAGAGGACCCCCTAAAAATTCTATAAAAATCCAAAAAATAGGTAAATCACTCAAGTGGTTAATTGAAGAGAGCCACTTTGAGACATTGCATTATAACATGAAACTTACCCAATATGTTGTCAAAATTGGCATGTTTATAGCCGCCTCGCCTTGGCGTCTGCTTTGCAAAGAAATGAAGCAGAAAGGCATGAAATAAACGCAATGAAATGAAGGGAATGTAGTGGAATGACTGAAAAGTGGAAGCCAAGGTGTGATGACACACGCCTTCAACAACATATGATAGGAGTTGTTCTTCAATTCAAAATGAAGCGGCTTAGAGATAGCCTCAAGAGATAACTCAATTGTTTGGACGAAGGAAAAGGGTGTGCACATGGGCTCGAAGGGGAGAAAGATCAACTTCCAGCATAGGGGAAGTACCAACGGACACCATCCGGCAGGTTTCACCATTGGGGAGCGTTTGCCAGCTTGTGGACGTACTGTAGCCAAGGTGGATCTATGGGAAAATAGATGAATTGATATAGGAATCCAAAACAAGGAGTTTCTCGAAAGACAATCTTCAAACATCAATAAGATGAACTGAGTACTTGACTCGGAATGGAATATTTTATGTTAATTTGAATTAAGAATAAGCGACTCATTTCAGTTAAGCACGAGAGTAATTTCCAAGTAATGAGCACAAAGATCCTATATGATGCATGCTGGGCTAAAAGGAAAAAGATCAAAACAAAGAAAAATATAAAAATAATCAAGGATAATATTGTTACGATACTGAGTTAAGTCAGGACACCATGATTTCCAGGCGTGGGTTCGTCATCCTCCTTGCAAAGCGTAAAGGCCTATCCTCAAGTCATAAGAATCCTATGAAATTATCACTGTTTTGGCGATGGAGGGAAACTCAAAGTTCAGATTCATCAGAGCCTCAAGGTGCTTGATATGCTCTAATAATGTATACTATATAAAATGCATAGAGAATTGATACCACAGGATCACCGAAGATAGACGTGAAATGTACGGCGAGAGACGCATATCGAGACCTGCGCTCAAAGACTGATCAGCAATGACAAGCAACATATATAAAGCACTGAAATATAAATAATGATCCTTGTAAATCGCGATAGGGTATATGGACGTGTATACTTACCTGAATCACCACGACTTGGTCCGTCGCGTATTACCTTCACCAGTCGGATTGGGTGTCGGAGTGAGGAGCTTGAATCATGACGTATGAGTCGGTCGTGATTTTCAATAGTGTTCCAAGTCCTGTCCGAGGCCAAACCTATTTGCTTGTTTCATAGTTGTGATGTGTTTAGGACATGGCCTTCGGGCTTGTGCGACCATGTGGCTATAAAACACCCCCCCTTCTTGCTTTTTCCAAGCAATTGGCACTATCCAAAGCTCAAGAATCAAGCATTGGGCAAGGGAGAAGAAGAAAATAAGGAGACTTGAAGCAAGAAGCCATGGATCATGGTGAAGCTCCCCCCTCCAAGAGACAAAGAATTGGAAAATTTCAGAGGCTTAACAGGATGGGAGGACACATTTGCAAGCTGATCCAAGCTAAATTGGTGAGTGGATTTGATTTTTTGCATTGAATTGATCTTGTTATGTTTTTATTGTTCTTTCTTGATGTTCTTATGTTCTCTTGTTCTCTTCCTCTCTGTTTGTTTTTCTCTCTTCTTCCAACCTCTTCCTCTTGGCTAAACCTACCTCTTGCCATACTCCAATGATCATACCACAACCTCCAACCTATGACCAAAACCTCCCCATGATCATACTCTTATGCGCCACCCTCCGTATGGCCAATTCCTTCTAGCAACCCAGAAAAATTCAGTATTTAAAAATTCGAAATAATAAATTTCTATAAAAACGGAATAATATAAACATACATACCACTATCGTATGTGTAAGAATACATCGGAAAATTTATTAAAAATTATAAATCAACCCCAGACATTATTCCTAAGTGTTCTACTAAGAAATTCAAGCAACGAAAAACCCGATTGGCCAAGCGTATGTCACAACGAGACTAATTATCCTAATTAGGGAACTAAGTCGGAAAATTGTTAACACGGAAAGATAACACGCCCATAAATTAAACGAACATGTCAGAAAGACTTCCAACATCATGAAATGATTACCCATTATCGGAGTTGGACCAATGGACCTCCCATGGCCCATGAATAAATTCAAGTAAAGAAATGCAATAAAAATCCGTAACTCTATCATTCCCTAATTAAAAAGGGAAATCCCATAAGATAAATTCCAATAAATAATGGATTTTGTTAAATAGACACTCTAGAATTTATTGGGCCAAAATAGGGATTTTTAAAAGAAGAATAATAGGAAAATATCCTAAATTCGTAACTTAAATATTACCTAAATAGAAAAGGGGTATTAAAGCATTAAAATAAGTAGTATGAGTCAGAATTGGATTCCTAAACCTACCCTAATAGGTTGGCCACAAATTTGGATCCCAACCTAACCCAAATTGGACATGGCAAGCTTGGAAGGTGGAATTAAATAGGAAATTTTGGAATTTAATAGGAGTTAGAGTACTATTAGGAAATAGAAACATAGGAAGCATAAATACTCTCCTAAATCCCCCATGGCCGGCCCTAGCTCATTGCCAAGGGTTGCTGGACCAGGAGGAGAGGTCAAGGAGGAGTAGATCTCGTGGGGAGAAGACTCTCTCAAGCTCTCTCTCTCGTTCACCAAGTTCTAGCCCTAGAAGAGGAAGTCGAGTCAGGGCAGGCATTCTCACAAGCTAAAATCATAAAACTTTGTTTGTAGGTTGATCCAATCGTTAGGATCAAAAGCCCTCTGATTTCATATTTTTCCATCAAGCCAATATTTTCTTCTTGAATTTTGAAGTTCTGCAAACACCTTGACCCTGAACCTTCATGTTTAATTTATATCTTCTTGAATACTCTATCCCATGCCTTGAAATTTTTAATGGAGACATTGATGATCGTTAGGGAACTTTTGCCCCTGAAAGCCCTAATTTTCATCCATCCTAGCTTGTGAATTAAATCGTTGATCTTAACTGTGTACTGTATCATGCACCCTGTGAATTAACCTATTTGAATCATGTCGAGACCATGCTTACTTTTCAATTCCTAATTACTAGGAGTACCCTTTCATGTCTAGATCGATTTGCATCTAGTTTCATGATTTTTCATCGACTGTACAATTAGTTATGATTTTATGAACGACCCTGTGTCAAAAGATAGAAAGTTGGCCTGCAATCCGAGGCTCTGTCCTTTTTCCTGCTCGACTCAGGCGCGAGACCTGAGAACGCGACGGGCCAATAGGCCACGTTCTCAGGGTTGTCGCGACACAAGACCTTGTCGCGATCTGATCGCGATAGTGTAAACCGTCACGTTCTGGCCGCCTGACCTGAACGACCTATCGCGATCCTCAAATGACCCAATCGCGTTCTAGTCAGCCCTGTCGCGACCCTTACAGAGACCCGTCGCATTATGAAGTTTTTCATGAAAACCCCCTATTCCTGCAAGTCTTGTTTTTCTACAGTGAACTCATGCCCTGTTAACTCTCCTAACATAGTAAACGAAGCTGATAAATCTGGGATATATTTTAATTAATTTAAGTTATTCACGTGACTCTTTCATATTCCATAAGTCTCTATGTCACATGCACACACTTGAACCATCCAATCGAACTTAACTTGGCATGAAATTACTTCATAATACATCTGGAAAATTATTGCAATTATGTAATTCAATTGCCCTACTTTTAAATGAACTTGTCTACATTTCATGCGATGTCTTTGGGAATACCATTACCGACGCTCTACTGTTCTAGAATTCCTCTAGAACGTCGAACACTTGATCTATATATACACTTTCTCTTGAATTGGACGAACTCTCCGTCGGATACTCCTTCTCCCGGACTAGTGAGTCTTTGTTCAGGCCTCCGTAAGTCTCCTCTGTCCATGGATTCCCACATGGTCGATGAGCTGGTTGTAACCTAATACCTATGACACCTCTAGGGATTAACAAGATCCAAACGGCCTTAGTTGCTCTCGCTCTTATCTTGAATCACACCGGACCTCTGGACCTGTGCATAATAAGGCCAGCGGAAGGGTTATGTATTCCACCTGACTGCCAGCACCAAACACGTGTGTTGGGCAACTGTTGCTATCGCTCATTACTCGACGTTTCACGTACAATGACCATAAGATCTCATCTATACTCTACTCGCTCATCTATTCATGTTCACTCTACTATCTCGTCTCTCTCGTCTACTCATCTAGTACTCTCTTGGTACCTTTTGAGCTGTGTGGCTCCTACTGTTTTGTACTGTTCATGACTGTCTAGCGCTATAATTGGTCTTGTGACTCTACTGACTTGAATGCATACTACTGAGGGCACGAAGAGTGTCCGAGGGGCTCCAATCTAGTCCTGGGGGCGGAGAGCCACCCGAAAATATCTGTAGGGGCTATTGACGGTGTCTGCATTTGCACCGGTCCTAACTGACTGTTCTGAATTAGCTAGACATCTGACTGTTACACTGTTACTGTTAGTCTGTTAGTTCAGACGTACTGCACTATTACTGTACTGCCACTGACTGTTATTAAACTGCTACTGTCTTGTTATTGAGCGACTATTGTCGTACTCTCTACTTGCTCTACTTGATGCTTGCTATCTTGAATTATTGCGTTCTATCCTGACCTAGTCGCATTCAAAGTACTATATTCTCTCTTGGCTATCTGTGGATAACCAAAGTGCCATTACTATTTCGATTGACGAAAGTTAATCAAAAGTGCTATACTATCTCGATTGATGAAAATAAATCAAAGTGCAATTTACTCTTTACATGACCATCTAATATCTCTCTCCTTGCTATACATGCCGCTTGCTATTTCTTGACCATGACGTCACTTGCTATTGTTGTTATCGTTTCTATCGTGACTTGACTTTATTCATCGTGCTATACTTGATTCATCTGCTATTTGAACCATGTTACTTGTGCTATTACTTTCTCGACTTTACATGACTCTCTTTATCATTAGTTACTCTACCATTTAAAGTATTAATCATGTAAAGCCTGCTTGACTATTGAGATTTAAGTCCTACTGGGCGTTATCGCTCACCCTTCGTTATTTGTTATTATGTCTCAGGTAAGTCGGATAATGACGTTACACACACCTATGGGACAGGACCAGAGTGATGAGCGACCTGGAGTCAGTTCATGAAGTTGCCCTAGTACTACGGAGTCTAATAGTTATTGCTTTAGATTTCTTTTCAATGTAATGATGTCATTGAGCCCTCTGTATTGGCTCCGAATTAGTGGTTGTAATGGTCTTAGTGATTTTATAATGAAAGTAAGAGTTTATTATAATTATTGTTCATTAGATGCTCTGATGTTTGTGATGTATGCGCAATTGTCGTTACCATACTCGTTGTGTTGGGTTGAGTGTGGCTTTAATATCCCTCTCTTTCTAGTTTTGATGATGACATTTTGTGATTTTGTGCTTGATGGGTTGAACATGTTACATACCTCATTTATATAATAATAATACCCAAACAACATGTTTTGAATATTTTACACTTCATACTTTGATGATAATACCTTGTGCTAATGGCTTATGTGTTAAATTCTCAGGGCTATACAACTTTTGTCATGGTGGTTTTGACACATCCATTGGTGATGTTGACACTGGCTTATTGTCCCTGAAGCCATTTCTGAAGACAGGGTCAAGTAGTGTCGACACACTCAGTGGTTGTGTCGACACTAGTCCCAGCTTCCAGGAGATCGTTTTGCCTGCCTGGGATAGGGTGTCGACACACTCAGTGGTGGTGTCGACACACTCCGGCTGAAGTCTCAACATTTGTTTCCTCTGGACACGTGGCTACTTGGGGTTCAAGGGAAGTTGCCTTGGATCGTGTGCCCACGCACCCCGAGGGTACAATTGGACTTATGGGGCTATATATACCCCCAATTATTGATCCCCAAGATATAGGAGACCTCTAGAAGATTCCAGCAAAAAGTGTTTGGCGGCAAAAGGAGGAATCTCCCGCTCCTGCTCTTCTCGTTGCTGTGGTGATCCATCTACTTCCTTGAAAGCATGAGGGAGTGAAGGAGAGCTCTGAAGAAGAAGTTGAAGCACATATCAAGGGAGCAGATCCAGCAGAAGCAAGCAATTGAAGATAATTTTATGGTGATTCAGAGGCAATTGAAGTAGAGCATCGCCAAGTGATTGAAAGCATCACCAGATCTCTTCAATTCAACCTTCTGCAAGGAATCTTCATCGAAGAACACAAATACTGTATCTATTTCTTACAATTTTGAAGTTGTTCTTCTGATTCATCCATGATATTTGTGCATGAAGTGTTGCACAAGTTTCTGTGAATGAATTTGCCTTGGATCAGATCATTGCTAGAGGATCTGATTTATGTTGGTCTTGATCTAGCTTGTGTTTTGTGAGCCATTGAGCTCAGTTTTGGTGAGTTGAACACTCAGTGTGTGTTTGAGCAAGTGTGCTCAGTTCTGGAGCGGTTGTGCTCTGGAATTTGTGTGTGAGTTGTCTAACTCAAGTGTGTTAGAGTCGTCGTGCTCCAGTGTGAGTTGTACTCAAATTTTGAGTAGAGTGTCCTCACTGTGTGAGGGGTGGACGTAGGGATCATATGTGTGATTTCCGAACCACCTAAAAAATCCTTTGTGCAATAGTTTGAATTGTTGATCTACGCTAGATAATTGCATAGGATTGCGGTTTCACACTAATTGTCTAATTGTCTCACACCTCCTCTTACACACTCACACTTCAGATCTGAAAATTATTTTTGTGATTACATCTCTGAGTCAAAGTAGTTTTAATTTTCTTAAGCTTCGCAAAATTGGTAACAGATCTATTCAACCCCCCCCCCCCCTTCTTGATCTGTTTCACCTAATCACTCGATCCTACAATTGGTATCAGAGCGGGTTCACAATTGTTCTGATCTGATTGAGTGCTTTGGTCTGATCTTTGTGTGACACTTGCTTGAATTGGTTGATTGTTTTGTTACTGCTTTAATTTCTACTTAATGGATTCTCGAGTTTTGTTGCTGAAGGTTATTCCATTAATAGGCCACCATTTTTCAATGGGTCTGATCACTCTTATTCGAAAAATCGCATGCAAGTTTTTTTTAGGGCTCAAAACTATGAAATCTGAAAGATAGTTGAAGTGGGTCCTTATGAAAATCAAGGAGATGAAGAGAATTGGACTAGAGAACAGATTAGGAGGGCCACTCTTAACTATAGTGCCATAAACATGCTTCAGTGTGCAATCCACCCTAAAGAATATTCAAGAATATCCATGTGTAAATCTGTTAAAGAGATGTGGGATAAACTTGAATTAATGTATGAGGGAACATCTCAAGTTAGGGAAACCAAATCAAACATACTTGTTTCTAAATATGAATTGTTTATGATGAAATTTGATGAATCAATTTCTGAAATGTTTGCTAGGTTTATGACAATCGTCAATAGACTGAAGGCACTAGGTAAAGAGTACACTGATGCTAATTTGGTAAGAAAGATTTTGCGCTCTCTATCATCTATCTGGCATACTAAGGCCACTGTGATTGAAGATTCTAAGGATTTGTCCAAAATCTCTTTGGATGAACTCATAGGATCTTTAATGACATATGAAATAAATTTGAAAAGAAGTGAAGAACATATGCTTAAAGCCAAACCAGTAGCACTTAAAGCCTCATCAAGTAATAAAGAGAAAAGTCAAGAGAAATCAAGTTCTGAAGAGTCTGAGTCCAATGAGGATGAACTTGCCCTCATGACTAGGCAATTCAGAAAAATTTTAAAATCAAGAAAAGGGAAATTCACTGGAAAGAAGAAATTCTCTTCTGGCAAAAGGAATATTTCTTCTGCTTCAAATGTCAATTCCCGTAGAAATCAAAAAACTGATGAGATTATTATTTGCTACAGGTGCAACAAGGCAGGACATATGAAAGGGGAATGTCCTGAGAATAAAAAAGACAAGTACAAAAAGAACAACAATTGAAAAGCCTAAAGCTATGGTAGCAACTTGGTCAGATGATGACCAAAGTGAGGATGAAGAAAAGTCCTCAAGTTCAGGGATGAGGAGCTATGTTTTATGGCCAACAGCAGCGATGGAAAGGTAGGTACTTCCTTTAAACAGTACTATTGAAGATTGGCAAGATGCATATGCTGAGTTGGTTGAAAAGTTTTCTGAAATAAGAAAGGAAAACAAATTATTAAAAAAGAAATTTGAAAATGCCATGCATGATACTTCATTGAATAGAAGAATTTCTGAACTTGAAAATGAAGTGTATGAACTCAATGAAGAAAATGAAGAACTTTTGAACGAAATTGATGAATTGAAAATTGCATCTCAAAAGGCCAATAATGACTTTGAGAAACTTTCTGAAAAAATGGAATTGCAACAAAGGGAAAAACAACAAGATATTGATGAAATCCAGAAACTTAAGAATTTGTTGGAAGAAAAGGAACAAGTAATTGAAACCTTCACAAAAGGAAAAGAAAATCTTGATGCATTGTTAGGAGCAAGAATGAGATCTGAGAAACATGCACTAGGATTCACCACCCAAAAATTCTTGAAGAATAAATCTTGTGAAAAGAAAGAAAAATCTTCAAAAACTCCCTTGATAAAATTTTTAAAAGTGCTAGTGCAGAAAACAACAATAAACAAGTGTCAAATAACACATCTGAAATTTTCAAGAATCAGAAAAAAAGAATGTCTCTAACCAAAAGAAAAAAAATAAGTCGACACCAGCCAACCACAAAATGAAAGCTGTTGTTGCTGAGTCGACACCAGTCCAACACAGGTCGACCTGTCCAACTCTGAAAATCAACAATCAGTTAAACAAAAAATCAAACAAAAATTTGAAAAATAATTAAAACACAAAAGGAAACTTTCATGATAATTCTTGGAGATCCAAGACAACACATCAATCTGATTGAATCAACTCTTGGAATCAATGGTATCATAATCCTTATTGGTACCATTCACAATTACTTTATCCAAAATTCCCAAGATACCAACAGAATCCTTGGTTTGAATTTCCATACATGAATGATCATGCCCAATTGCATAACCTCTATGCTCATGAAAGAAAGAACACTGGTGTTTTCATTCCGAAAAGTAATGCTAAGTTGGCAAAAAGAGAAATCACTTCTGAAACAAATCAAATACCAAAAACAACTCAAATATGGATTAGAAAAGATCTATTGTCTCTACTCAAACACACTGATGCTCCCAACAATGTTTGGGTACCAAAATCTTCTCTTCTCTGATTTGATTTTTGCAGGAAGGTCGTGCACCCAACTCCAATGTATGGTTTCTTGATAGTGGGTGTTCACGACACATGACAGGAGACAGAACAATGTTCTCATTTCTGATTGAAAAGGAGGGAGGATCTATCACATTTGGAGGTAAAAATAAAGGGAAAATCATTGGATCTGGAAAGGTTGGTAAATCCTCCTCAAACTCAATTGAAAATGTTCTGTTAGTTGATGGTTTGAACTATAATTTGTTAAGTATAAGCCAACTGTGTGACAAAGGTCACAAGGTTGTGTTTGAATCAGATTTTTGCAAAATAATTGACTCTTCAAGTGAAAAAATAAAATTCTTTGGAAATAGAGCAAACAATGTCCACATGATCAATCTTGATAGAAACTTTGCTGAAAACATTTGTTTAGTTGCAAATAAGAAAGTTGCATGGACATGACATAAAAGACTTGGTCATGCGTTATAAAAAAAAAGACTTGGTCATGGAGATTTCAACACAATAAATAAACTTTTAGGCTAAATCTGGTTAAAGGACTTCCTGAATCTTTTCCAAACATTGAGAATCAACTTTGTGGGGTATGTGCTCAAGGAAAACAAACCAGAAAATCTTTTAAAACCTTCAATGATGTACTCACATCTAAGCCACTAGAATTGCTTCATATGGACCTTTTTGGGCCAACAAGGATTCTTAGTCTTAGTGGCAAAAGATATGCTTTTGTCATCATTGATGATTTTACTAGATATACATGGGTTATTTTCCTATCCCACAAGAGTGATGCTTGTCTAGAATTCAGGAACTTCTGCACCACTGCCTTAACAGGTTTCTCACATAAAATCAAATCCATTTTAACTGATCATGGAGGTGAATTTGAGAACAAAACTTTTTCTAATTTATGCTGAACTAAACATTTTCCACAAATTCTCTTTTTCAAGAACTCCAGAACAAAATAGAGTTGTGGAAAGGAAGAATAGAACACTCGTGGAAATAGCTAGATCTATGCTCTTGGAAAGCAAACTGCCCAAATCCTGCTGGGCTGAAGCTGTAAACACAATAAATCACATTCTAAATAGAGCATTGGTCAGACCAAAAATCAGAAACCCCCTATGAACTGTTGAAAAAAAAAAGCCAACTTTATCTTACTTTAAAATTTTGGTTGCAAATGCTTTGTACATAATAACAATGAGAAGAATCTTGATAAATTTGATGTGAAAAGTCATGAAGCCATCTTCCTTGGTTATTCAGAAATCTCTAAAGCTTTTAGAGTGTACATTCTCAAAAATAAAACTGTGGAAGAATCTCCACATGTAGTCATTGATGAAAACTCATTTTCAACTGATGATTCTACATCTTGCAGGGCTCATCAAAATAAGGAAGATGATGATTTCATTGTTGAGTCTTCACCAACCATTGAGGAAAATAAAGACTCACTTTAAAGTCTGGACAACCATTCACCTACCACAAGTGGATCAGGTAATATTGTTCCAGACTTGAATGCATCTCAAGAGGTAATTCCTGAAAATAGATTTTTGAGAGATCATCTAATTGAGAATGTAGTTGGCAATGTGCATGATAGAGTTAGAACTAGATCATCTTTTTTGAATGCAATAAATGAAGATCCACTAGTACTAATTTCCCAAATTGAACCCAAGTCAATTGATGCAGCTCTAATGAGTGAAGATTGGAACAATGCAATGCATGATGAACTTCATCAATTTGACATAAATAAAGTGTGGGAATTAGTACCTAGACCTAGTGACCAATCTGTTATTGGCACTAGATGGGTATTTAGAAATAAATTGAATGAAAATGGACAGGTTGTTAGGAATAAAGCTAGACTAGTTGCCAAGGGGTACAATCAAGAGTTTGGCATTGATTTTGAAGAGTCATATGCCCCTGTAGCTAGATTAGAAGCTGTGAGAATATTTCTTGCCTTTGCATCTTCATTGAAATTCAAAGTTTATCAAATGGATGTAAAGAGTGCCTTTTTAATGGTTACATCAAAGAAAATGTTTTTGTAGAACAACCTCCAGGCTTTGAAAATGAAAAATTTCCTGATCATGTTTTCAAACTTTATAAGGCTCTTTATGGTCTCAAGCAAGCTCCAAGAGCTTGGTATGACCGTTTGTGTTCATTTTTATTGGATAAGGGATACACTCGAGGTAATGTTGATCAAACCTTGTTTACAAAAACAGTAAGTAACAAATAATTGTTGTCCAAATTTATGTTGATGACATAATTTTTGGATCCACAAATAAAAATTTGTGCACTGAATTTGCTAACCAAATGAAAACTGAATTTGAAATGAGCTTAATGGGTAATTTACAATTCTTTTTGGATTGCAGGTTAACCAAACCAGTGAAGGGATCTTTATAAGTCAAACAAAGTATGTCAAAGAACTCCTGAAAAGGTTTGACTTTTAGAACCTCAAGCACTCAAGCACACCAATTACAGTAAATGTAAAACTAGAAGAAGACTCACTTGGTAAGTCAGTAGACCTAAAGACCTACAGAGGTATGATTGGATCTCTACTTTATCTCACTACTTCTAGACCTGATATTCAATTTATTGTGTGTTTGTGTTCAAGGTTTCAAGCTAATCCTAAAGAAAGTCACATGTTAGCTGTCAAAAGAATTTTTAAATATCTTGTTGGAACATGTGAACTTGGCATTTGGTATCCTGCTGGTTGTAAATTAGATTTGATTGCTTATTGTGATGCTGATTATGCAAGTTGTAAACTTGATTGAAAAGTACTAGTGGCTTGTGCTTATATCTAGGTGGATGCTTGATTTCTTGGGCGTCCAAAAAGCAACACTCAATTGCTCTATCCACTGCAGAGGCTGAGTATGTTGCGGCTGGTTGTTGTGGCACACAAATTCTTTGGGTGAAACACCAGCTCCTAGACTATAATCATAAGTTAGGATGCATTCCCATTTTATATGACAACACTAGTGTTATTAATTTGTCTAAAAACCCAATTCAGCATTCACGCACAAAACACATTGATATTAGGCATTATTTCTTGAGGGATGAGGTTGCTAAGAAATCTCTTGAACTTCATTTCATTGAAATTGAAAATCAAATTGCTGATATTTTCACTAAGCCTCTTCCAGAAAATAGATTCTCATCTCTAAGAAGAGAGCTTGGATTATGCAAATGTCCACATTCTTCTTGACCTTTCCATCATTGGGTTGAGTGTTGTGTGTCTTTGTTAGGGCACATTCTGAGGGGGAGTAATGCTTCATGCTGTAATATTTCTTGCATTCTTCTATCTATTTTTGCATTTACAACACTCTCCACTCTTGCAAATAAGTTCCTCACTCTCACATTGCATTGACATTCTTGGTATATCAAATAGTGATTTGAAGAAAGACAAGTCAGGCTTGTCTGGACACTTTCACTATGCGTGAGTATATGTCTCCGCCCAGTATCAAGAGTCTTGCATGCAATTGTCGAGGGGGAGTCCCTGTCCTTCAATAAAAACATTTATGCTCATCTTAATTTTTTCATTTAAATCTTTTATTTCTCTTTATCTTAATGAAAGTCTTCTGGAATCAACAACTCAGGGGGAGCTAAAGAATTCATACTTCTTTTCTTACATAAACTCAGAATTAATTCATTGTGTTGATACAATTCCTATTCATGAGATGTTCATTAATCTTATCAAAAGAAACCACAGAATGGCTTTTTGACTGATCTATTACATTTTTACAGTCAATCTTCAATTATATTCTGAACTCCTAAAGTAATCTAATTTCTTTAAAGACATGAAGATCACTTGTGCATTGAATTTAGACATCTCTTTTACAATTGATGAGGGACAAGGTTGATTTTTTTTTATTTCACTCACTTTCCATCTTTCTTTCAACAGAGCAATGACACTAATGCTGGAAAACTACAAACCTTCACAATGAATGAAGTGCCATGTATGTCATGAAGCATTTTTGTTGATATCTCTATTCAAAGAGGTAAAACAAAGTAAAAATAAAAAAAATAAATTCTTACAATATTGATGATAACTGACTAACTAGAAATATTGGCGTTTCATAAACGTATATTTTCATGTCAAAAGGTTATCATTTGCCCCTTTGAAACTGAATTATGAGTAAATCCTTAGTACCCAGGGACTATGGTGTGTAAAAAGCATTAGTTCTTGTGTGAACAATATTTAATACATTTGAAAGTCTGATTAAAAAAAATGTCCACAAAAATTTAGTCACAAAACAAACAACCTTACCCCAAATCAGATTGATTAAGACTATTTTACTTCATCACAATTGACTTCATTCAAAAAGAAATTTTCATTACCTTGGATTAGAAGAATATGAAAGATTGCCATTGACTGTATTGAATGTCCTATATCATTCAAAAATGTCATTTCAGTGTTTCATTTTAATCAATGAACATATCTTGTAAGTTGTTGCTTAACCCTTGAATTAACAATGGGTTTTTGTTAAGAAATGACAAATGGATTCTTCATCATATTAAAAATCCTTAACAAGTTGATTTCATACCTCTTTCATTATCATAAAGACCCCATCCCAGTTTTTCTTGATCATATCATCTGTTCTTTTTTGCCCAGTCAGGTCGACACTGTCCTCTTCATGTGTCGACACCATCACTGGTCAGGTCGACACAGTCCCCTCGTGTGTCGACACCATTGCTTCTCTAGTCACTATTTAGGGTAAGGAGCACCGGCGGCTCATCTTACCTCTTCATCTCTTGCGTCGAGCCTTTTTCTATGCCCTCATTTGCAGGTCGACCCACTGCCTCTTTTCATCTCAAAGGAAACATGAGATTTCTCTCTTGTTCCCGCCATCTCCTCCTCTTCCACATCATCTTCCGCTCTTCTCTGCTTGCTGCGATGCCTCCCAAGCAGACACCAAGGAGGGGTGCGAGGTCTAGGGCTACTGCTTGTGGGGTGGTGATTGAAGAGCCCCCAACCGAACGTAGGAGCAAGCGTCGCCATGATCCAACGCAGCAACTGGATGCATCTTCACCCTCTGCAACTCCCTCTAAGCGAGGTAGGTTGCCATCCTCTGGTCGTGGCAAATCCCCCAAAGTGCCTTGTCATTCCCGGAGGAAGCTTCTCTCCAGTTCATCTAAAACCAGTGCCTCAGGTTCAGGGGAATCTTCCTCCACCTCATCTGGTTCTTCTAATCCCTCTGAAGCTACACCTTCTAAGATAGTCTCTGAAGGAAAACCCATTCTTAAGCCCTGAGCAGTTGATTTGCAAGATGAGGACTTTGCTAGTGCATTTCCTGATTTCATCAACTTTTTCTAGTTTCAAGGCTGGCTGGACTTTATTTTTGAATTTCGCACTTTCTACCCTAGGCTGGTGCAAGAATTTTACATGAATTTGACTGATGTACCAGAGGGTTTTCAATCTGAAGTGAAAGGGGTTTCTATTCTCTTATTAACTGAGCTGGCTTCTACACTTTTCAAGATTCCTGATGAAGGGGAAGATTACCATGAATTTGAATTTGATTTGCATGAAGCATACACCCTGCTAACTGGTCTCCCTCATGATCAAATGGATTCCAGGCAAACCCATGTAACTAGATTCAATGCAAACACATTTCCGCCTGTCCTTAGGTTAATTCATCACATTCTCACCACAATTATCACACCACAAGGTGGTGGAAGGGACAGACTCATAGATATTCAGAGGTTTGTCATGTATTGCATGAAGAAGGATATCAAAGTCAATCTGCATCCTATCATGACACAAATTTTGTCTGAAACAACCAGAAAGGACCTTCATAGGTCACTGCCATATGCTGCTCATCTCACTATTGTGTTCAAACATTTTGGTGTTTCTTTTGCAAATGAAAAAGTTCAATCTATTCCACAAAACAATATTTATTGTTTGAAACATTTGCAAAAATTTATGGGCTTTCGGATTGAGGGTGCTCAAGTTTGTCGAGGGCCAATTATTGAGCCACCTGCTGCACCTGAAGGAGAGGCACATCTGTAACGTCGTGTGTTTTCGGATCCTTATGGATCATGTGTCTGTAATGGTTGTGATGGCCATTGTGAGGCCAATGTTGTTTGGACATGTGGTGTGTGCAGGTGTGGTGCAGGTTGGGTTCTGAAATAAAATAGGACCTGCTGCAGATGAGTAGGAGTTGGCGGCCAGGTGTGGTCATTGACTTGTTGGCGTCCATATGAGTTGACGTTTACTGTATGAACTTGGCGACAAGGGATATGGACGTCTAGCCTTGGCGGTCTGATTGACGACAGCCATGTTGACACCAACCTGTGCGACCTGCAGAATATAGGTCTGCCCGAGAGCAGTCTCCTCAGCTCATTCTCCCTCTCCCTTGCCCCGTTTTCATGCCTCTCGCTTCCCCACTACTTCTAAGACCTGTATAAGGATAATTGGTGGAATGTGGAACGCGAGACAGTGACGAATCGGCCAAGGAAATGCCGGAACGTGGTGCAATTTCCGTAGGAGCTCGCCAAGGGTTCGATGTGGACGAGGAGAACTTAGGAGGTTTGAGTGCGTATTGAGGTAGGGAATGATCCCTTTAGTTCCTATAGGTTGTGATAATGCAATTGGAAAACATGAATCTGCATGATAATGGTGTTTTCGGGTAATGGTATCCATGCGGGGTACATGGGTGGTTTGAGCAATTTAACAATAGAAACATGTCGTTTTGAGTTAAATAGAATGCATGCATGTTAGAGGAAGTGTTTCCTCATGTTTTCCCGCTGGTTTTAGGGCCGAGGACACTTGTGAGGTCGGCCTAGGTTTTCTGTGAGAACTGGTGGCTGAAGAGCTTAGCGTCAACATCGTTTGATGCCAAGTTTTTCAGCTGGGAACTAGATGGCTAGAATCCTTGCCGTTTATATCCCATCGACGGCAGTTGATGTTGCCGCCAGCATGCCTTTGGTTTAAATATTGATATATTGAATATTTGTTGGTATCAAGCGGTGCAACGATAATCGTGGTGCACTCAGTGCTCGTGTTTTCTGAGACTAGCGTACTGGGTACGCAGATGGTTGGTTCTTTACGTGTTTGTGTGATGTTCACGTGTAGTGGACTACTAGTGCTCGTGGTTTACGTGAGACTTCACGTGGTTTGTGTGTGACGTGCACATGGTTTTGTGTACGTGGCAAGTAGTACAATGCCTACCGTGGTTACCTCTCTAGTTGGGTGCCCCAGGTTCTTTGTGAGCCAGGCCGTTAGCTCGGGGCTTTGTCCCAGTACTTGTGTTGTACCGTCGAGGTCTGTGTCGTCTGACCTGGACACCCTCACTCCTGTGTTTGAGTTGTACGTCCGGCTGAGAGAAAGACGATAGTGGGACAGTGACACTTGTGTTTATCTTTAGTCACTTGTAGCGCGCTTGTAGTTGGGGGTACGGACACCAGTAGTCGACACTGGTCCCCAGCTAGTCCTTTTCCAGTGCCTCACTCTAGCGAGCCCGGGCCAGGGTCTCTAGAGGTGTCAGGCATGGGCCTGCGACCGTGGGTCCGCAGGTGGTGGTGTTTAGTTGGTCTCCACAGTTGCTTGACCTTTTCACGTGGAGCGGCAGCTGGAACTTTCGTTCTTGGCTGTGAGACTGAGAGGTAGACCTGTGTTAGCTTGCCCGAGTCAGTCTATGGTGTCGCGAACCAGTTCACGTGACTCGTGTTTGGCTGTCTCTACTTTAGCTTGTACACTTGTACTGGTTTGCCGTTTAATTATTGCAATTGTTTTAGTAGTCGGCAGACGGTGAGTACTTTTACAGTTTTTATATCCTGCTTAGCTATTCTATAAATTGTTGGTATTGTTTACTGCTTTTGTACTTGTGGTTTTGGTTTGCTCGGTTTTAGGGGAGTTCCCTACTGAGCCAGTGACTTGCGAGGCTCACCCCTACCCCCACAGGTGAGAGCAAGGAGGATGTTTCTCGACCGTCGTCTAGCTCAGAGCCGCGTTGCAGCGGTGCAGGGTCAGTACCTCCAGCTGTGTAGTAGCAGCTCCAGCAGTATAGTGTAGTTAGTTGTTTACTTTCTTCAGTAGTACCTTGGGGTATGCCCCAGGCTCTTGTACTTTCTTTCAGTTTTGTGGAAATATGGCTATGTAAACTTGTGAAATATATATATATATATATATATATATATATAATGGTGTGTTCCTTTGTGTTTACACAGACTGTGGTTTGGTATCCCTTGCGAGGCTTCGGCCCGTTCGCGGGAGGCAGACTCAGATCAAGTACGTTATCGGTTTAACGGGCTTGGCCGAGGTGTTCCGCCACAGTTGGTATCAGAGTAAGGTCCGTGTTAATATAAGGGAACTAGAAAGATACATAGCCTTATTTTGGTCTTTGTACACTGCTGGTAGGGACCCTGGTTTCTGATGATTCGTTGTTGTGATTTTGTTTGATGTTTTGTTTGAGCAGAAATTTCTGAAATGGCTGATAGAAGAGATTGGGGTGGTGGAGGAGATGATCCAGAGGAAAGTACTCAGCGTATGATAGAGAGGATCTGGGAGAGCCTCACTGATATCCAAAGAAGGATGGATCAGCAGGCACTGGTACCACTGGTTGCAGTGCCACCTGGGGATGGAGAAACTGTACCTATAGTTCTAGTTCTGCCACCGCCAGGAGTGGAGGTGCCTTTTGTAGCACCGGTGCCACCACCACCACCAGTGTTATTAGCAGAGGAACCAGTGATGCAAGTGGAGAAGTTTCTGAGATTGCAGCCACCTACTTACTCGGGAGGGCCGAATCCAGATACAGTAGAACACTGGGTCCATGAGATTGAAAGGGTCTTTGCGACCATGAGATGTCCGGCAGCAAATAAAGTTGTGCTAGCTGCCTATCAGTTGAGGGGTTTTGCATTGGAATGGTGGCGACTGAAGATGAAGACCACTTTTGCAGGCAGGACAGAAGAGGCTATCACTTGGTCGGAATTTCTTGATGTATTTAACGATACATTCTTTCCGATTCAAGTGCAGCAAGTGAAGAGAGAGCAGTTTCGGACACTCCAGCAAGGTAACTCTTCAGTTTTAGAGTCCCAGATGAGGTTTATGGCACTTAGCCGTTATGCGCCTTATGTAGTATCAGATAATAATATGATGGTTGAGTATTTCATTAGAGGTTTAAGAGTGGAGTTGCAAGATGCAATAGTACCTCTCATGCGTAAGACAGTGGATAAAGCAGCTCAGAGAGCAGCTACGTTGGAGAGGTCTATTCGGACTCATTAGGTGGGCGAGTTAGGCTCAGGTAGTTTTCGGTTACCACAGCAGTTAGTGGGTGCGAGTAAGGGTAAAGCACCAGCAGGACCTTCTTCATCAGGCTTTGGTAAATGGGGCCAGAAATTGAAGCAAGCATTTAAAGGTAAAGGAAGAGGATGGGGAGGTCGTCAGCAATTCCAGCAAGGTCGAGGTAGGCCTGAGGTGGAGGAGTCGCAGCAGAGTACTGCCAGGCAGCCCATTACTCCACCAGGGTATAGATGTTATAATTGCAATCAGTCGGGGCATTTGATCCGCAATTGCCCCTATCCGAGAGAGTATGGGTATGGAAGTGGTGTGCAGCAGCAGCAGCCTCAGCAGTTTCAGCAGCCGCAGGCAGGTCGTGGCAGAGGAGCACCGCAGCAGCGAGGAAGAGGCCGGGTTATGGCTATCACCCGAGCCCAGGCGGAGGCATCGAATATGATAGAAGGTACTTTACCTCTTTATGACTATTCAGCAAGAGTCTTATTTGATTCGGGTGCCTCTCATTCTTTCATTTCTGAAGAATTTTTGGATTGTATAGCTCATCCTTTGGAGGAAAAGTCTTGTGAGTTAGTAGTGGAGGTTCCCTCGGGTGAGTTCCTGCTCACTTCGAGTTATATAGATGAAGCCCCTGTTATGATTAAGGGAACCAGATGCCGGGTCGGTTGTATGCCCTTCAGTTGACAGATTATGATATTATTTTGGGTATGGATTGGCTTGAGACTTATGGAGCAATGTTAGATTGCAGAAAGAAAATGATCAGGTTTTGTCATCCTAATGGTGCAGTATTTGAATATCAAGGTATGCCTTTTTATACATCTAAGTTTCTAATTTCTGCAATTAGAGCTAGAAAGTTGATAAATGCTGGATGTGTGGTTTATTTAGCCTCGGTAAGTCTGGTAGAAGCTAGTCAGTCACTGGAAGCAGTTCCCGTGGTTAGGGAATTTGCTGATGTTTTTCCTGAAGATTTGCCTGGTTTAGCTCCACATAGAGAGGTGGACTTTACCATTGAGTTGCTTCCAGGTACCATGCCGATTTCTAAAGCTCCATATCGGATGGCACCAGCAGAACTTAAAGAATTGAAAAAGCAATTAGAAGAGCTGTTGCAGAAAGGGTTTATTAGGCCGAGTCATTCCCCGTGGGGAGCATCGGTATTGTTTGTGAAAAAGAAAGATGGAATTTTTCGTATGTGTATTGATTGTAGGAAGTTGAATGATGTGACCATTAAGAATAAGTACCTGTTGCCGAGGATAGATGATCTGTTTGATCAGTTGCAATCACCAAGGTATTTTCTAAAATTGATTTGAAATCCGGGTACCATCAGTTGAGAATTAAAGAGGAGGATATAGATAAAACAGCATTCAGAACCAGATATGGTCACTATGAATTTGTGGTTATGCCATTTGGGCTGACCAATGCTCCTGTAGGTTTTATGGATCTGATGAATAGAATCTTTCATCTGTATTTAGAACAATTCATTGTGGTCTTTATAGATGATATTCTGATTTATTCAGCATTTGAAGAGGAGCATGCAGCTCATTTGAGGTTTACCCTGCAGTTGTTAAGGGATAACCAGTTGTTTGCCAAATTTAATAAGTGTGAATTTTGGTTGAAAGAAATTCAATTTCTGGGTCATGTTATCTCAGCTAAAGGAGTAGCAGTGGACCCAAGTAAAGTGGAAGCAGTGATGAAATGGGAAGTGCCTAAGACAATAACTGAGATTAGAAGTTTTCTGGGATTAGCAGGTTATTATAGGCGCTTTATTCAAGATTTTTCTAAGATTGCGGCACCTATGACTAAATTGACTAGAAAATGTGTGCCTTTTATGTGGTCCGGTGAATGTCAGAAAAGTTTTATGGAATTAAAGAAGAGGCTTACAACAGCACCCATATTGACATTACTGGTAGGAAGTGGTGGTTTTGTGGTATATGCAGATGCTTCAAGGAAAGGACTTGGCGCAGTGCTTATGCAGCATGGCAAAGTGATAGCTTATGCATCCAGGCAATTGAAGCCGGTAGAGGAGAATTACCCCACTCATGATTTGGAATTGGCAGCAGTTGTGTTTGCTTTGAAAATGTGGAGGCATTATCTGTATGGCGAGAGATTTGATATCTTTACAGATCATAAAATCTTGAAGTATATCTTCTCACAGAAAGATTTAAATCTTCGTCAGCGCAGATGGATTGAATATTTGAAAGCTTATGATTTCAGTTTGGCTTACCATCCGGGTAAGGCCAATGTTGTAGCAGATGCCTTGAGCAGAAAGGCATATATAAATCTAATGATGATTAAAGAATGGAAGCTATATAAAGAGATAGTGGAGAACTCCTTGTATGTGCCCAGTAGTCAGCGACGGGCAGTACTAGCTGCTAGTGCTGTAGAGCCGTCTTTGTATTGGCAGATTGTTGAAGCTCAGAGAGCAGATGTAAATTTAGCTGAAATTGTAAAAATGGAAGGAGTTACCATTGATGATAATTGTGTGGTTAGGCTCAGAGGCAAGTTGTTTGTTCCAGCTGAAAGAGAGGTGAAGCAGCGAGTGTTGGAAGAGGCTCATAAATCCAAGTACACTATCCATCCGGGTAGTACTAAGATGTATCATGATTTGAGAAAGCATTTCTGGTGGCCTCATATGAAAAAGGAAATAGCAGAGTTTGTTGTAAGATGTGGTATCTGTCAACAGATTAAAGCAGAACATCAGAAGCCTGGAGGTCTATTGCAATCGTTGCCCATTCCACAGTGGAAATGGGATGATATTGCCATGGACTTTGTGGTAGGTTTACCAAGATCGGGTTCCGGGCATAATGGAATATGGGTATTTGTTGATAGATTAACTAAGGTGTGCAGATTAGTGGCAGTAAGCATGTCTTGGACAGTGGACAGATTAGCAAAGGTTTATGTTGAAAGAATTGTTCCATTACAGGGAATTCCGAAGACTATTGTGTTTGACAGAGATCCAAGATTTACTTCTGGTTTTTGGAGAAGTCTGCAGAGAGTAGTTGGTACTGAGCTGAGATATAGCTCCGCTTATCGTCCCCAGACAGATGGTCAAACAGAAAGGACTATTCAGACGATTGAAGATATGTTGCGAGCTTGTTGTTTAGTTTGGGGAGGTAATTGGGAACATCATTTGGGAATGGTTGAGTTTACCTATAATAATAGTTATCATACCAGTCTTGGGATGGCACCGTATGAAGCTTTATATGGAAGGCCATGTAGAACCCCATTGAACTGGCATGAAGTGAGAGAAAAGCAATTAGTAGGTCCTGAATTGATTCAGCAAACCACAGAAGTGGTGAAGCTTATTAAAGAAAAATTGCAGGCAGCCCAAAGTAGGCAAAAGAGTTATGCAGATAACCGTAGAAGACCACTTCAGTTTGAAGTGAGAGATTTTGTTTTCTTGAGAGTTTCCCCGAGTAAAGGTATTATGAGATTTGTCAAGACTGAAAAATTGAGCCCAAGGTATGTGGGACCTTTCCAGGTGATTGAGAGAATTGGGGAAACAGCTTATAGGCTGGATTTGCCAGCAGATTTTGCAGACATCCATGATATATTTCATGTTTCTATGTTAAGAAAGTGTATTGAAGATCCAGCTCAGATAATCAGTTATCAAGGTGGTGACTGAGGCCGGATATGACCATGCTAGAGTATCCGGTGCAGATCACTGATCGGAAGATAAAGAAGTTTAGAAATAAAGAAATTGAATTAATTAAAGTGAGATGGGAAAATAGGTTGGGTGGTGAGGATACCTGGGAGTTGGCCGAGGAGATGGCTAAAGGGTATCCCTATCTGTTTGAATAATCTTTTGTGTTTCTTTTTAGATGATAATACTTGTAAAAGTGTGTATATTTAAGTTGTTTAAGTTTAGGTTATGTTATGAATTTCGAGGTTGAAATTTTCTTTTTAGATGATAGTAATGTAACGTCGTGTGTTTTCGGATCCTTATGGATCATGTGTGTGTAATGGTTGTGATGGCCATTGTGAGGCCAATGTGGTTTGGACGTGTGGTGTATGCAGGTGTGGTGCAGGTTGGGTTCTGAAATAAAATAGGACTTGCTATAGTTGAGTAGGAGTTGGCGGCCAGGTGTGGTCGTTGACTTGTTGGCGTCCATATGAGTTGACGTTTACTGTATGAAATTGGCGACAAGGGATATGAACATCTAGCCTTGGCGGTCTGATTGACGACAGCCATGTTGACGCCAACCTATGCGACCTGCAGAATATAGGTCTGCCCGAGAGCAGTCTCCTCAGCTCATTCTCCCTCTCCCTTGCCCCGCTTTCATGCCTCTCGCTTCCCCACTACTTCTAAGAGTTGTATAAGGATAATTGGAGGAACGTGGAATGCGAGACGGTGACGAATCGGCCAAGGAAACGCCGGAACGTGGTGCAATTGCCGTAGGAGCTCACGAAGGGTTCGGCGTGGATGGGGAGATTTTAGGAGGTTTAAGTGCGTATTGAGGTAGGGAATGATCCCTTTAGTTCCTATAGGTTGTGATAATGCAATTGGAAAACATGAATCTGCATGATAATGGTGTTTTCGGTAATGGTATCCATGCAGGGTACATGGGTGGTTTGAGCAATTTAGTAATAAAAACATGTCGTTTTGAGTTAACTAGAATGCATGCATGTTAGAGGAAGTGTTTCCTAGTGTTTTCCTGCTGGTATTAGGGCCGAGGACACTTGTGAGGTCGGCCTAGGTTTTCTATGAGAACTGGTGGCCGAAGAGCTTAGCGTCAACATCGTTTGACGCCAAGTTCTTAAGCTGGGAACTAGACGACTAGATACCTTGCCGTTTATATCCCATCGACGGCAGTCGATGTTACCGCCAGCATGCCTTTGGTTTAAATATTGATATATTGAATATTTTTTGGTATCAAGCGGTGCAACGATAATCATGGTGCACCCAGTGCTCGTGTTTTCTGAGACTAGCGTACTGGGTATGCAGATGATTGGTTCTTTACATGTTCGTGTGGTGTTCACGTGTAGTGGACTACTAGTGCACGCGGTTTATATGAGACTTCACGTGGTTTGTGTGCGACGTGCACGTGGTTTTGTGTACGTGGCAAGTAGTACGACGCCTACCGTGGTTACCTCTCTAGTTGGGTGCCCTAGGTTCTTTGTGAGCCAGGCTGTTAGCTTGGGGCTTTGTCCCGGTACTTGTGTTGTACCGTCGAGGTCTGTGTCGTTTGACCTGGACACCCTCACTCATGTGTTTGAGTTGTACGTCTGGCTGAGGGAAAGACAACAGTGGGACATTGGCACTTGTGTTTGTCTTTAGTCACTTGTAGCGCGCTCGTAGTTGGGGGTACGGACACCAGTAGTCGACACTGGTCCCCAGCTAGTCCTTTTCCAGTGCCTCACTCTAGCGAGCCCGAGCCAAGGTCTCTAGAGGTGTCAGGCATGGGCCTGCAACCGTGGGGTCCGCAGGTGGTGGTGTTTAGTTGGTCTCCACAGTTGCTTGACCTTTTCACGTGGAGCGGCAACTAGACCTTTCGTTCTTAGTTGCGAGACTGAGAGGTAGACCTGTGTTAGCTTGTCCGAGTCAGTCTCTGGTGTCGTGAACCAGTTCACGTGACTCGTGTTTGGCTGTCTCTACTTTAGCTTGTACACTTGTACTGGTTTGCCATTTAATTATTACAGTTGTTTTAGTAGTCGGCAGACGGTGAGTACTTTTACAGCTTTTATATCCTGCTTAGTTGTTCTATAAATTGTTGGTATTGTTTACTGCTTTTGTACTTGTGGTTTTAGTTTGCTCGGTTTTGGGGGAGTTCCCTACTGAGCCAGTGACTCGCGAGGCTCACCCCTACCCCCACAGGTGAGAGCGAGGAGGACGTTTCTCGACCGTCGTCTAGCTCAGAGCCGCGTCGCAGCGGTGCAGGGTCAATACCTCCCGCTGTGTAGTAGCAGCTCCACCAGTATAGTGTAGTTAGTTGTTTACTTTCTTCAATAGTACCTTGGGGTATGCCCCAGGCTCTTGTACTTTCTTTCAGTTTTGTGGAAATATGGCTATGTAAACTTGTGAAATATATATATGTAATGGTGTGTTCCTTTGTGTTTACACGGACAGTGGTTTGGTATCCCTTGCGAGGCTTCGGCCCGTTCACGGGAGGTAGACTCGGATCAAGTACGTTATCAGTTTAACGGGCTTGGCCGAGGTGTTCTTCCACAACATCCTTCTGCTGTTCAGTCACCACAGCTTGATCAAGATGTTCAGCCCCCATCTGAGGTTGAGGTCCAAGTTCCACAGGATACACACATTTCACCTACACTTCATGGTTCTTCACCTCTACCTCATGATGTGGATCCTCCATCCTTCTTTCACCAATTCAGTGGTTCAACATCTGCTTCTACTGGTGGACCTTCTGTTCCACCAGAGCTGCATACCTTTCTTGAAGAAAAGTTTGCCACTCTCAATTCTTCTATACTACAACTGGCCGACAAATTTAAGCTTCACATTCAACGGTCGGAAAATATAGTTAATGGTCAGTTCATTAGACAGAAAGAGCTAGCAGAACATGCAACTCATCGATTCAACAGACTTATTGGCACCTTGGGAGATGCTTGTGTCCAAATGAAACGAGTTCACGACAAGCTTGAAGCAGTTCTCCAAGGAATTTTAGCTAACACTCAGCGAGATCTTTTCAACAGTCAAGAGACTGTCTTACTTGTGTCTAAGACTCGACTGTCGTTTGCTCACATAGTTGATGATATGGATAGAGTGAAGGCATTCTTAGCTCACATTGATGAGGAGATGACAGAACTCAAGGGTGAGCTCCGGAATATCCAACCATCAAGCAATGTGCCAAGCTCATCTTCAACTTCCTCAAGTTCCAACTTATCTCAGTACACTTCAAGAGCACATTCATGATAATCATCAACGAATGGAAGAACTGTTGCATACTCATTTGTCCACCATGCAAACTCAGTTGAGGAAACTTATCTACTTTGGACGCCAGAATGCAGTCTATTGAGTCTATCTTACTCCCTCTCCCTCCTCCACCTCTATCCTCTTCAAAGATTCTCTTGTTTTGATGATGTCAAAGGGGGAGAAGGGTTGGTTCTTGGGTTGGTTCATGTTGTGAAAGGGGTGCTTGTTAGCAAAAACTTTTTGGATGTGATTGCCATATTTTTTATGGTTCATTTTGAAAAGGGATGCTTGTTAGTAGCATTTTGTTTTGGTTGTGACAACTGTCATATTTTGTAGAAACTCTCTTTCAATGACAACTGATGAAGTAAATGAAGATGTTGAATTTCATTGTCATACATTATGTGTGCTTGGGATTTTGTGAAAGAATGGCTTAAAATCACATTTTTTAAGAAAATCAAATTTTCATGTTGATTCAATGTTGCCATCATCAAAAAGGGGGAGAATGTTGGGTTAAGTGTGGTTTTAATATCCCTCCTTCTAGTTTTGATGATGACATTTTGTGATTTTGTGCTTGATGGTTTGAACATGTTACATACCTCATTTATATAATAATAATGCCCAAACAACATGTTTTGAATATTTTACACTTCATACTTTGATGATAATACCTTGTGCTAATGGCTTATGTGTTAAATTCTCAGGCTATACAGCTTTTGTCATGGTGGTGTTGACACATCCATTGGTGGTGTCGACACTGGCTTATTGTCCCTGAAGCCATTTTTGAAGATAGGGTCAAGTAGTGTCGACACACTCAGTGGTTGTGTCGACACTAGTCCCAGCTTCCAGGAGATCATTTTGCCTGCCTGGGATAGGGTGTCGACACACTCAGTGGTGGTGTCGACACACTCCAGCTGAAGTCTCAACATTTGTTTCCTTTGGACACGTGGCTACTTGGGGTTCAAGGGAAGTGGCCTTGGATCATGTGCCCACGCACCCCAATGGTACAATTGGACTTATGGGACTATATATACCCCTAATTATTGACCCCCAAGATATAGGAGACCTCCAGAAGATTCCAGCAAAAAGTGTTTGGCGACAAAAGGAGGAATCTCCTGCTCCTACTCTTCTCGTTGCTGTGGTGATCCATCTACTTCCTTGGAAAGCATGAGGGAGTGAAGGAGAGCACTGAAGAAGAAGTTGAAGCACTTCTCAAGGGAGCAGATCTAGCAGAAGCAAGCAATTGAAGAGAATTTTATGGTGATTCAGAGGCAATTGAAGTAGAGCATCGCCAAGTGATTGAAAGCATCACCAGATCTCCTCAATTCAACCTTCTGCAAGGAATCTTCATCAAAGAACACAAATACTGTATCGATTTCTTACAATTCTGAAGTTGTTCTTCTGATTCATCCATGAGATTTGTGCATGAAGTGTTGCACAAGTTTCTGTGAATGAATTTTCCTTGGATCAGATCATTGCTAGAGGATATGATTTATGTTGGTCTTGATCTAGCTTGTGTTTTGTGAGCCATTGAGCTCGGTTTTGGTGAGTTGAACATTCAGTGTGTGTTTGAGCAACTGTGCTCAGTTTCTGGAGCGTTTGTGCTCTGGAATTTGTGTGTGAGTTGTCTAACTCAAGTATGTTGGAGTCATCGTGCTCCAGTGTGAGTTGTACTCAAATTTTGAGTAGAGTGTCCTCACTGTGTGAGGGGTGGATGTAGGGATCACAGGTGTGATTTCCGAACCACCTAAAAAATCCTATGTGTAATGGTTTGAATTGTTGATCTGTGCTAGATGATTGCATAGGATTGTGGTTTCACACTAATTGCCTAATTGTCTCACACCTCCTCTTACACACTCACACTTCAGATCTGAAAAATGTTTTTGTGATTAGATCTCTGAGTCAAAGTAGTTTTAATTTTCTTAAGCTTCCGCAAAAATTGGCAACATATCTATTCAACCCCCCCCCCTTCTAGATCTGTTTCACCTAATCACTCGATCCTACACGTTGCTCACGTTTCCCTCCGATTTATTTCGCTGCTAAATTGGAGGGGCGTGACAGTTGGTATCAGAGCCTAGGATGTCCTTATTAGGATATTTTAAGTCTAAGGATGTTCTAGGTGAACTTCCATGACCGTGTCTAAGTCACCCACCATACCTATGTGAGAGATTGGGTAAAGCTTAGGGTTATGATAGGTGCTTAACTATATGTATAAGCACCCTAAGTTTAAGATGAAATTAATAAGTATTATTGCTCGCAGGAAGTAGAGGAGATGGCTGGCGAGCATGCACAAATGCATGAATTACAATAGACTGTACAGGGGTTAACTCAAGCCCTTAACAATGTGATCCAAGCAGGAGCAAGAAATGGGGCAGGAGACTTATATGGGAACTTTCAACGAATAAATCCCCCTAGGTTTAATGGAACTCCAGATCCCGATGAAGCTGAAAATTGGGTGAAGGTGATGGAACAAATCTGTAGAGTTATGCAATGCTCAGAGCAGGAGAAAATCCTTCTAGAAACCTTCCAATTGGACCGCGATGCTAGAGCTTGGTGGGAAGCTGCCAGTCGATAACTACCCAACACCAAATATTTTTCCGAGAGGATTCGTGAGAAGAAGGCAAATGAATTCGCCAATTTAAAACAATGAATGATGTTGTAGCAGAATATGAAGTGCAATTTGAAAGACTAGCACAGTATGCACCGCATTTGGTGAGTACGGAAAAGATGAAGGCAAAGAGATTTTTAGAAGGGTTGAGACCTGTGTTCTGGGAAAAGATAGCTCCACTACACACTGAAGTACATTCAGTCATGGTATTGAGAGCTTAATTAGTAGAGGACACAATGGAACTTCTAGAAAAGATCCATAAGAAGAAGGTGTTGAAAAGGGAACGCGCTACTCATTCCAATGATAATAAAGGAAGAAATACAGTAGATAGCAAGAGAATAAAAGGGGAAGTGAAGCGGAAGGAAGTCTGTGAATTTTGTGAAAAGCCAGAGCATCAGGTTGATAACTATTGGAAGAAATTGGGCAAATGCTTGTTATGTGGAAGTCAACAACATCTAGTCATCGATTGTCCAACAAAGAAGAACCAAACTCCACGCCAAGGATGATTACAAGCCCGTGGATAAAAATCCTGCCATGAGGGTGGACAAGTACCATCACTAAACCCTTAGTTAAATTTCATATTATTTTCATGATAGTAAAACACTAAGTGGGGGAGATGATGGAATGGAATATCCATAATAATTGGTAGTCGTATCTTATCATATGAATTTGGGGACCAAATTCTTTTTAAGTGGGGGAGGATGTAGCAACCCGAAAAAATTCAGTATTTAAAAATTTGAAATAATAATTCTATAAAAACAGAATAATAGAAACATACATACCACTATCGTATGTGCAAGAATACATCGGGAAATTCTTTAAAAATTATAAATCAACCCCAGATATTATTCCTAAGTGTTCAACTAAGAAATTCAAGAAATGAAAAACCCGATTGGCTAAGTGTATGTCACAACGAGACTAATTATCCAAATTAGGGAACTAAGTCAGAAAACCGTTAACACAGAAAGATAACATGCCCATAAATTAAACGAACATGTCGAAAGACTTCCAACATCATGAAATGATTGCCCATTATCGGAGTTGGACCAATGGACCACTCATGGCCAATGAATAAATTCAAGTAAAGAAATGCAACAAAACCGTAACTCTATTATTCCCTAATTAAAAAGGGAAACCCCATAAGATAAATTCCAATAAATAATGGGTTTTGTTAAATAGACCCTCTAGAATTTATTGGGCCAAAATAGGGATTTTTAAAAGAAGAATAATAGGAAAATATCCTAAGTTCGTAACTTAAATATTACCAAAATAGAAAAGGGGTATTAAAATATTAAAATAAGTAGTTTGAGTTAGAATTGGATTCCTAAATCTACCCTAATAGGTTGGCCACGAATTTGGATCCCAACCTAACCCAAATTGGACATGGCAAGCTTGGAAGGTTGAATTAAATAGGAAATTTCAGAATTTAATAGGAGTTAGAGTACTATTAGGAAATAGAAACATATGAAGTATAAATACTCTCCTAAATCCCCCATGACCGGCCCTAGCTCATTGCCATGGGTTGCTGGACCAGGAGGAGAGGCCAAGGAGGAGGAGATCTCTGGGGAGAAGACTCACTCAAGCACTCTCTCTCGTTCTTCAAGTTCTAGCCCTAGAAGAGGAAATCGAGTCAAGGTAGGCATTCTCAGAAGCTAAAATCATAAAACTTCGTTTGTAGGTTGATCCAATCATCAGGATCAAAAGCCCTCTGATTCATATTTTTCCATCGAGCCAATATTTTCTTCTTGAATTTTGAAGTTCTGCAAACACCTTGACCCCGAACCTTCATATTTAATTTATATATTCTTTAATACTCTATCCCATGCCTTGAAATTTTTAATGGAGACACTGATGATCGTTGTGGAAATTTCACCCTTGAAAGCCCTAATTTTTATCCATCCTAGCTTGCGAATTAAATCATTGATCTCAACTATGTACTGTATTATGCACCCTATGAATTAACCTATTTGAATCATGTCGAGACCATGCTTACTTTTCAATTCCTAGTTACTAGGAGTACCCTTTCATGTCTAGATCGATTCGCAGCTGGTTTCATGATTTTTCATCGACTATACAATTAGTTATGATTTTATGAATGACCCTGTGTCAAAAGATAGAAAGTTGGCCCGCAATCCGAGGCTCTGTCCTTTTTCCCACTCGACTCAGGTGCGAGGCCTGAGAACGCGATGGGCCAATAGGCCACATTCTCAGGGTCATCGCGACACAAGACCTTGTCGCGATCTGATTGTGACAGGGTAAACAGTCGCGTTCTGGCCGCCTGACCTGAAGGACCTGTCGCGATCCTCAAATGACCCTGTCGCGTTCTAGTCAGCCCTGTCGCGACCCTTACAGAGACCCGTCGCGTTCTGAAGTTTTTCATGAAAACCCCTTATTCTTGCAAGTCTTATTTTTCTACAGTGAACTCATGCCCTATTAACTCTCCTAACACAGTAAATGAAGCTGATAAATCTTGGACATATTTTAATTAATTTAAGTTATTCGTGTGACTCTTTCATATTCCATAATTCTCTATGTCACATGCACACACTTGAACTATCCAATCAAACTTAACTTGGCATGAAATTACTTCATAATACATCTGGAAAATTATTGCAATTATGTAATTCAATTGCCCTACTTTTAAATGAACTTGTCTACGTTTCATGCGATGTCTTTGGGAATACCGTTACCGACGCTCCACTATTCTAGAATTCCTCTAGAACGTCGAGCACTTGTTTCTATATATACATTTTCTCTTGACTTGGACGAACTCTCCGTCGGATACTCCTTCTGCCAGACTAGTGAGTCTTTGTTCAAGTCCTCCGTAAGTCTCCTCTGTCCATGGATTCCCAAATGGTCGACGAGCTGGTTGTACCCTAACAGCTATGACACCTCTAGAGATCAGCAAGATCCAAACGGCCTTAGTTGCTCTCGCTCTTATCTTGAATCATGCTGGACCTCTGGACCTGTGCATAACAAAGCTAGCGGAAGGGTTGTGTATTCCACCTGACTACCAACACACAATGCGTGTGTTGTGCAACTGTTGCTATCGCTTGTTACTCGACGTTTCACGTGCAATGACCATAGGATCTCATCTATTCACGTTCACTCTACTATCTCCTCTCTCTCTTCTATTCATCTAGTACTCTCTTGGTACCTTTTGAGCTATGTGGCTCCTACTATTTTGTACTGTTCATGATTGTCTAGCGCTAAAATGGGTCTTGTGACTCTACTGACTTGAATACATATTGCTGAGGGCACGGAGAGTGTCCGAGGGGCTCCAATCTAGTCCTGGGGGCGGAGAGCCACCCGAAAATACCTGTAGGGGCTATTGACGGTGTCTGCATTTGCACCGATCCTGACTGACTGTTCTGAATTAGCTAGACATCTGACTGTTACACTGTTATTGTTAGTCTGTTAGTTCAGACGTACTGCACTGTTACTGTACTGCCACTGACTGTTATTGAGCTGCTACTATCCTGTTATTGAGCGACTATCGTCGTACTCTCTACTTGCTCTACTTGATACTTGCTATCTTGAATTATTTCGTTCATCCTGACTTAGTCACATTCAAAGTACTATATTCTCTCTCTGCTATCTGCGGATAACCAAAGTGCCATTACTATTTCGATTGACGAAAGTTAATCAAAAGTGCTATACTATCTCGATTGATGAAAATCAATCAAAGTGCAATTTACTCTTTACATGATCATCTAATATCTCTCTCCTTGCTATACATGTCGCTTGCTATTTCTTGACCATGACGTCACTTGCTATTGTTGTTATCATTTCTATCGTGTCTTCACTTTATTCATCGTGCTATACTTGATTCATCTGCTATTTGAACCATGTTACTTGTGCTATTACTTTCTCAACTTTACATGACTCTCTCTATCATTAGTTACTCTGCAATTTAAAGTATTAATCATTTAAAGCCTACTTGACTATTGAGATTTAAGTCCTACTGGGCGTTATCACTCACCATTCGTTATTTGTTATTGTGTCTCAGGTAAGTCGGACAATGACGTTACACACACCTATGGGACAGGACCAGAGTGATGAGCGACCTAGAGTCAATTCATGGAGTTGCCCTCGTACTACGGAGTCTAATAGTTATTGCTTTAGATTTATTTTCAATGTAATGATGTCATTGAGCCCTCTGTATTGGCTCTGAATTAGTGGTTGTAATGGTCTTAGTGATTTTATAATGAAATGAAGAGTTTATTATAATTATTGTTCATTATATGCTCTGATGTTTGTGAATGTATGCACAATTGTCGTTACCATACTCGTTGCTCATGTTTCCATCCGATTTATTCCGCTGCTAAATTGGAGGGGCGTCACATCCCTCCTCTTTTCTTATTCTCCATGCACTAACCTTCACATGGCCAAACCCAACCTGCAGGACTACCCTCTTTTCCCAGGCACTTGAAAATATATGTGACTACCATGGCTCCAAAACTAACTTCTTACATTAGCCTCAACATGAAATCCATCCTCTCTAGGTGGGGAATCCAAAACCTAGCCGTCCATGCCAAATGCTACCATGAAATCCATTTAGATTGGGTGAATATGGCGGCATTAGTAGAATTATGGCATCCACAAATCCACTGTAACGACCCCGAGAACCTGACCCTTGGCCTAAGCCGAGGACCCGATTTTTGCGGTCGCCGCCCATGGATCCAGAGACCTGGAAGGGCTATAACACAAGTCTAACATAATATGTAAGGGCAATAAACGTCAACTACTGAGCTAGAAGCACACACGCGGAAGCAGAAAGAAGGGCGACACCGCAGCGTATCACTCTAGGTACAGTCCCAACACACGCACACTAGTAAAAAGGGGAAGGACAGAGCACTTAGGGGCATACCCCGAGTGTAACGACCCGACCTTCCGACCCCCACCAGGGACCCTCGAAGGATGCGCTGCTACCCATGGATCCGAAGACCCGGAAAGGTTAGAATTTAGTCCAGTGAGATAAGCAATGAATTCAAATAACTATAATAATAAAGTTCGTACATTAATAAAGAAATTATGTACAACATGTCTCAAATAAAAGTACAGGTACAGAAAGCAAGGTGCAGTCCTTAAGGGGCATACCCTGAGGACTTGCAAAAAGGACACTCTCTACTCACGGTACAAAGAGCTCTCATGCTCATAACTCACACTGCTGGCAACGCACGGCGAACAAGCCGCCACCACAACCGTTCGGCAACGAACTCCTGCGACAACGAGTCCCTACCTGAAGAGAGTAGGGGGTAAGCCTCGCGAACAAGGCTCAGTAGGGATAACCAGTCCCTTACCAGCCAGAGCAGTAGGAACTCTGACGAAAGTGGAAGCAACTACTCTAGAAAGTAGTAAAGCGAGAAACACCGACTGTAGAGTACTACAAAGTAGCGCAAAAGAGAAACGCCACGACCCACAACCAGGTCATGCCAGACACGACTCCCGCAAAACCAGCGGAGTTAAACACAATGCGGAAGCAACCCTTGGCACGCACTCGCCGAGAGAAGAAGCTCACGGAACACCGAAGCAACCACGTGAGACCATAGTTTCACGACACAAGCACTAACATCCAAGACCTCCACGAGGTTGGAAGGAACAACCAGGTGTCACCATGAGAGACACCGAGGAACCATGTGAGAAAAACCGTCTCACCACAGGCACGGCTACCTCAGACCTCCACAAGGTCGAGGGCCCACAAGCAGAACCACCCTGCACCTCGGACACTCCACGAGGTCAGGGAACTACACCCTACAGTGCCACCACGGACGGCACCAAGGAACGGGTTACAGAAACTGCAGTTGGGTGTCAACACTCGACACCCCGAGAGAACCCGTAGAGTGGAAACCATTGAACATGACCCATGAGGCCAAACCAACCAAGCCCAAGGAAGCGAGACACGGCTAGGCTACAACCACCGTATAAACCAGGGCAAGGAGAACACAAGCTAAAAAATAGCGTGAAACACCGTCACAACAAGAGCAACCAGGCCCCTGCCACAGACAACTAAGAGAGGGATAGATAGTCCACCCCTCTAGCACGCCGTCCGCCGACTCCCGCCTACAACCTCCCTGGTAGAGTGAGGCTAGCGAGCCACAACCAAGAACACAACCACAAACACCGCAGCCCGGCCGAACTGCGCCCCATGCCTGACCTCCCTACGCGGCTCTGGAACCAACGCAGAGCGAGGCAGTGAGAAGGACTAGATGGTCTGCACCGGACGAGCACCTGAACCACCTCGGAGACCCAGACCAGCTAAGAGAGCTCTACAAATGGCTCACGCCATTGCCCCTACCGTTTTCCCCTTTTGCTCCAAGTCCGAGACTTGAGCACGCTTGCCGCCCGGAGCAACACCCTCTGACGCAGGCGCTTGGGGCTAGGGGTCCCAGGAAATGATAACAACCTGTCTCGCAGACAAGCCCTCAAGTGCCGAGCACCGGGCGAAAGAGAATTGGCGTGGCAATCACCAACAAAAATGAGACACCTGGCTTGTAATCGAGACAATCCCAGTAGGCACAAGCACACACGGCACCCTTTCTAGAAACCCCCAAAAAGGGTCGTCGGCCAATGTCGGCACACATGGCACGACCCTAGAAACTGGAACACACCAGAAAGAATAGAAACCAACGCTCTTCTAATAATCGATTGCCAGATAGACAATCAATTATTAGACAGACGCGAGCTTCCTAGCGACACCGCTAGGACACAGCCACGAAGATGCCACCTTCGGTCACTGAACGTAGGGATGCAACCTACCGCATTCCCTACTAGAAGGTCCAAAGGACAACCCTGCCCTAGGGCACACACCGACACGCCAACCGAGGCCCCCAAAAACACCCGAGGTGTGCCAGGTCTCGTCGTGCCCTCCTCGCCCGTCGTGATACCATCACGATGGGAAGGGCAACCGCGACAGGCCAGTCACATCGGGGAAGAGCGTCGCGACAACCAGGTTGTCACGACAAGGCAAAGCGTCGCGACAAGCCTGTCGCGATAGGGCTGCGTGTCGCGACAACAGCTTGTCGTGACGGGCAACCGGGTCACGACACGACCTTATCTTGACGGCCAATCGCGCCGCGATAAGGTCGCATTGGACTGGGGTGACACCTTCTCTGATGTCGCGACGCGCTCGGCGGTCTCGACATTAGTTGGAAGGCCGACTGCCGGGATGCTACATCCCGGGGTCCCCCACACGCTACAAACACTACAACCATGGGGAGGGGAGCATGGGGAAAGCATTTAAAGCATGCAAACACACAAAGGGACTTCCAATCACTCGGATTGGAAAGGGCACAAGAATCCCTACAGGAGAACGATGAACCAACCCACAAAGGGGCCTTCACAATGAGCCTGCCACCTCCTCCTCGCTCCCATGGCGCCGCTCCCACTCCGCACGAGCCGTCGACCGCTCCACCAAGCTCCACCGCTGGATAAGACGAGAGGAAGACCTCTCCTCTTGGAGAAGAGAGGAAAATGGAGAAAGGAGAGAAAGAGGAAAAGGGGGAAACCGGCCAAGGCTTTTAGCCTCCGGCCTTCAAAACGCGACGGGGTGGGGCATCGCGATACCAACCTTATCGCGACGGCCGCCCAGACCGCGACCAGAACACGCTCATCCGGGGCGCCGTGACAACCCAATAGGTCAGTCTGCCACGCCTGCCACTCTGACAGGCGTCAGATGACCAAAAAGTGGAAACACTGTCGCGACCCGTTCACCGTGCGCGACAAGAATGCGATGCAGAAGGCGGTCGCAATAGGGATGACTGTCGCGACAGGCACCTCCGTCGTGACAAGGCCAGTCATCCCTCACACAACGGAAAGTAGGAAAGCCCGAGATGTTACAATACATCCAACAAAAAAAATAATTTCATCCTCGAAATCAAGGGCAAATCCCGGTCGGGGAAAACAACAGGTGCAAAGGGACCACTAAGTCATACCATGACTTCCCGGTGGTCGGCACCACGACTCTGCCACAAAGGGAGTGCAAAACCAGACATCCGATAGCTCACCAAGTGCACAACAACCGATGGAGAGCACACAATCGGATGTCGACAACTCCACAGGCGCCACACGCACCAAACCGACCAAAAACACTGAAACTGCCAGTCGGAAACCACACGACTGAGCCCTAAACAGGCCACGCTGTTGAGACCAACCGGTCAGTAACTCACTCTATCACCAGCGGCTAGATAGAGGTCCCAGCTACTGACAGCAAAATCGAGAAAATGCCAAGAGGTCATCCACAAGACTCTGCTGAATGTCTCCGCACAACTTAGCAACATCTAGCACCTACGGCAAGGCCAAACAAGAGCTTCTTATGGTGACCCAAAACCAATCGAATACCCGCACGTGGAGAACTTACGCGAGCAATATAGTGTCCGCCGGCACCACTAGATCTCACCCAGATCGTCCTCATGGTCCGATAAGGACACACAATGACTGTGGAGCCACAGAAAGCTAAACACACTCTCCACAGGCACACGCACAGAGGAAAAACCAAGGAAGACGTCTGAGGTTGGCAAAGCCAGACAACTCGAGACGTCGGCAAACTGCACAGAAAATAAAACAATTGCAGAGGTCGAAGCCAGCATGTCGACCTCAAAGGGACCCAAACCAGAGCATGGTACCCCAACCGGACACACTCGCTCCCCAAAGCGAGAGGGGAAACCCGGACATAGGCCACGATTAAAGCCTGACGTACCACCGATAGGGCTACATAGACAAGGCAAAGCAGCCACCCCACAGTGGTAACGGTACAACCACAAGGCATCGGCCAGCATAAAGTGTCCTAGAGGCGGAATGCTCAACGCCTCCAACATCGAGCAAACTCGTGAAACCGACGCACAAAGCTTACGATAAGGAAAAACCACACACACAACGTGCTCACACAAGCACTAGGAGCCTCCCAAAGTGCACACAATGCCCCAAGCTCTAAACGGCAAGAAACAAACCACTCGGGCACGAGCAGAGGGTGCCACCACAAGCACCAAACTCGGAAAAGATGCAACACAGTTGCACCAATGGCCGAAACAACAACAGCTAACAGAAGGACTCTCTACAAGAGACCTCCAAAAGCCGCCCATAAGAATCGCAAGCCGCAAAGGGTAGAACAGGCCACACCATCCACGAACCCTCAAGGCACAGGGACACAAAACATTGAAAAGAACACACTGAAGGTGCAGTACACAACCACACCAGCGGCCTGAAACAACTCAAGGTCAACAGAAAGGGACACTCCACCAGAGACCCACAAGAGAAACGCGCGAAAACTAACAGTTTCAAGAGCACAACAACTATGTTGGCTCTTAGAAGCACACAAACACAAAGCACCCCTCCCACCACGCAGGCAGAGAGGGCCACACACCAAATAGCAACAAGTGCCTCCCAAGCACAGCCGAGGCACAAGCAAAACACGCACCGAACAATGCCTGCACTAGCAAGCCAAATAAAAGAAAACTCGGTGCTGCCTCACACTAAACATAGGGCACGCTACCCTACATCGTTCAGTTAGGCAACAAGAAACCAGCATATTGTGGAACGGCACAACAAGTACATCACTACCTATTATACCACAAGAAAACAATGCGCACGAGGGGAGCGACCAGCTCAACCTCAAGTCAGCACAAGGGGAGGGACCTTCGCCACAAAGGTCGCCACGGTGCGCGACACGGCACCAAATGCCATGTGAAAGCACCACGACCTCGAGCAACCCACGGAAAGTAGAAGAAGAAGGCACACAACAGGCCTCCTCTTAACACGAAAGAGGAAACCACGACGCAAGGCTGACACTCCTATAGGAGGCATAGCCAGCCGAACATCCACTACACTCACCAGACTACCATCTGGCAGCGCACGCAGAGCGTGAGAAACGAAACAAACCTCCCGACCACGGGGACCCACGAAGTCCCACCAGCGCAGCCGAGAAATGCGCAAATGAACAGAAAGACAACCTGGCCAACACCACGGTCAGACACATGGTCAAAGCACCACACTATGACCGACAAAGCCCAAGCAGACTGTAACACAGACAGTCCCACTAGCAACAACGACAACTCATCTCCACAGAGAGAGAGCAGTGACAAATAAAAACAACACAAGGTAGCTTGGGGAGGACCTCTACCTAAAGCGCCAAGAGCCGTTCTAGGAAAACATCACCAGAACGCAACCGAAACAAATGACCAACAGAGAGAACACAACAGACAGCGGAAGCAACACAAAATGGTTCTGGGAGAACCTCCACCAGAACCACCAAGGCGTCGTTCTAGAATAAATCCCACCAGAATGCAATGGCCAGCACAACAGCAGCATACCTCAACCCTGAGGTAGCACAACAACTGGCAGAAACAAGCCAGGAATAGTCCTGAGAGCGAACATCACTAGGAGAACAACCAACATCTCTGGGAAACCTCCCCAGAACATAGGGCAACCAAGCGATGCACCTCAACCTTAAGGGCAACACAACGACAACCAACCAGACAATAGAGACCTCAAACCAAGGAGGCGACACAGCGGAAGACTTCAACGAGCACAGAAGTAGTCCCAGAGGGAGAGGAACTCTCACAATGACAACAACAAATAGTTCTGGGAAACACCACTAGAACACAGTATCCAAGCGATGCACCTCAACCCAGAGGGCAACGTCGCAACAACCAGAAACGAGCACAGCACAGTTCTGGGAAAAACCTCACCTCCACCAGAACCAATAGAGAAGAACTCCGGGAGCACCTCACTAGAGTTCACAACTAGCCAGCACAAAGCCGGCAACAACTCCAGACAGGTGTTGCAGCGCTCAACCAGTGGTGCAACACAGCACACAAGCATCTGCTTAGCTCGAGCAAGACGTCGACTGAGCAGAGCACAGCGCCCAATGGCGCACAGGCATTCAAGGCAAACATACAACCAACAACACACACCCCAACAACAAGGGGACATCCAACAAGGACACACCCCAACAATAAGGGGACAGCCAACGAGGCAACGACACCTTCTACCGGTTCCGCAGACCACAACCCTCCACCGGTGAAGGCCACACCACACGCAAGCTCTCTCAGCCTTCGCGACACACCCACACGGACGCGAAGGCCGACGACAAACCCAAACGCAGCACGAGCGAACCAGCAACCACGCTCGCAGCACGCGCACCCAGCAACAACCACAACGCTCTCTTGCAGCTCACACTCGGACCCTACTAGAAAGCTAACCACCTGCAACAAAGACCAATTACTCACCTAACAACAACTATACACGGATGGGCCAGCAGCGCACGAGTGCCTTTCTTTGGGATAGCCATAGTTATTAACTCATTACAAATCTCGTTGGACCTCTGATACCACTGTAACAACCTGACCTTCCGGACCCCCGCCAGAGACCCTCGAAGGTCGTGCAGCCACCCACAGATCCGAAGACCCGGAGGTGTTAGATTTTTCATTAGATAAGCATGAATTCAAATAACTATAACAATAAAGTTCGTACATTAATAATGAAATTATGTACAATATGTCCCTAATAAAAGTACAGGTACAGAACGAAATGTGCAGTCCTTAAGGGGCATACCCTGAGGACTTGCAAAAAGGACACTCTCAACTCTTGGTACAAAGAGCTCTCATGCTCACAACTCACACTGCTGGCAACGCAAGGCGAACAAGCCGCCACCACGACCGTCCGACAATGAACTCCTACGACAGCGAGTCCCTACCTGAAGAGAGTAGGGGGGTGAGCCTCGCGAACAAGGCTTAGTAGGGATAACCAGTCCCTTACCAGCCAGAGCAGCAGGAACTCCAACAAAAGCGGAAGCAACTACTCTAGAAAGTAGTAAAGCGAGAAACACCTACTGTAGATTACTACAAAGCAGCTGAAAAGAAAATGACATGACCCACAACCAGGTCGGCCAGACACGACTCCCCAAAACCAGTGGAGTCAAACACAATGCGAAAGCAACACTACAAGAAAAAAGCGCATAGAGACCGATTTAGAGACCGAAATTTTCGGTCCCTATTCGGTCCCAAAATAGGGACCGAATAAAGACTAAAAATTTCGGTCTCAAATATAGAGACCGAATTATTTCGGTCTCAATTCGGTCCCTATTTAGGGACCGAATAGGGACCGAAATGAATCGGTCCCAAATATAGAGACGAATAATTTCGGTCCCTATTCAGGGACCGAATTTGGACCGAAATAATTCGGTCTCTATATCGGTCCCTATTCAGTCTCTATATTTGGGACCGAATAGGGACCGAAATAATTCGGTCTCTATATTTGAGACCGAACAATTTCGGTCCCTATTCGGTCCCTATTCAGGGACTGAATAAAGACCGAAATGATTCGGTCTCTATATTTGAGACTGAATTTTCAGTCCCTATTCAGTCTCTATATTTGGGACCGAATAGGGACCGAAATAATTCAGTCTCTATATTTGGGACCGAACAATTTTAGTCCCTTTCGGTCCTATTCAGTCCTGAATAGGGACCGAAATGATTCGGTCTCTATATTTGGGACCGAATTATTCGGTCCCTAAATAGGGACCGAACGGAGACTGTAATAATTCGGTCTCCATATTTGGGACTGAATTATTTCGGTCCCTAAATATATAGGGACTGAATTTTTCGGCCTCCATATTTTGAGATTGATTAAATTCAGTCACAATTCGATCCCTAAATAGTGATCGAATAGTAAATCAGTCTCTATTTTACATACAAAATGATGACTGATTTTATTTCAGTCACAAATTCTCAATAACGTGAGAAAGATTTGAGACCGATTTTGTGACGTCTCAAATTAATACCAGGTATAGTCCCTAGCATATTTGCAGCAGAAAATCATTTAAAGATTTATATTGTTTCATGTCGGCACCATTTCTGCACATATGTACACTGACAAGGTGTCACTGGATTTTGGTAATAAAATTTAGTTCGAAATTACCATAATTATCAGAAAAAATATTTTATACCAAAAATGTGGATATTGAGAATTTTTGATGCACGGTTAATGAGGTAAATATGATTTATCTACTTTTAGGACAATTTATACTTGATAAATATTTTTTCAGGAAAATTTAAAAAAAAATTACCATAAACTTGTTTACGTAAGATTTAACCTGCATCTAAATGTGAACATGTGTAAGTAGTGGTAGGTATGTGTAAACGTGTATATATTTATTAGTATATATATATATATATATTTATTATTTATTTATTTATATATATGTGTGTTTGTGTGTGTGTGTTAATAAAAGAAAAGATAAAATAATGTCAAAAAGATTATTAGGTATACTTACGTGTTTTAGCTAATACTCAGTCTTAGCTAGGCAAGTGTTCTTGTGAATTGAAAGATTCTTATTCTTCTTCTTTTCTTCTGACTGTGTTTTGGAAATAGTACTAGTAGTGTCAACACATCTATCCAGTAGTGTTGACCTATCTATCTAGTAGTGTCAGTTAACACTATCTATCCAGTAGTGTCAACACTATCTATGCAGTACTAGTGTGACCTATCGTACTCATGTGTCAACACTATCTATCCAGTAGTACTGTCACCATTATCTATCCAGTAGTGTTGACCGATTTATCCCTTATAGCGTCGACCTATCCCTTCATAGTATCGACCAATACCTTGTAGAGAATTGACACTTTTCTTCAGAGTGTCAACACTCTCTTCTATTCAGGTGACACACTCTGTTAATTTTCAAATCAACTTATAACTCATGTCTCCAATGACTTAATTAGGTCGACACACCTATATTCTAGGTCGAATAAAAAGCTCTTTTTTTTCTTCCAGAATATGGAGAACAATATGGACCTTTCTCAAAATTTTAAATAATTAAATGAATTCTCAGGTCTACACACACAACGAACTCACACTTTAATCGTCTGTGTTGTTATCTATCGAAATTAGGGCTGTAAATGTGTAACACCTTGATTTTGTTTATAAAAATACTTGGTCATTTGTGTATAATACATGATGACGTTCCAATTAATTCGAATATTATGCACACCTCCATTACTAAAATAAAGCTCGGTAATAAACACACAAGAGGCCCATAAATTAATAACCTAAATAAGTAAAATTATGTTGATGGAAAAGGATTAAAATAGAATTATATTATATTAAAGAAATATATGGAATTTTATATATGTATATATATATATATATATCAATTATGGCACAATGATTACGTAAGGTAATCACTGTTCATCCTACGTAACTTGGGTACGTAAGAACTGTATTACGTGTTTAACCCAGGTGAAATCCTTTCGATGATTTCATCGCCATCGTTCGTTGCAATCTCGCATGCGGATAAACCCCACCTTAAACCCCGCCAATGATCCTTATCTTATCCTCCCGCACATGCTGTTGCTGCTATGCTTTGCTACTCCTACAACTGCTCTACTGTTACTACTGCTTTACTGCTGCTACTGCTTTGCTGTTGGTGATGCTATGCTTAGGACTGTTCATTTCTCGGTCCAACCCGATAACCGAACCGAACCGAACCGCGGTGCGGTTCGGTTCAACTAACTAAAGTTCGGGTCAATGAACCGAATCAAACCGGTTTAATGGTAAATGGTTTGGTTCGATTTTTTCTTCCTTAAAATTGAGCCGAACCGATTGAACCGAAACAACCCTAAAAAGCCCTAATCTGGTCACGTAGCCTTTCCTCCCCGGTCTCAGTTTGGCCTCTCCTCTTTCTTTGCTACACAGCGGAGTGTCGGAGCCCCTGCTCTTCGGCCTCTCCCATCGCCCCGAGCACGAGCAGTCGAGCCTCCTCGGCAAGGTGGTCGTCGCCGTCTGTGCAACATTCTTGGACAATGTCGTCTTCTTCTTCGTCGGTGTCTTCGACATCTTCTAAAACCAGCAGAGACTTTCGCCTGCTTTCTTGGCTAAGAAGACCAGACGTGTTGGTGCTGCAGGTAGGACTGTTCATTTATCGGTCCAAACCGATGAACCGAACCGACAAATGAAAAAAAACGGGTCAATGGACCAAACCGAACCGTTTGACTGATATATGGTCCGGTTCGATTTTCACCTTATGAAAACCGAATTGAACCGTTGACCCGATCTAACGTCACATTACTCTGTTGCGCCCTTCCCTTGCAAAGTTGCCCTAATCCGAAGTTGTGATTTGCGAACCCTCAAAATTTCAAACCCGCACTGCGGCGGCCTCCCTGGGTTTTGAGGAGAGCAGGCGACTCGGCGCGACGATAACGACGCTCCCTGTCCTCCCTGATCGCACGACCGGCGAAGGAAGCTAGGGCTTCGAAGGGCCACTGCCGCTCCGAAGCCATCGTCCCCGGCTCCAACGTCCACCATCACCGGCTCCGGTGACTCCCTCCGGCCTCCACCGTTGCCGCCTCCAGCTCCACGGCGTCCACCCTCTTCGAAGGTAGGTAACTCCCTCCGGCCTTCTCCCTCCTCCCTCCCTCCGGCCTTCTCCCTCCCTCTCTCCCTCCGGCCCCCTGCTCCCTCCCTCCGGCCCCTGCTCCCTCTCTACCTCCCTCCCTCCGGCCCCTGCTCCCTCCCTCTCTCTCTCACTCTCTCTTCTCCCAGACTGCGCAGAGGGCCTCCGGCCCCTGCTCCCTCCTCCCTCTCTCACTATTCTTCTCCCAGAGTGCACAGAGGCCCTCCGGCCCCCTGCTCCCTCCTCGGTCCCTCTCACTCTCTCATCTCCCTCTCTCCCTCCTTCTGCCCCCCTCCCTCCTCTCCCCCTCCATCCCCCCCCTCCCCTTCTCTCCCTCTCTCTCACTCTCTCTTCTCCTAGACTGCGCAGAGGGCCTCCGGCCCCCTACTCCTCCCTCTCTCACTCTCTCATCTCCGGCCCCCTTCTCCCAGTCCTACGACCTTCTCCCTCCCTCCGACCCCCTGCTCTCTCCCTCCGGCCCCTGCTCCCTCCCTCTCTCTCTCTCACTCTCTCTTCTCCCAGACTGCACAGAGGGCCTCCGGCCCCTGCTCCCTCCCTCCCTCTCTCACTCTCTCATCTCCGGCCCCCTTCTCCCAGTCCCTCCGGCCTTCTCCCTACCTCCGATATTAGTTTCTTCTTCAAAATTTCTGTAATTTTTCTGCAATTTTTCTGTAATTTTCTGTAATTGTTTCTGTCATTATGTTATGACTTTTCTGTATTTTTCTGCAATTTTTCTGTAATTAATTTCTGCAATTTAATTTTCTGTAATTTTCTGTAATTTAATTTTCTGCAATTTTTTCATGTTTCTGAATTTTTTTTTGTAATTTTCATATATATTTTATATGTTATGTATATTAAGAAATATGTATTTTAGATTTTTTAATGGTGGCTTAAGTGTCGCCTAAGCGACGCCTAAGCAGACGCTTAAGCGCCTAAGCGCTTAGGGACCCCGTGAACGCCTTGGTTCGCCTTGACGCCTTGACAACTATGGGCCCAATAATATAATGCTTTGCCCAATGTGAAATTGGACTGTCCCAAGAAGAAAAATGCCCACTCAGGCCCGTTCTTTGCTCAAGACCCATATTAGCTAACAAATTAATTATTCAGCTCAGAATTGATCTCCTTAAGTGTGTCTATATATATTAGCCACAAAAAAGGGCCATCCCCAAACTATATTCATCCGACTTATCCGAGTTCGAGAACACTTTTGCAAGAGATAACACTCTTATCATGCATCCAACTAGTTATGTCTTGCTGACATTGATGGATGCGCACCAGACAAACCTCATTCCAAAGTTCTAGGAATTCATTCAAGTCAGAGTATGCAGTTCGCCTTGATAAAGATGTCATGTTCTACTGCCCATTGCAAGTTTTTTGTTTTGTTCAGTTCATGGTTTTGTAGAAAATTATTATCAAGAGGTCTCGAGTTTAACATCCAGAACCCTTTTCACCAACTCATGTTAGAAGTTTAGAAATACTCTTACAAAAATTTCTTAAAAGTTCTTAAAAAATTTGTCATTGATGAGAATAAAATCCACAACCTCGTGATACACGTCCGAGTAGGTGGCTAAGCTTGTCATTCACCAGCCCTCCTAATTATAACATGGAGATGATTACCATATACAGTGTGGATTGAATGGTTACCAACTTACCATGGCTCGAATCATAAGTTAAAGAGAAAGATTTATTGCACTTGTATATTGACTAGGCAACAAGTCCATGTGACATCTAACAATTAGATTGCCACTTCCTCACTCCTCATGTGAGGGGTGCCACATACACTATTATCTAGTCATATTACACTTAAAGTGCAATATACAAATGCAATAAATTTTTCTAAGTTAAATTGTTAGCCATCTCACACTTTATAAGAGATCACCCTCATCCACTCACATTGTTATAATTACCTCCTTCTAAGCGCAGGAATGGTAGGCTTTATTGTTTACAGACCAAAATGAATTTATTATACAACTACCTTGCATTGACCCACTCATTCCTTAAGTTTGATCCAACTGAAATGATATCATAGGAAGACCAAAAAATTTCATCTAGTAAGATATTTTCTTTAGAAAACTTTTCAACCAAATTAATTTAATAATTTTTTTTAACTCAACAATAATATTTTAAAATTTCAATGGGATCACGTGACCCTATTAATCAATCTTCTCTAGAACTGCAGCACCAGCAGGCTCTCCTGGATTACCCTTAGAACATCCATCAGTATTTATTTCCATTCCCCCAGATGTGGCTTCTGCCATCTGACAACTCTGGGCAGTTTAGGTAAACACTAGTCAGACAGCCCCAATTTAGATAGAATAATTCTCTGAAGGGCAGAGGACGGACTTTTGGATCATATATATGCAGCTCTTCCTTACAACACTCGTATAGATGAAGGAATACTAGGGTAAAAACAAAAAAATATGGCACTCAAACATGCCTCCTTTCTTTAATTCATTTACATGTATGTGTGAATTTAGTTTCTTATTGCACTTGTTTATCTGTATTCTACTTCTTACTTTAATGCAATTCATTTACATGTGTGTGTGAATTTAGTTTATTATTGCACTTGTTTATATGTATGATATTGTTTTTATTTTCTTTTCATATTATGTGGGTATTATTGCACTTGTTTATATGCATGCTTTAGTTTTTATTTTCTTTTTAACACTGCACACACTTCACGAGAGAGTGTTAAGCCCGTGTCAATGAACCTCCCTTTCAAGACTTTGGGATTGATGTGCACGAGTCTTATTTTCAAAGATGAGAACGTGTATATCTAACTCAAAGTCCTGAATTGTCCGTTTGGACAGTCTGTGAATGTTTGATCGCAGTTAGGTGGTCATTTACTATGTGCTTGTATTATTGTTGAAAATTTCGGGTGTGTCTACTCACTCCTCTCTGATATACCTTTATTGATTTAGAATATTTTCTTAACCACTTATTAGTAAGTGTTTAAGAAAATATCTTAATCAATAAATATTTTTGGTATATCGGAGAGGTGTGGGGAGATGCTGCCGAAATTTTCAGCAAATAATACAATCACATAGTAAATGGTCATCTGAGTGCGATCAAATATTCACAGATGGGTAAAAAGTGATAATCTAAATAATAAATCCTTCCTATTCATTTCGGTTGCGTCGAAGGATGTGTGATTTAGAATTTTAAAGTTATTTGTCTATTGATATTGTTTGGGCGTAGGACAGCAATGGCTTCAGACCGTTCATGGATGTATCGCAGAATAGTGATCATGTGGTGTCCAGGAGTTTAGGGTCGGAGTTGAGAATTTCGTTCAGTTTGCATTGGGGAATCCAAATGCAGAAGTAGACAGGCAAAGGTGGCATCCGATGTCCTTGTATGATTTGTAAAAATTTGAAGTGGATTCCCCATGGGAAGTTCAACGCCATTTATACAGAAAAGGGTTTGTTGAAGGTTATATGAATTGGACATGTCATGGTGAGGACTTCTGGTCGCACGAGCCTAGTAATGTGGAAGGCACAAGTACGTACGTGGATATGGTTGTAGATGCTGCTGGTTCGACATTCAGTGTACATGTGGATCCTGTATACGCTGAAGACGTGCCGAATAAGGGAGCCGAAAGATTCTATCAGTTACTTAAGGATGCTGATGAGCCATTGTGGGATGGTTGTCAAAAGCACACTCGGTTGTCAGTGGTGTTACAGTTGTTGAACTTGAAATCTGAATTTCATATTTCTGAGAATTGCTTTGATCGTCTCCTCCTCATCATCAAGAGCATGTTACCTCCAGATGAAAAGCTGCCTTCAATTTTTATCGTGCCAAGAAGATGGTGAATGATTTAGGACTTGGATATGTGAAAATAGATGCATGTCCTAATCATTGTATGTTGTATGACAAAGAGAATGCAGATATGGTATCCTGTTCAGTTTGCCGTCATGATAGATTTAAACCAAAAGAGGGGTAAATTCTAGGGGAAAGGATATACCTTATGCGTCATTGCGATATTTCCCCCTTACACCCAGGCTGCAGCGGATGTATATGTCTTCAAAGACAGCTGGACATATGAGGTGGCATGCAGAAAGAGTACGTCGGGACATGGATATTATGACTCATCCTGCAGATGGCGAAGCTTGGATTCATTTCAACCATGTTTATCCTATCTTCTCAAGGGAGTCACGTAATGTGAGGCTTGGTTTATGCACTGACGGATTTAATCCATTTGGAGGTTCAGTGGCTTCCTACTCCAGCTGGCCAGTGTTCGTGACACCATACAACCTTCCTTCGAGCATGTGCATGAAGCGAGAGAATTTGTTCCTGTCCTTATTGATTCCTGGTCCGAAAAGTCCTACAAAAAATATAGACATCTATCTAAGACCGTTGATTGATGAATTGAAATTATTATGGACTGAGGGGGTCAATACTTATGATGCATATAGAAAGAAAAATTTCACCATGAGGGCGGCATTGATGTGGACTATAAGTGATTTTCCTGCATATGGAATGCTATCTGGTTGGAGCACACATGGGAGGCTAGCATGTCTGTATTGTATGGATAATACCAAATCGTTTGTACTTAAACATGGTAGGAAGTCCTGCTGGTTTGATTGCCATCGTCAGTTTTTACCAGCTGATCACCCTTTTAGAAGACAAAAAGATGCATTCCTAAAGAACAGAAAGGAACGAGATGAAGTTATATTCGAGAGGTTGTCCGGTCATGATATGGCAGCACATGTTGAAAATTTGCCAGATATCACACAACAGATGGGCAGTACCCGACACCTTTCAGGTTTTGGGAAGGAGCACAACTGGGTGAAGAAAAGCATTTTCTGGGAGCTACCTTATTGGTCGACTCTTCTTGTGCGGCACAATCTAGACGTGATGCATATCGAGAAAAATGTCTTTGATAATGTATTCAACACAGTTATGGATATCAAAGGTAAAACAAAGGACAATGTGAATGCACGCTTGGACTTGTCCATGCTCTGTAAACGTCCAGAGTTAGAAATTGTTGAAGTAAATGGGAAATCAAGTAAACCAAAAGCAGTTTATGTGCTTGGAGGAGGACAAGTAAAGCAAGTCTGTCAGTGGCTGAAACAACTGAGATTTCCAGACGGTTGTGTGTCAAATATTGCTCGTTCTATCAACGTCAGTGAGGGAAAGATATATGGAATGAAGAGTCACGACTGCCATGTATTCATGCAAAGGTTGCTACCTATTGCATTTCGTGACATCTTGCCGAAGCAGCTATGGGGAGCGTTATCTGAGTTGAGTCGATTTTTCACGATTCTATCTGCATCAGAACTCAGGCTTAGGATGTGCAAACTATCGAACAGAATGTGGTCACCACTGTATGCAAGTTGGAGAAGATATTTCCACCTGGTTTCTTCGATTCAATGGAGCATTTACTCGTACATCTACCATATGAAGCAAAGGTCGGGGGGCCAGTACAATATAGATGGATGTATCCATTTGAGAGGTATATGCAAATATGAACTATTTCCTTCGTACGATTGCACCTTACATAAGTGATAGCTTTTCTAATTGTCTCTTACATTGTGGATGTAGGTGTATGCATGACCTTAAAATGAAAGTCCGAAATAAAGCAAAAGTGGAGGGTTCTATTACTGAGGCATACATTATGGAGGAAATCTCTAACTTTTGTGCAATGTACTTTGAAGCAGACATTCAAACTCGTCGAACACAACCTCCACGTAATGATGATGGGGGGGAATCTGTCGGTTCAAATCGACTCTCAATATTTACTCATCCTGGACGTGCCTTCGGACGTTCTTCAACTCGAATGCTGGATGACAGAGAGTTATGTGCCGCAGAGATATATATTCTTTTAAATTGTTCTGAGCTAGAATGTTATGTTGAGTAAGTACTAATCTCACAATTTAAATTTATATGTAAGTTTTTTGCCTTTATTCTACCTATTCAATGTAATCTGCTATTCATATTGCAGACAATTTGATTCAGAATTAATACAAAAAAATCCACAACTCACTGATTTTGAGGTTGAAAAATAACGAGAGAAGTCATTGGCCTTATGGCTAAGACAACGCGTAAGTGTACACCGTCAAAGAGTATTCAACAAAATTCATTTCACTTTATAACTAGCCTTTTCTACACGCAGGCGCAAGAAGGTTTAATTACTGATGAAAGAGTTCGTCAGGTAGCCTACGGCCCATCCAAAATTGCACAGAATTATCCTGGATTTATTGTCAATGGGTATAGGTTTCATACGAAAGACTATGGGCAGAATAAATCTACCATGAACAGTGGCGTATGCATAAAAGGAAGTACATACAATGAAAGTGAGTATGACTACTATGGTATTGTAGAGGAGATCTACAATTGCAATATCTAGGACAAGACAATCATATTCTTGTTCAAGTGTCATTGGTTTGATCCGAATTCCATTCGAAATGACACAACACATGGGATTGTCGAGCTTAAACATAAGTCAAAATTGAATACTTATGAGCCATTCATCTTAGCCACACAAGCCCAGCAAGTGTATTATACAAGCTATCCTTCATGTACAAACAAAGAACGAAATGATTGGTGGGTAGTTTGCAAAGTTAAGTCAAGACTATTCTCTGATTATGAATTGGACATGACTGATCAGACAGCTGAAGAGATCAACGCAAAATTCTTTCAAGAAGACTTTGTTGAAGATGTAGAGTTGACAACTCATATTGGAGAAGACGAATCCGAAGCACCAATGTCCTTGTCTCACGGAAATGAGGTCGAAGAAGAAGTCGATCCACGTGAGATGAAAGACAGTAGTGCTCGTCGTACAGATATTGAATATGAAAGTTCTGGTGAGGAAGAGGAATATACCAGTGATGAATGTGAAGATGATGATGAAAATGGGGTTGAATTAGACATATCGTCATCATCTGAGGAGGAAATGGATATCAATTAAACCATGGTAGAATTTTTTCACACTTGTAGAGTATATTTAAAGCAGCTCACTTTCAATATAAGAAATTGACTAGTAAACATTATGATTTTATGTTCTCTATGAAGATATGGTGCGTGGAGGAAGATCTGGTAGCAGTTCTAGGAGGGGCATTCGTGGGAGGGCTTTGTTCCCCGCATCTGGTATGTATATTTTTCTAATAACGTCATCAGCTGTGTATTTTTCTCTGTATATTATTTATGTGTACTTGTGTAGTGTTAATGCCATTAAAATTGTTACAGTTTCTGCTTCTCCTTCGAGTGAGCGGACACCTCCTCTACCTAGCGGACTAGGTATGTATATTTCAATTTCAAGTATTTTTTTAGTCATTATTTACACATATTATTAATGTTATTAGAATTGTTACAGTTGCTGGTCCTTCTTCTGCATCTCCTAGCGTGCCTGCAGGTATGTATATTTCAATTTCCAAGTATTTTTGTAGTAATTATTTATATATATTATTAATGTTATTAGAATTGCTACAGTTGCTGGTCCTTCTTTTGCATCTCTAGCGTGCCTGCAGGTATGTATATTTCAATTTCCAAGTATTTGTAGTAATTATTTATATATATATTAATGTTATTAGAATTGCTATAGTTTCTAGTTCTTCTGCTCCTACCGTGCCTGCAGGTATGTATATTTACAAATGTACTTTTATGTGCATTCATCTTCCTCATTACTTATGCGTTCTATTCTAGTTACAGTTGTTGGTGCATCCTCCGAGTCTCCTCCTGTAGTAGCTGGTATGTATATGTAAAGTTATACTTTAATGTATGCATTAATTCTGATGCCATTAAAATGTCACATGCTCAGGTCACTCTACACATTCTCCAGATGCACCAGTAGATTTGTATATTTAACTGTTAGGGTATTTCTGTAGTCATTATTTAGTATTTTTGTACATTACTCATGTTGTTCATCATTATTTTCCAGGTTCGGTGCCAGAGGATGCTGGTAGTCTGCAGGAGGGCAGAGGTAGTTTTTATGAGAGCACTCTGCGGGAGGTTGGACTAATGGGTACGTAATCAACAAGTATGTATTTCTTATGGGCAATGAAGTGAATTTAGTTCAGAAATTGACATTATGCAGTTACATCATTGCAGTGATAAAATAGAGCCTACACAAGCATCTCAATTCATCACAAGAACGTTACAAGCACATTTTCTTGGGCCAATTCATAGATTCAATGATTTTCCGATGGAGGTCCAGGAGCACTTGTATCAGATGTTCATGGTATGTAATTTCGTATTGTAATTAATTCTTATCGTATTCATACATGCAGTTCACTAACTCTTATGTATATAGAGCCAGCATCGATTCACGAGTCGTACGGACGAGGCGCGGTCTCGATTGTATGGACGATGACCGCAAGATCAAATTTCAAGCATTTGATGTATAACGTGAGAAAAAATGCAGAGAAACATTCTCAGAGTGCAGACCCGACTCTTTGGAGGGAGCGGGCGCCCAGTTGGATGAGGGGAGAATATTGGGAAACTCTTTGCAACATCTGGGCTGCAGAGAGATGGCAACAAACATCCTCAATAATGAAAGTTAATCGGGCTGCGAATCCAGAAGGAAACATGAATACTGGTGGGTCTGTCTCTTTTGCGACCCATCAGTCCAGATTGGTAAGTAATTTGTCCATTTCTGGTCTCTTTATTTATAAAGGTATCATATGTCATGTTTTTTCTGTGAAATAGGAGAAGGAGCTAAAAAGGCAGCCGACATTTTCCGAGGTATTCGATAGAACACACAAGAAAAAAGGAACGGATGCATACATTAGCGATAGAGCCCGAGTGGTTGCAGTAAGTATTTAGAAGATATTCACTATTTAATTTTTCACATTAATATGAATATTAACTACTATTGTTTTTTCTGGTTTCTTGCAGGAGTCATACAACCAACAAATGATAGAGAAGTACGTCGGGGAGGACGAGCAGTCGCCGTTAGATCTGAGGTATGGGTTGCGGCATCTGGGGCCCCAAAGAAAGGCCATGTGTATGGTTTTGGGCACAGCATCGACACGAGCGGGTGTTTCTGGAGGATCCAGCTCAGCGTCACAGACCAGTGCATTCCACGCAGGAGTTGGTACTCCAGGTACTTCTCCAGGACAGCTGATGGGCTTCATTGACAGTAGGATATCGGGCTTAGAGTCTCGTCTGACGGATTCGATGGAGACTCGTCTAGCCCAGATGCAGATGCAGGTGACCGATGCACTACAGGCCCAACTCTCCCAGTCCCTCTCCCAGGTTATCTCCCAGGCCTTCTCCCAGATCAACATTCCTCCTCCACATGCAGCACCTCCTCCACAGGCAGCACCATCGACATCAGCACACGCCCTTCACGTGAGTAAATTTATTTTATTTCAGAGGTTTAATTTTAACATTTAACTTAGTTAACTTAGTTTAACTTTAATTGGGTTGATCGACACACAATTTCTTGTTAAGCGAGTTAGGTTAGTTAAAAAGGGAGAACTTAGGTAGGTTTGGGGGTTCAAAATTAGAAATACTCATCCGATTGGCCTCCGATTTTTTTCAGAACGGTCGGGGCGATGAGTGAGACTTGTGGAAACTGACGGAGTTCAATTCGGACTCCCGGTTTGACTGTGACGCTCCAAGTCGTCTTAACCATGTTAGTTTAGTTAAAAAATGAAAAACTTCGGTTTGAGGGACCAAAATTAGAAATACTCATCCGATTGGCCTCTGGTTTGTTCCAGCACGGTCGGGCCGATGAGTGTGACTTGTGGAAACTGACGGAGTTCAATTCGGACTCCCGGTTTGACCTCGACGCTCCAAAGTCGCCTAACCAAGTTAGTTTAGTTAAAAAATGAAAAACTTCGATTGAGGGTCCAATGTTAGAAATACTCTTCCGATTGGCCTCCGGTTTGTTCCAACACGGTCGGGTCGATGAGTGTGACTTGTGGAAACTGACGGAGTTCAATTCGGACTCCCGGTTTGACTGCGACGCTCCAAGTCGTCTTAACCATGTAGTTTAGTTAAAAAATGAAAAACTTTAGTTGAGGGACCAAAATTAGAAATACTCATCCGATTGGCCTCCGGTTGTTCCAGCACGGTCGGGCCGATGATGTGTGGACTTGCGGAAATTGACGGGCGGATTCAATTCGGACTCCCGGTTGACCTCGACGCTCCAAGTCGTCTTAACCAAGTTAGTTTAGTTAAAAATGAAAAACTTCGATTTGAGGAACCAAAATTAGAAATACTCATCGATTGGCCTCCGGTTTGTTTTCCAGCACGGTCGGGCCGATGAGAGTGATGACTTGTGGAAACTGACGGAGTTCAATTCGGACTCCCGGTATGACCTCGACGCTCCAAGTCGTCTTAACCAAGATAGTTTGTTTTTAAAAAATGAAAAACTTCGGTTTCAGGGACCAAAATTAGAAATACTCATCCGATTGGCCTCCGGTTTTGTCCAGCCAGCACGGTCGGGCGATGAGTGGCCGATGATGAGTGTGACTTGTGGAAATGACGGAGTTCAATTCGGACTCCCGGTTTGACCTCGGACGCTCCAAGTCGTCTTAACCAAGTTAGTTTAGTTAAAAAATAAAACTTCGCTTTGAGGGTCCAATGTTAGAAATACTCTCCGATTGGCCTCCGGTTTGTTCCGCACGGTCGGGTCGATGAGTGGACTTGTGGAAACTGACGGAGTTCAATTCGGACTCCCGGTTTGACCTCGACGTTCCAAGTCGTCTTAACCATGTTAGTTTAGTTAAAAATGAAAAACTTCGGTTTGAGAGACCAAAATTAGAAATACTCATCCGATTGGCCTCGGTTTGTTCCAGCACGGTGGGCCGATGAGTGCATGAGTGTGACTTGTGGAAACTGACGGAGTTCAATTCAGACTCCCGGTTTGACCTCGACGCTCCAAGCGTCTTAACCAAGTTAGTTTAGTTAAAAAATGAAAAACTTCGATTTGAGGGACCAAAATTAGAAATACTCATCCGATTGGCCTCCGTTTGTTCCAGCCACGGGTCGGGCCGATGAGTGTTGTGTTGTGGAAACTGACGGAGGAGTTCAATTCGGACTCCCGGTATGACCTCGACGCTCCAAGTCGTCTTAACCAAGTTAGTTTAGTTAAAAATGAAAAAACCTCGGTTTCAGGGACCAAAATTAGAAATACTCATCCGATTGGCCTCCGGTTTGTTCCAGCACGTCGGGCCGATGAGATGTGACTTGTGGAAACTGACGGAGTTCAATTCGGACTCCCGGTTTGACCTCGACGCTCCAAGTCGTCTTAACCAAGTTAGTTTAGTTAAAAAATGAAAAACTTCGGTTTGAGGGACCAAAATTAGAAAATCCTCCGATTGGCCTCCGGTTTATTCCAGCTGGTTCGGGCCGATGAGTGTGACTTGTGGAAACTGACGGAGTTCATTTCGGACTCCCGGTTTGACCTCGACGCTCCAAGTCGTCTTAACCAAGTTAGTTTAGTTAAAAATGAAAAACTTCGGTTTGAGGGACCAAAATTAGAAATACTCATCCGATTGGCCTACGGATTTGTTCCAGCACGTGTTCGCCGATCAGTGTGACTTGTGGAAACTGACGGAGTTCAATTCGGACTCCCGGTTTGCCTCGACGCTCCAAGTCGTCTTAACCAAGTTAGTTTAGTTAAAAAATGAAAAACTTCGTTTTAGGGACCAAAAATAGAAATACTCATCCGATTGGTCTCCGGTTTGTTCCAGCACGGTCGGGTCGATGAGTGTGACTTGTGGAAACTGACGGAGTTCAATTCGGACTCCCGGTTTGACCTCGACGGTCCAAGTCATCTTAACCAAGTTAGTTTAGTTAAAAATGAAAAACTTCGATTTGAGGGACCAAAATTAGAAATACTCATCCGACTGGCCTCCGGTTTGTTCCAGCACGGTCGGGCCGATGAGTGTGACTTGTGGAAACTGACGGAGTTCAATTCGGACTTCCGATTTGACCTCGACGCTCCAAGTCGTCTTAACCAAGTTAGTTTAGTTAAAAATGAAAAACTTCGTTTGAGGGTCCAATGTTAGAAATACTCTTCCGATTGGCCTCCGGTTTGTTCCAGCACGATCGGGTCGATGAGTGTGACTTGTGGAAACTGACGGAGTTCAATTCAGACTCCCGGTTTGACCTCGACGCTCCAAGTCGTCTTAACCAGTTAGTTTAGTTAAAAATGAAAAACTTCGATTTGAGGGTCCAATGTTAGAAATACTCTCCGATTGGCCTCCGGTTTGTTTTAGCACGGGTCGGGTCGATGAGTGTGACTTGTGGAAACTGACGGAGTTCTTCGGACTCCCGGTTTGACCTCGACGCTCCAAGTCGTCTTAACCATGTTAGTTTAGTTAAAAAATGAAAAACTTCGGTTTGAGGGACCAAATATAAAAATACTCATCCGATTGGCCTCCGATTTGTTCCAGCACGGTCGGACCGATGAGTGTGACTTGTGGAAACTGACGGAGTTCAATTCGGACTCCGGTTTGACCTAGACGCTCCAAGTCGTCTTAACCATGTTAGTTTAGTTAAAAAATGAAAAAACTCGATTTGAGGGACCAAAATTAGAAATACTCATCCGATTGGCCTCCGGTTTGTTCCAGCACGGTCGGGCCGATGAGTGTGACTTGTGGAAACTGACGGGTTCAATTCGGACTCCTGGTATGACCTCGACGCTCCAAGTCGTCTTAACCAAGATAGTTTAGTTAAAAATGAAAAACTTCGGTTTGAGGGACCAAAATTAGAAATACTCATTCGATTGGCCTCCGGTTTGTTCCAGCACGGTCGGGCCGATGAGTGTGACTTGTGGAAACTGACGGAGTTCAAATCGGACTCCCGGTTTGACCACGACGCTCCAAGTCGCTTAACCAAGTTAGTTTAGTAAAAAATGAAAAACTTCGGTTTGAGGACCAAAATTAGAAATACTCATCCGATTGGCCTCCGGTTTGTTCCTGCACGGTCGGCCCCGATGAGTGTGACTTGTGGAAACTGACGGAGTTCAATTCGGACTCCCGTTTTGACCACGACGCTCCAAGTCGTCTTAACCAGTTAGTTTAGTTAAAAAATGAAAAACTTCGGTTTGAGGGACGAAAATTAGAATACTCATCCGATTGGCCTCCGTTTGTTCCAGCACGGTCGGGCCGATGAGTGTGCCTTGTGGAAACTGACGGAGTTCAAATCGGACTCCCGGTTTGACCACGACGCTCCAAGTCGTCTTACCAAGTTAGTTTAGTTAAAAAATGAAAAACTTCGGTTTGAGGGTCCAATGTTAGAAATACTCTTCCGATTGGCCTCCGGTTTGTTCCAGCACGATCGGGTCGATGAGTGTGACTTGTGGAAACTGACGGAGTTCAATTCAGACTCCCGGTTTGACCTCGACGCTCCAAGTCGTCTTAACCAAGTTAGTTTAGTTAAAAAATGAAAAACTTCGATTTGAGGGTCCAATGTTAGAAATACTCTTCCGATTGGCCTCCGATTTGTTCCAGCACGGTCGGGTCGATGAGTGTGACTTGTGGAAACTGACGGAGTTCAATTCGGACTCCCGGTTTGACCTCGACGCTCCAAGTCGTCTTAACCATTTAGTTTAGTTAAAAAATGAAAAACTTCGGTTTGAGGGACCAAAATTAGAAATACTCATCGATTGGCCTCCGATTTGTTCCAGCACGGTCGGGCCGATGAGTGTGACTTGTGGAAACGGACGGAGTTCAATTCGGACTCCCGGTTTGACCTCGACGCTCCAAGTCGTCTTAACCATGTTAGTTTAGTTAAAAAATGAAAAACTTCGATTTGAGGGACCAAAATTAGAAATACTCATCCGATTGGCCTCCGGTTTGTTCCAGCACGGTCGGGCCGATGAGTGTGACTTGTGGAAACTGACGGAGTTCAATTCGGACTCCCGGTTTGACCTCGACGCTCCAAGTCGTCTTAACCAAGTTAGTTTAGTTAAAAATGAAAAACTTCGGTTTGAGGGACCAAAATTAGAAATACTCATCCGATTGGCCTCCGGTTTGTTCCAGCACGGTCGGGCCGATGAGTGTGACTTGTGGAAACTGACGGAGTTCAAATTGGACTCCCGTTTGACCTCGACGCTCCAAGTCGTCTTAACCAAGTTAGTTTAGTTAAAAAATGAAAAACTTCGGTTTGAGGGACCAAAATTAGAAATACTCATCCGATTGGCCTCCGGTTTGTTCCAGCACGGTCGGGCCGATGAGTGTGACTTGTTGAAACTGACGGAGTTCAATTCGGACTCCCGGTTTGACCTCGATGCTCCAAGTCGTCTTCACCAAGTTAGTTTAGATAAAAAATGAAAAACTTCGGTTTGAGGGACCAAAATTAGAAATACTCATCCGATTGGCCTCCGGTTTATTCCAGCATGTTCGGGCCGATGAGTGTGACTTGTGGAAACTGACGGAGTTCAATTCGGACTCCCGGTTTGACCTCGACGCTCCAAGTCGTCTTAACCAAGTTAGTTTAGTTAAAAAATGAAAAACTTCGGTTTGAGGGACCAAATATAGAAATACTCATCCGATTGGCCTCCGGATTATTCCAGCATGTTCGGGCCGATCTGTGTGACTTGTGGAAACTGACGGAGTTCAATTCGGACTCCCGGTTTGACCTCGATGCTCCAAGTCGTCTTAACCAAGTTAGTTTAGTTAAAAAATGAAAAACTTCGATTTTAGGGACCAAAATTAGAAATACTCCATGGCCTCCGTTTGTTCCAGCACGGCGTGTTCCAGCAGGTCGGGTCGATTAGGTGACTTGTGGAAACTGACGGAGTTCAATTCGGACTCCCGGTTTGACCTCGACGGTCCAAGTCATCTTAACCAAGTTAGTTTAGTTAAAAAATGAAAAACTTCGATTTGAGGGACCAAAATTAGAAATACTCATCCGATTGGCCTCCGGTTTGTTCCAGCACGGTCGGGCCGATGAGTGTGACTTGTGGAACTGACGGAGTTCAATTCGGACTCCCGATTTGACCTCGACGCTCTAAGTCGTCTTAACCAAGTTAGTTTAGTTAAAAAATGAAAAACTTCGGTTTGAGGGTCCAATGTTAGAAATACTCTTCAGATTGGCCTCCGGTTTGTTCCAGCACGATCGGGTCGATGAGTGTGACTTGTGGAAACTGATGGAGTTCAATTCGGACTCCCGGTTTGACTATGACGCTCCAAGTCGTCTTAACCATGTTAGTTTAGTTAAAAAATGAAAAACTTCGGTTTGAGGGACCAAAATTAGAAATACTCTTCCGATTGGCCTCCGGTTTGTTCCAGCACAGTCGGGCCGATGAGTGTGATTTGTGGAAACTGACATAGTTCAATTCGGACTCCCGGTTTGACCGCGACGCGCCAAGTCTCTTAACCAAGTTAGTTTAGTTAAAAAATGAAGAACTTCGGTTTCAGGGTCCAAAATTAGAAATACTCATCTAATTGACCTTCATTGCTTATAGTTTTATTTAATTTATACTTTTCTAAAATAAGTTATTGCTTATAATAGTATTTAATTTTAACTTATTATTGTTATATATATATTGTAGGTTCCTCATCGGGTGGAGTGGGAGGACACGAGGATGAAGACGAAGACGAAGACGAGGCATCATGATTTTCATTTCATTATTATTATTGTTGTAGACATTTTTATTATTGTTGTTGGCATTATATTATTGTGATGTTGTGGATATTTTATTGTTATTGTGGACATTTTATTATTCTGATGTTGTGGACATTTTATTATTGTTGTGTTGTGGATATTTTTATTATTGTTGATGTTGTCGACATTTATTATTGTTTGTTGTGGATATTTTTATTATTTTTGTGTTGTAGATATTTTTATGGTGGACAATTATTATTGTTGTGGATATTATTTATTTTATTTAAGCAGGTTATTTTCCCAAAAATATTATATTTAAAAAAATATTTAAAAATAGAGACCGATTAGGGACCGAAATAATTCGTCCCTATTCGGTCTAAATAGGGACCGAATTTATCAGTCCTAATTCGGTCCCTAAAATAAGGACCGAATAGGTTTAGGGACCGAATTTATCAGTCCTAATTCGGTCCCAAAATAGGGCCGAATATAGGGACCGAATTATTCGGTCCCTATATTCGGTCCCTATTTTAGGGACCGAAGGGGACTGCATAAATCGGTCCCTATATAGGGACCGAAATAATTCGGTCCCTATTCGGTCCCTATTTTAGGGACCGAACTAGGACTAATAAATTCGGTCCCTATTTTAGGGACCGAAATAAATCGGTCCCTATTCGGTCCCTATTTTAGGGACCGAATTAGGACTGATAAATTCGGTCCCTATTTTAGGGACCGAATAAATCGGTCCCTATTCTAGGGACCGAACTAGGACTGATAAATTCGGTCCCTAAATAGGGACCGATCTTATTCAGTCCCTATTCGGTCCTATTTAGTGACCGAATAGGGACCGAATTTAGTCGGTCACAGATTTGTGACCAGAATTTTTGACCGACATATCGGTCACTATTCGGTCCCTATTCGGTCTCTGAGATGTTTAGGGACCGAATAGAGACCGAATAGAGACCGAATATTTCGGTCTCTATTTCCGATTTTTCTTGTAGTGCAACCCTCGGCACGCACCCGCCGAGACAAGAAGCTCACGGAACACCGGAGCAACCACGTGACACCAGAGTCTCACAACACAAGCACCAACATCCCAGACCTCCACGAGGTCGGGAAGGAACAACCAAGTGTCACCCGAGAGACACCGAGTAACCATGTGAGAAACATCGTCTCACCATGGGCACGACTACCTCAGACCTCCATAAGGTCGAGGGCCCACAAGCAGAACCACCCTGCACCTCGGACACTCCACGAGGTCAGGGAACTACACCCTACAGTGCCACCACTGATGGCACCAAGGAACGGGTTACAAAAACTACTATTGGGTGTCAGCACTCGACACCTCGAGAGAACCCGTAGAGCGGAAACTACTGAGCACGACCCTTGAGGCCAAACCAACCATGCCCAAGGAAGCGAGACATGGCTAGGCTACAACCACCGTGTAAACTAGGGCAACGAGAACACAAGCTCAGAAACAACGTGAAACACTGTCACAGCAAGAGCAACCAGGCCACCGCCACAGGTAGCTAAGAGAGGGACACATAGTCCACCCCTCTAGCACGGCGGCCGCCGACTCCCACCTACAACTTCCCTGGTAGAGTGAGGCTAGCGAGCCATAGCCAAGAACACAACCACAAACACCACAGTTTGGCCGAACTACATCCCCACCCCTGACCTCCCTACGCGGCTCCGGAACCAATGTGGAGTGAGGCAGTGAGAAGGAGTAGCTGGTCCACACCGGACGAGCGCCTGAACCACCTTGGAGACCCAAACCAGCTAAGAGAGCTCTACAAACGGCTCACGTCGAAGCCCCCACCGTTTTCCCCTTCTGCTCTAAGTCCGAGACTTGAGCATGCCCGCAGCCCGGAGCAACACCCTCTGACATAGGCGCGCAGGGCTAGGGGTCCCAAGAAACGGTAACAACCTGTAACGTCGCGTGCTTTCCGGATCCATGCGGATCATGTGTGTTGTGGTTGTGGCGGCCGTTGTGAGGCCAATGTGAGTTGGTTGTGTGGAATGTTTGGTGTGGATGTGTGGCTTGAGCAGGTGAAGCGCAGGTTTGGTCCTGAAATGAAATAGGACCTACTGCAGTTCAGTTGGAGTTGGCGGCCAGGGCTGGTCGTTAACCTATTGGCGTCCAGGTAAGTGGCCGTTGACTGCATGATCTTAACGGCATTGGATGTGAACGTTTAGACTGACGGTTGTTCTTGGCGGCAGAGGGGTTGACGCCAACCTGAGAATTCTGCAGGTTATAGGGTCACCCGAGGGCAGGTTTCTTACCTGGTTCTCATTCTCTCTTGCCCAGCTTTTTGTCCCAGTGGTTTTAAAGCTTCTAACAGGTATCGAAGGGTGGTTTGACGATCGTAGAATGCGTGGCATCGCCGAATTGTGCGAGGAAACGTCGTGGCGTGGTGCAATTCTCGTGGGAACTCACGGAGGGTTCGGCGTGAACTGGGAAATTGTGGGAGGTTCTAGCGTGTTCTGAGGTAGGGGACGAACCCGTTTAGCTCCATAGAAACATTAAAACATATCGTAACCACCTGAATCAGCATGATAATGTATTTTCGGATTAAGTTGCACCATACGGGGATAATGGGTGGTTTGAGTAATTAGTGAACAAAGCATGCTGTGTTGGGTTGTTTTGGGTTCATGTATGTTTAAAGAACTATTTCAGTATATTTTTCTGTAGTTTAAACGGTTGGAAAACCTGTAGAGCCGGATTAGGGTTTCTGCAGCGTTTGAGGCCGAAGAACTTGGCGTCAACATCGCTTGTCGTCAAGCTCCTCAGCCAGAATGTAGATGGCCAGATCCCTTGCCGTTGACTTCTTGTAAGCGACAGTCGATGTTGCCGCCTACTGGTTATGAACAGGAATGACTAAGTTATGGTATTTATCGATAATGCGTGTGTATTGGTACATGAGGTGCACTGAGTGCACATGGCTCTCGTGTTTAGCATACAAGGTATGCTATTAGTTACTTACTTTCGTGCTGCGCGTTGTATTACGCGAGTCAGTTGGGTTCACGTGTAGTGAACCATTGTTACTTGTGGTTTACGTGAGGTTTCACGTGGTTTGTGTGTGATGTGCACGTGGTTCTGTGTATGTGGCTAGTAGTACGACGCCTACCGTGGTTACCTCTCCAGTTGGGTGCCCCAGGTTCTTTGTGAGCCAGGCTGTTAGCTCGGGGCTTTGTCCCGGTACTTGTGTTGTACCGTCGAGGTCTGTGTCGTCTGACCTGGACACCCTCACTCTTGTGTTTGAGTTGCACGTCCGGTTGAGGGAAAGACGACAGTGGGACAGTGACAATTGTGTTTGTCTTTAGTCACTTGTAGCGCGCTCGTAGTTGGGGGTACGGACACCAGTAGTCGACACTGGTCCCCAGCTAGTCCTTTTCCAGTGCCTCACTCTAGAGAGCTCGGGCCAGGGTCCCCTGAGGTGTCAGGCATGGGCCTGCGATCGTGTGGTCCGTAGGTGGTGGTGTTTAGTTGGTCTCCACAGTTGCTTGACCTTTTCACGTGGAGCGGCAGCTGGACCTTTCGTCCGTGGCTGCGAGACTGAGAGGTAGACATGTGTTAGCTTGTCCGTGTCAGTTACTGGTGTTGCGAACCAGTTCACGTGGCTCGTGTTTGGCTGTCTCTACTTTAGCTTGTACACCTGTCCTGGTTTGCCGTTTAATTATTAAAGTTGTTTCTCGTAGTCGGCAGACGGTGAGTACTTTTACAGCTTTAATATTCTGTTTAGTTGTTCCATAAATTGTTGGTATTGTTTACTGCTTTCGTACCTGTGGTTTTGGTTTGCTCGGTGTTGGGGTAGTTCCCTACTGAGCCAGTGACTAGCGAGGCTCACCCCTACCCCCACAGGTGAGAGCGAGGAGGACGTTTCACGACCGTCGTCTAGCTCAGAGCCGCGCCGTAGCGGTGCAGGGTCAGTACCTCCAGCGGTGTAGTTCCAGCTGTGTAGTACTCCAGCAGTGTAGTTTAGTTAGTTGTTTACTTTATTCAGTTGTACCTCGGGGTATGCCCCAGGCTCTTGTACTTCTTTTCAGTTTTGTGGAAATTTGGCTATGTAACTTGTGAATTATATATATAAAATGGTGTGTTCCTTTGTGTTTACACGGACTGTGGTTTGGTTTCCCTTGCGAGGCTTCGGCCTGTTCGTGGGAGGCGGACTCGGATCAAGTACGTTATCGGTTTAACGGGCTTGGCCGAGGCATTCCGCCACAGTTGGTATCAGAGCAAGGTTCGTGTTAATATAAGGGAACTAGAAAGATACATAGCCTTATTTTGGTCTTTATACACTGCTGGTAGGGACCCTGGTTTTTGATAATTTGTTGTTTTGATTTTTGTTTAGTGTTTTGTTTATGTAGAAAAATTTATGGAATGGCTGATAGAAGAGATTGGGGTGGTGGAGGAGATGATCCGGAGGAAAGTACCCAGCGTGTGATTGAAAGAATCTGGGAAAGCCTCACGGATATTCGGGCAAGGATGGATCAGCAGGCGCCTGTACCACCGGTTGCAGTGCCACCTGGGGATGGAGAGGCTGTACCTGTTGCTCCAGTTCCGCCGAGAGTGGAGGTACCTCTTGTAGCACCTGTGCCACCACCACCACCAGTGCTGATAGTAGAAGAACCAGTGATGCAGGTGGAGAAGTTTCTGAGATTGCAGCCGCCTACTTACTCAGGAGGGCCGTATCCAGATACAGCAGAGCACTGGATTCATGAGATTGAAAGAGTTTTTGCGACTATGAGGTGTCTGGCAGCAGATAGAGTGGTGTTAGGTGCTTATCAGTTGAGGGGTTTTGCTTTGGAATGGTGGCGACTGAAGATGCAGACCTCCTTTGCAGGCAGGACAGAGGAGGCTATCACTTGGTCGGAATTTCTCGATGTATTTAATGATACATTCTTTCCGATCCAAGTGCAACAAGTAAAAAGGGAGTAGTTTCGGACTCTCCAGCAAGGTAACTCTTCAGTTTTAGAGTACCAGATGAGGTTTATGGCACTCAGCCGTTATGCACCTTATGTTGTTTCTGATAATAATATGATGGTTGAGTACTTTATTAGAGGCTTGAGAGTGGAATTGCAGGATGCGATAGTACCTCTTATGTGCAAGACAGTGGAAGAGGCAGCTCAGAGAGCAGCTACTTTGGAGAGATCTATTCGGACTCGTCAGGTGGGCGAGTCAGGTTCAGGTAGTTTCAGGTTACCGCAGCAGTCAGTGGGTGCAAGCAGGGGTAAAGCACCAGCAGGACTTTTTCATCAGGCTTCGGTAAATGGGGTCAGAAATTAAAGCAAGCATTTAAAGGAAAAGGAAGAGGATGGGGAGGTCGTCCGTAGTTCCAGCAGGGCCGAGGTAGGCCTGAGGTGGAGGAGTCGCAGCAGAGTACTGCCAGGCAGCCTGTTACTCCACCGGGATATAGATGCTATAATTGTAATCAGCCGGGACATTTGATCCGCAATTGTCCCTATCCGAGGGAGTATGGATATGGAAGAGGTGTGCAGCAGCAGCAGCAACCTCAGCAGTTTCAGCAGCCACAGTCAGGCCGTGGCAGAGGAGCACCGCAGCAGCGGGGAAGAGGCCGGGTTATGGCTATCACCCGAGCCCAGGCAGAGGCATCGAATATGATAGAAGGTACTTTACCTCTTTATGAATATTCAACAAGAGTTTTATTTGATTCGGGTGCCTCTCATTCTTTTATTTCCAAAGAATTTCTAGATTGTATAGCTCATCCTTTAGAGGAGAAGTCTTGTGAGTTAGTAGTGGAGGTTCCTTCAGGTGAGTTTTTACTCACTTCGAGCTATATAGATGAAGCTCCTGTTATGATTGAAGGGAATCAGATGCCGGGTCGATTATATGCCCTGCGGTTGTCAGATTATGATATTATTCTGAGTATGGATTGGCTTGAGATGTATGGAGCAATGTTAGATTGCAGAAAGAAAAGGATCAGGTTTGTCATCCTAATGGTGCAGTATTTGAATATCAAGGTATGTCTTTTTATACCTCTAAGTTTCTAATTTCTGCAATTAAAGCTAGAAAGTTGATAAATGTTGGATGTGTGGCTTATTTAGCCTCGGTAAGTCTGGTAGAAGCTAGTCAGCCAGTAGAAGCAGTTCCCGTGGTTAGGGAATTTACTGATGTTTTTCCTGAGGATTTGCCTGGTTTAGCTCCACATAGAGAGGTGGACTTTACCATTGAGTTGCTGCCAGGTACCATGTCGATTTCTAAAGCTCCATATCGGATGGCACCAGTAGAACTTAAAGAATTGAAAAATCAGTTAGAAGAGCTGTTGCAGAAAGGGTTTATTAGACCGAGTCATTCCCCGTGGGGAACGCCGGTTTTATTTGTGAAAAAGAAAGATGGAATTTTTCGGATGTGTATTGATTATAGAAAGTTAAATGATGTGACCATCAAGAATAAATACCCGTTGCCGAGAATAGATGATCTATTTGATCAATTGCAATCAGCAAAGGTATTTTCCAAAATTGATTTGAGGTCCGGGTACCATCAGTTAAGAATTAAAGAAGAAGATATAGACAAGACATCATTCAGAACTAGATATGGTCACTTTGAGTTTGTGGTTATGCCTTTTGGGTTGACTAATGCTCCTGCAGGTTTTATGGATCTGATGAATAGAATTTTTCATCCATATTTAGATCAATTCATTGTGGTCTTTATTGATGATATTCTAATTTACTCAGCATCCGAAGAGGAGCATGCAGCTCATTTGAGGTTTACCCTGCAATTGTTAAGGGATAACCAGTTGTTTGCCAAATTCAGTAAGTGTGAATTTTGGCTGAAAGAAATTCAGTTCCTGGGTCATGTTATCTCTGCTAGAGGAGTGGCAGTGGACCCAAGTAAAGTGGAAGCAGTGATGAGATGAGAAGTGCCTAGGACAATAACTGAGATTAGAAGTTTTCTGGGATTAGCAGGTTATTACAGGCGCTTCATTCAAGATTTTTCTAAAATTGCGGCGCCTATGACTAAGTTGACCAGGAAAGGAGTGCCTTTTGTGTGGTCTGGTGAATGTCAAAAAAGTTTTATGGATTTAAAGAAGATACTTACTTCAGCACCTATATTGACATTACCGGCAGGGAGTGGTGGTTTTGTGTTGTATACTGATGCTTCAAGGAGAGGTCTTGGAGCAGTACTTATGCAGCATGGTAAAGTGATAGCGTATGCATCCAGACAATTGAAGCCAGCAGAGGAGAATTACCCCACTCATGATTTGGAGTTAGCATCAGTTGTATTTGCCTTGAAAATGTGGAGGCATTATCTGTATGGCGAGAGATTTGAGATCTTTACAGATCATAAAAGCTTGAAGTATATCTTCTCGGAGAAAGATTTAAATCTTCGCCAGCGCAGATGGATCGAGTATTTGAAAGATTATGATTTCAGTTTGGCTTACCATCCGGGTAAGGCCAATGTTGTAGCAGATGCCTTGAGAGTAGAAAGGCATATATGAATTTGATGATGATTAAGGAGTGGAAGTTGTATGAAGAAGTAGCAGAGAACTCCTTATATGTGCCTAGTAGTCAGCGACGGGCAGTGCTAGCTGCTAGTGCTATAGAGCCGTCTTTGTATTGGCAGATAGTTGAAGCTCAGAGAGCAGATGCCAGTTTGGCTAAAATTGTAAAAATGGAAGGAGTTACTATTGATGATAATTGTGTGGTAGGCTCAGGGGCAGGTTGTTTGTTCCTGCAGAAAGAGAGGTGAAGCAGCGAGTATTGGAAGAGGCTCATAAATCTAGGTACACTATTCATCCGGGTAGTACTAAAATGTACCATGATTTGAGGAAGCATTTTTGGTGGCCTCTTATGAAGAAAGAAATAGCAGAATTTGTTGTGAGGTGTGTTATTTGTCAGCAGATTAAAGCAGAACATCAGAAGCCTGGAGGTCTATTGCAACCGTTACCCATTCCACAGTGGAAATGGGATGATATTGCTATGGACTTTGTGGCAGGTTTACCAAGATCGAGTTCAGGGCATAATGGAATATGGGTGTTTGTTGATAGATTGACCAAAGTGTGCAGATTAGTGGCAGTGAATATGTCTTGGACAGTGGACAGATTAGCAAATATTTATGTTGAAAGAATTGCTCTACTGCATGGTATTCCGAAGACTATTGTGTCAGATAAAGATCCAAGATTTACTTCTGTTTTTTGGAGAAGTCTGCAAAGAGTGATTGGTTCTGAGTTGAGGTATAGCTCCGCTTATCATCCCCAAACAGATGGTCAAACAAAGAGGACTATCCAGACAATTGAAGATATGTTGCGAGCTTGTTGTTTGGTTTGGGGAGGTAGCTGGGAACATCCTTTGGGAATGGTTGAGTTTGCCTATAATAATAGTTATCATACCAGCCTTGGGATGGCACCGTATGAAGCCTTATATGGAAGGCCATGTAGAACCCCATTGAACTGGCATGAAGTGGGAGAAAGGCAGTTAGTGGGTCTTGAATTGATTCAGCAAACCACTGAAGTAGTAAAGCTTATTAAAAAGAAATTGCAGGCAGCTCAAAGTAGGCAGAAAAGTTATGCAGATATCCGGAGGAGACCACTTCAGTTTGAGGTGGGAGATTTTGTTTTCCTGAGAGTTTCTCCAAGTAAGGGAATCATGAGGTTTGGCAAGTCTGAAAAGTTGAGTCCAAGGTATGTGGGACCCTTTCAAGTGTTAGAAAGAATTGGGGAAACAGCTTATAGGCTGGATTTGCCAGCAGATTTTGCAGATGTGCATGATATTTTCCATGTTTCTATGTTGAGAAAATGTATTGAAGATCCAGCTCAAATAATCAAATATCAAGGTGGTGACCTGAGGCCGGACATGACTATGTCAGAATATCCGGTTCAGATCACAGATCGAAAGATGAAGAAGCTGAGAAATGAAGAAATTGAGTTGGTTAAAGTGAGATGGGAAAATAGGTTGGGTGGTGAGGATACCTGGGAATTAGCCGAGGAAATGGCTAAAGGGTATCCCTATCTGTTTATGTAAGCCTTTGTATTTTCTTTTTAGATGATAGTGCTTGTAAAAATGTATATGTTTAAGTTGTTTGACTTTGAATTGTGTTATGAATTTTGAGGTCGAAATTTTCTTCTTAGATGATAGTAATGTAACGTCGCGTGCTTTCTGGATCCATGCGGATCATGTGTGTTGTGGTTGTGGCGGCCGTTGTGAGGCCAATGTGAGTTGGTTGTGTGGAATGTTTGGTGTGGATGTGTGGCTTGAGAAGGTGAAGCGCAGGTTTGGCCCTGAAATGAAATAGGACCTGCTGCAGTTCAGTTGGAGTTGGCGGCCAGGGGTGGTCGTTAACCTATTGGCGTCTAGGTAAGTGGACGTTGACTGCATGATCTTAACGACATTGGATGTGGACGTTTAGACTGGCGGTTGTTCTTGGCGGCAGAGGGGTTGACGCCAACCTGAGAATTCTGCAGGTTATAGGGTCACCCGAGGGCAGGTTTCTTACCTAGTTCTCATTCTCTCTTGCCCCAGCTTTTTGTCCCAGTGGTTTTAAAGCTTCTAACAGGTATCGAAGGGTGGTTGGACGATCGTAGAACGCGTGGCGTCGCCGAATTGTGCGAGGAAACGTCGTGGCATGGTGCAATTCTCGTGGGAACTCGCGGAGGGTTCGACATGGACCGGGAAATTGCGGGAGGTTCTAGCGTGTTCTGAGGTAGGGGACGAACCCGTTTAGCTCCATAGAAACATTAAAACATATCGTAACCACCTGAATTAGCATGATAATGTATTTTTGGATTAAGTTGCACCATACGGGGATAATGGGTGGTTTGAGTAATTTAGTGAACAAAGCATGCTGTGTTGGGTTGTTTTGGGTTCATGTATGTTTAAAGAACCGTTTCAGTATATTTTTCTGTAGTTTAAACGGTTGGAAAACCTGTAGAGCCGGATTAGGGTTTCTGCAGGGTTTGAGGCCAACGAACTTCGCGTCAACATCGCTTGTCGCCAAGCTCCTCAGCCAGGATGTAGACGTCCAGATCCCTTGCCGTTGACTTCTTGTAAGCGGCAGTCGATGTTGCCGCCTACTGGTTATGAACAAAAATGACTAAGTTACGGTATTTATCGATAATGCGTGTGTATTGGTACATGAGGTGCACTGAGTGCACATGGCTCTCGTGTTTAGCATACAAGGTATGCTGTTAGTTACTTACTTTCGTGCTGCACGTTGTATTACGCGAGTCAGTTGGGTTCACGTGTAGTGAACCATTGTTACTTGTGGTTTACGTGAGGTTTCACGTGGTTTGTGTGTGACATGCATGTGGTTCTGTGTACGTGACTAGTAGTACGACGCCTACCGTGGTTACCTCTCCAGTTGGGTGCCCCAGGTTCTTTGTGAGCCAGGCTGTTAGCTCGGGGCTTTGTCCCGGTACTTGTGTTGTACTATCGAGGTCTGTGTCGTCTGACCTGGACACCCTCACTCTTGTATTTGAGTTGCACGTCCGACTGAGGGAAAGACGACAGTGGGACAGTGACAATTGTGTTTGTCTTTAGTCACTTGTAGCGCGCTCGTAGTTGGGGGTACGGACACCAGTAGTCGACACTGGTCCCCAGCTAGTGCTTTTCCAGTGCCTCACTCTAGAGAGCCCGGGCCAGGGTCTCCTGAGGTGTTAGGCATGGGCCTACGACCGTGTGGTCCGTAGGTGGTGGTGTTTAGTTGGTCTCCACAGTTGCTTGACCTTTTCACGTGAAGCGGCAGCTGGACCTTTTGTCCGTGGCTGCGAGACTGAGAGGTAGACCTGTGTTAGCTTGTCCGAGTCAGTTACTGGTGTCGCGAACCAGTTCACGTGGCTCGTGTTTGGCTGTCTCTACTTTAGCTTGTACACCTGTACTGGTTTGCCGTTTTATTATTAAAGTTGTTTCTCGTAGTCGGCAGACGGTGAGTAATTTTACAGCTTTAATATTCTGTTTAGCTGTTTCATAAATTGTTGGTATTGTTTACTGCTTTCGTACCTGTGGTTTTGGTTTGCTCGGTGTTGGGGGAGTTCCCTACTGAGCCAGTGACTAGCGAGGCTCACCCCTACCCCCACAGGTGAGAGCGAGGAGGACGTTTCACGACCGTCGTCTAGCTCAGAGCCGCGCCGTAGCAGTGCAGGGTCAGTACCTCCAGCGGTGTAGTTCCAGCTGTGTAGTACTCCAGCAGTGTAGTTTAGTTAGTTGTTTACTTTATTCAGTTGTACCTCGGGGTATGCCCCAGGCTCTTGTACTTCTTTTCAGTTTTGTGGAAATTTGGCTATGTTACTTGTGAATTATATATATAAAATGGTGTGTTCCTTTGTGTTTACACGGACTGTGGTTTGGTTTCCCTTGCGAGGCTTCGACCTGTTCGCGGGAGGCGGACTCGGATCAAGTACGTTATCGGTTTAACGGGCTTGGCCGAGGCATTTCGCCACACAACCTATCTCGCAGACAAGCCCTCAAGTGCTGAGCACCGTGTGAAAGTGAACTGGCGTGGCAACCACCAACAGAAATGGCACAGCTAGCTTGTAACCGAGACAAGCCTAGCAGGCACAGGCACATACTTTTCGGAAACCCCCAGAAAGGGCCGTTGGCCAACGCCGGCACACACGACACGGCCCGAGAAATCGGAATACACCAGACAGAACAAAAACCAGCGCTCTTCTAATAATCGATTGTCCGACAGTCAATCGATTATTAGATAGACGCGAGCCTCCTAGCGACACCGCTCGGACACGACCACGATGGTGTCACCTTCAGTCACTGAATGCAGGGAGGCAACCTTTCGCGTTCCCTACCAGAAGGTCCTAAGGGAAACCCTTCCCTGGGGCACATGTCGACATGCCAATCGAGGCCACGGAAACACCCGAGGCGCGCCAGGTCTTCTCGTGCCCTCCTCGCCCGTCTCGATACCACCACGACGGGAAGGGCAACCGTGACAAGCCAGTCGTGTCGGGGAAGAGCGTCACGACAACCATGTTGTCGTGACAAGGCAAAGCACCGCGACAAGCCTGTCACGATAGGGCTGCACGTCGAGACAACAACTTGTGGCGACGAGCAACCGGGTCGCCACACGACCTTATCGCGACGGCCAACTGCGCCGCGATAAGGTCGCTCGGATCGGGGCGACGCCTTCTCTGATGTCGCGACGCACTCGGCAGTCGCGACATCACCTGGAAGGCTGACCGTCGAGATGCTACATCCCGGGGGCCCCCACACGCTACAGACACTACAACCATGGGGAGGGGAGCATGGGGAAAGCATTTAAAGCATGCAAACACACAAAGGGACTTCCAATCACTCGGATTGGAAAGGGCACAAGAATCCGTACAAGAGAATGAAGAACCAACCCATAAAGGGTCCTTCACGACGAGCTCTCCACCACCTCCTCGCTCCCACGGTGCCGCTCCCTCTCCGGACGACCCGCCGGCCGCTCCACCAAGCTCCACCGCCGGAGGAAGACGAGAGGAAGACCTCTCCCCTCGGAGAAGAGAGGAAAAGGGGGAAAGGAGAGAAAGAGGAAAAGGGGGAAACCGGCCAAGGCTTTTAGCCTCCGATTCCCAAAACGCGATGGGGCGGGGCATCACGATACCAACCTTATCGCGACGGCCGCCCAGACCGCGACCAGAACGTGCCCATCCGGGGCGCCGCGACAACTTGATAGGTCAGTCTGCCACGCCTTCCACTCTGATAGGCGTCAGATGACCAAAACGAGGAAACACTATCACGACCCATTGATCGGGCGTGACAAGAACGCGACACAGAAGGCGGTCGCAACAGGAATGACTGTCGCAACGGGCACCTCCGTCACAACAAGGCCAGTCATCCCTCACACAACGGAAAGCCGAAAAGCCCGAGATGTTACACCGAGGGTGACGTACAACTGAAGGGGGAAAAACACTGCTAGCTGCGGGGACGATGACTATCGCCCCACCTCCTCCGCCCGACGCGCACCCTGCCATTGCTGAGAAGTCTTACCTGGAAAAGGAAGCGATGAGCTTCACAACAGAAGCTCAGTAGGGACTACCAATCTCCTACTGGCTCTAACAGGCAGAAAAATATATAAATAATTAAATAACATCAGATATATCTTCCACTCTACAAGAGGAAGTGTGGAAGCAAAGCTACTAACTAGCAACAGTACAGAAGGATACCACAGTCAGAAAACTCCATAGAACTACATGTCGTGACCACTACATGGTTGGCAACACAGACAGAGTGAACCCTTCCTAGACAAGAGACACTATCTACAGAAAGCGCTACCACTAGTCAGCCAGTCAGGTGTGTCCACTGACGTCTTATCCTCGACCCAAGTCCAAACCTCCACATCTCGTCAGAGTGGGGCAGGAACACGAGTAATACAACAATAACCTGCCATAGTCTAGCCTGACTACGGTCCCACACATGGCTTCTCTAAGTGGTTCCGGGGCCACAAAGAGCGAGGCAGTGAGAAAAGGATTGACTGGCCTGTGCCGGGAAGGACTCCAAATGACCTTGGCGTCCCAGACCAACCAAGAAAGCTCTGTAAAGGACTCAACGCCGCTGTCCTAACCACCGTTTTCCCCTCCACTGTAGAGTCCACTACCCGAGCACGCCTACCACCCGGAGTAGTCCGTCAACCAGCGTGCGGGGACGGCGGTCCCAAGCAACGGTAACAACATCTCTCACAGGACAAACCCTCAAGTGCTGAGCACCAGGCGAACGACTAGTGTAGGACCATACTAGGAACTAGCACTGGTGCCACGGGTATAGAAATGGACCGAAAATGGTGAAGACTCCACGAGAAACGGAACTTCGTAAGACTTACATGTCTCTGCTATTGTTGCGACACATCAGGTCGTCGCAACAATGTCGCGACGTCCAAGCGGGCCGTGACCATGCCGCGATGCCGTCGACCATCGTGATGCTGTCACGACGGCCATGCCCACCGCGACAGCCAAATCTGTCACAGTCGGCACATGCATCGCGACACCATCGAGACCTATAGGCCGGTTGCGTTCTTAGCCGAGCGGCGTCCCAGTACAGTCCTCCCAAGGACCACCCCAAAACTGATACAAACATACCACATGGGGGAGGGGAGCATGCTAAACATTTAGAAAAGCCTTTAAATCATACAAACCACCCTCAAACCCCATAAAACAAGGATTACAAGGAAATGTACGCTCGATGGAAACTTCACTCACCATGAGCATGATTCTCTCACCCCACAACCCCAAACCACAGAGGAACAAAGCATCTCAAGGGGAAGGGGAACATGCTTAGAACGAGAGGAGAAGAGGGTCCCTGCCTACAAGAGTAGAGCCGACCCGTTGGGGCCTTCACGTTGGAATGGTCACCTCCTCCTCGCTCCAAGCACCACGAGCACGTCGCCTACACCAAGGGGACGTCACCTCCACGCCCAAACCTCCCAAGAACCATTGGAGAACAAGTAGCTTGGAGGGGGAGAAGAAGAGAGAACATGAAGAAAGGAAAGGGGAGAAGGGGAGAAGGACCCGAGTTGGTACAAGAAACTTTATATAAGATTCTGCTCATCAGACAGAGGTTGATTGCAATGCAGGATAGGCAGAGGTTGATTGCAGCATAGTATGTTTTCCTCAAAGTTTCACCTACACGAGGTGTGGTCAGGTTTGGCAGGCATGGCAAGCTGAGTCCGAGGTTCATTGACAGTTTGAGATTCTCAGGTGGATGGGCAGTGTGGCGTACGAGTTAGCTTTACCCCCAACGCTAGCAAGAGTGCACCCTGTATTCCATGTGTCTATGCTCAGAAGATACGAGCGAGATCCGTTACATGTTATCAGCCACGAGCCAGTGGAAATTCAGCCAGATTTGTCTTACGTGGAGTGACCAGTGTCCATCTTAGATTGTAAGGTTCAGCACCTCAGGAACAAGGCTATAGGTTCTGTAAAGGTGTTGTGGAAGAACTTCTCATAAGAGGAGGCTATATGGGAGCTCGAGGAGGCTATGAAGAAGCAGTACCCCTATCTGTTCGGGTAGTATTTTTGCTCTAACTTTAGGGGAGAAGTTTCTTTTAGGGGGAGAGGGTGTAAGTCCCTAGTTTTCTGTGTATTTTATGAATGTGGTTATGTTTTTATTTTGCTCAAAATTCTTCTTAACATCAACATCCATTGATGTTAAGAGTTCACGAAAAGATATGTGTCGTTTATAGTTTGGCCAGAGGATATAGATGTCAACATCGATTGAGGTTTCTTTCTGGTTGACGGCAGCAAAGTAACCATTAACTTCTCCGACTGCGTTTGGGATTCTGGATTTGAAACCGTTCTGATTGCTCTGGGAGGCAGATATGGAAACCCTACAACGGTCAAGAATCCTCTTTCATAGGTTGCCTACGACCCAAATACCTATAAAGCTAGGTCATCTCTGCAAAGGGAGGACTTTGGTTCAGCTAGGGCTTTTGGGTTTCGGGGAGAGAGAAAGAGAGAGTTTGAGAGGGTTGATCTGGTGAACCAGAGGCTGCACCGACGATCTACTACAAGGGGGAGGTTCTTCTGAAGGTGGACAAGCTCTCCTAATGTCGGGAGATTATCTACAACAACGTGGAGGTCGAATCAAACAGTGGAAGTTTACCTCTTTGGCTTGGCCGAAGAGGACTTCATCACCCAAATCCTATCTTTAGGGAGTTTTATAGAGGCAAGTAACTTAGGGGTTTCATCCCTAGACCTATCACCTAGAGTTTTAAGATTTTTATAGATTTTTATCTTGTGTCTTGGACCCCCAAATTCTTTGTCTTTTGCTTTTGGTTCTGCACTTTCTGCAGATAGGAGGTTGATGACAACATCCTTGCCGTCAAGTTCCTGAGTTGACGGTAATCGATCATGTAGTTAACCCATCCTGACGGCAAACCCCTTGCCATCAAGTTCTTTTGATTATTTTCATAACAATGTTTTAACACATGTGATGTGATTTTTTGGGGGATTTTGAATGTATGCATATGTTTAGAAAATTTTACCTTGTCAGGTATGTTTAGTAGATTGAATCATGAATTCCTAATAATTTTCTGATCATAATTGTAAATTAAAGAATTTTTTATATGAGAAAATAAGTATGTTATGTCAGATATAAATTCGAAGTAAATATATATGATGGTTATTATTGTCACAAAAATTTTCCATGAACTTAGGGTTACTGTGTGCATGTTTTAGGGCTTTTAGATCTATCAGTTTACTATCTATCATGTTTATTCAAAATTTCTTGTTAAATTACCTGAGATCTCTATTAAATATTACAAATAGATGTACTATTGTGAAAATTCTGAAAAATTAAGTATCTGATATATCTCATGCGTAGGGTCTATGTTTAAATTTTGAGCATGTTTTGACATCTGTGAATACTATTTTCAATTGTAAGTCATAAGGGTCATATTAAGCATGATTAATCACCAAATGATGTTTTATGATAATTAGTGTCATGTTCAAGTTCTGTTAGACATGTATTAGCATGTTAGATAGTCATGATAAATTTTTTAATCTGAGATATATGTGTTTGAATTATAAGCATGTGAATGGATCATTAAGTACATGTAAAACTGTGATTAAGCATGTGATCAATGTGAGTGATGTGATTAAGTGATAATTATGCCGAGATTGACACTGCTACCATAGAAGATTGTGGAGTCATACTATGGAAAAATCCCTATGGGAAGGCTCAATGTGTATGTGATATCCTGTGGGCATCAGGATGAAATCCTGGAGATGGACAAGTACCATTAGTTAGGGTGGAGAGGGCTTCTCCCAGATCTGCGCAGTTACCAAGATTCATCACTATATTACCTAAGTGACGGGTATGTGTTATGTGTGTGATGTGTCCTTTTTTATGGTGGTTCGGACTATGTGTCACGGCAAAAAGATGTGCAAAAATGTGAATTGTGTGTGAATGTGCTAAGTGAAAATGTGAAAGTGATGTGCTAATGTGCTCCAATGTGAAATAATGTGAAATCATGTGATTATGTTACATTTATGTTAAAACAGCAAGGAAAATGTGAGAATATGTGATATAAAAGCATATTAGATGTGATAGATATCATTGTAGTGTTACTAGTAAACATGTGTTTAATTCCATGATTAAGTTACTTGGAAATGTGCCATGAATGAGTTATAATTGATGCCATGATTTAAGTTAAGTCCATGCGTAGATAGCATGTTATAGATTGTTCATTAGTAATTGTTAATGTGACATGACCCATGTGATAAGATGCCCTTTATGTTAAGATTAGAATGAATGTGATAAGTGTATGGATGTACCAATAGGTTGCTTGCTGAGTCTTTTGTGAAGACTCATCCTTGCTTAAGCATATAGGTGAGACAAATATTCCCGAGATTGAGGAGGAGATAGCGAGGAGTGACTCTGAGCGAGAGGAGTAGCAGAGATCTTGGAGGCTATCTACTTAGCTTGTTCTTTCTTTCGCTAGTATGTGAGACGATGTTATGGCATGGACTTGTTATTTATGGACTTTGTTTATTTACCTTGCTACTATGTAGACTGTGGGATGTTTGTAATTATGATGGTATAAGAATCACCTTCATTTCTGCTTTACTTTCGTTTTTTATTTGTGTACATCTCTACCTACTATGTTGTGTTGGGTACATATCCCACTATGACGGCACACATTATATCGATGTGGATTGGTATAATTGTACAGGTATAAAGGGGGTCGTTACACTCGGACCCAACATCTAGATGACATTATTTCTCTTCTCCCCCCAACTTGAGTTCAGCTAACTCACTAGAGCTTTCTTCAAATATGACATTATGGATGGAGTCTTCTTGATGGCCAGTTTAGAGTTAGGCCAAGATTCTGGATTGATTTTTAGTGGCACCCATCCCCTCTTGATTTGACTCATTAAAATTATCTCTCATTTTTCAAGTGGGCATGCCCACAATCATATTGGACTGAGAAATTTTGAATGGAATTTGAGAGTCAAATTGGTCACAATCAAGATAATGATGTTCATGATTGTCAATGGGTTGACATGGTGATTGGCTATCTTGCCTCCTTATTTTTATCAGTTGAGCGATCAGGTGGTCAGTTTTGACGAATGATTGCTCTATTTCTTGTTGTTGTTGGGCGAATGTTTGCTCAAAGACTTATTGATTATCATGAATGTTTTGCATAAATTGCCCAAATTGATCATCAAAAGAGGCCTGATTACGAGGGAGATGTATGAGTGGGCTGTGGATATGCGTGTTGTCTCTCATGATGGCTTTTATCATGAATATCAATTTGTAATTGGGCCCAATCTTGAAAGTTGTGGATAGGTGGACTTTGGTCTTGGGCAAAAATTGGTTGATCTCTAATTGTCAAATGTGGCATTACTTCTCCAAGTTGTTGGAAAGGTGTGCCTTCAGGAGCATTTTCTAAGCACAGAGGCAGATCAATGACAATTTTTTTTTTATCATACCATGATTTGATTTTGGCACCTAGAAAGGGTCCTTGAATCTCTCCTTGAGGATCTTGGTAGAGTAAACTTAATTTCTCAGGAGAGGCACCTTGATCAACCTTTGAATAAGGAGTGGGTGTGGATAACACTTGAAAATTTTTGGTTTGTTCTTAGGTTGAGGGAGGAGATGAGGTGTAAAGTGAGTCAACATATTTCCTCCACCCTGAATGATGTTTGCGATCTGTAACTGGGTGACCATGAAGATGATGGACTTGAGTCCATTTGGAACCATTGGCCTGGTAAGTAGGGGTTGATGAATAAGGTGGGTTAGGTTGAGAGTGAATACCATAATGGGCTTACCCAATTTTCCCAATTGATGTGCCAATTTCATAACTATTATTATCAACCCACATAAATCCCTTTTTTTTCCATTTTTTTATATATTTTTTTTGTTCAAATAAGTTAGCAAACAATTAATCCTATAACACCTATGGTTCCCTAGGACATAAAAATTGATTTCTCACTAATTAACTGAGGCCCAGCTTAAATCCACTTTCAAGTCCGTTAACTGTCCACGTAAGAGGTGGTAAAGTGGGAGGTTCCTCCTGCTCTCGCAGGGACCTAATTAAGTAACCACTTGTCCACTTAGGCATTTGCCTATGAACCTCTAGACTTAGACACTAGTCTCCAAACTTGATAGCGGGCCCAAGTTGGCTTAAGTCTCAAAGAGAACCCTAGATCAAGTTCTACTTTCTTTTATTGGCTTGGGTTAGTGAGTGCAAAGGTGGTTGTTTTTGGGCCAAGGAAGGGTGATGAAATCCCCACCTTATCTTATCAATGGACTTGCCCTTAGGATGTTTTAGAAATGATGTGCACACCACAAAATCAAGCAAGGGGTTCTATGCTAGCATGGCAATGCATGATCATGTTTTTTTAGAAATTTGAGATTCTCACCTTGCCTCCCGCAATTTTCGACAAGAAAGGAAACTTTTCAAAAAGAAAAACACCTACAGATAAAAGTCTAAATGATGCATGTCCTAAAGATGGAAAGTTTCTAATCTTGACATGACATATTTTTATTGGGTTCAAGTGATTGTTTTTTTTGAATTATCTAAATATAGCAACTAGGTAAAGGAAACTAAGTCAAAAGGGTTTTAAGGGTACTTACCTCTAACGCAATCCCTCATTCTTTAGAAATAAAAATAAATAGAAAGAGTGAAACTTACCTCACACTTTTTTTGATTTTTCCATAATTTTCTAATTTTTTTTTTTCAAATAGTAGCTTTTACTTATAGATTGCTGTCCTTAGCGATAATTTTCTGCACAGATCCACTTTTACTGACAATTGTTTATCTTCAGTGACAGATTCTATTTTTCAGCGATTTTTCTGACTTTTTCTTTTGTTTTGACACCTAAAAAAGGAGAGAAGATGTGAGAATCAATATATACAAAAAGAAACAAGATTAACAAAACTAAAAATCATCCTCCCCGGCAACGACGCCAAAAATTGATAGCCCACAAATGCGTCGTCAAACACGTGGCTAACAATCTTAAATTATTTAATTGGCTTGCATAAAATATTTTAATAATAGTTAAGTGGTGAGAGTCGAGTCGTATGCACGGAGAAGAAAATTATTAACTTTGAAAATCTTGAGTTTTCAACTAAGCAAATGATGTTGTAACGTTATAACAAGTGAACAAATAAATCAAAAGTGATAGGGATTGATAAAGAATGGAGTAGGGAATAGGAGACAATATTTAAAATTACAATCCACTAAATAATAAAAATATTTAACAAAGGAATGTCTCATACTAAACAAAATAAATCAACTACACTAAAAAAATATGGGAAGTAGAAAGAGAAAGGAGAGATAGAGAGAGAGAGAGAGAGAGAGAGAGAGAGAGAGAGAGAGAGAGAGGAGATAGAGAGAAGAGGAAGAAAGAAGAGTGAGATGAGAAAAGAGAGGATAGAGAGGGATGAAGAGAGAGAATAGAGAGAACGAAAGAGAGGAGAGAGAAGAGAGACAACGAGAGAGATGAGAGAGAGGGGGCGGCCCACGACCTCCTCTATGTGTATGCATGTACATAGAGAGGATGAGAGGGGGCGGTGTGGCAACGCACAGGTGGCGAGCGCGGAGCCATTCGCGTACGCACGAGGGTGGTTGGCAGGCAGGCACGTGGGCATGTGGCGACGATGCGCGCGGGGCGGAGATGCAGGCATGCAGGTGGAGGCGAGCGTGGACGCGGGAGGACGCGTGGCCAGGCAGGCCGGGTGTGGGCGGGCTCGTGGGCATGCGCGGGCGGGCGGCGGCGACTTGGTGCGGGCGCGTAGGCAGTGGCGATCGCGGATGAGGGCAGGCCGCTGGCAGGGGTGCGCGGGAGATGCTATTTGCGCGAGAGGAGAGAGAGACCCTACGCGAAAGAGATAGGGAGAGCGGAAGAAGAAGAAGAAGCGGGGGGGTGTGCGGCGTCTAAGATAGGGAGAGAGAGGAGGAGAAGAGATAGAAGAGCCACAAGAAAGAGGAAGAGGAAGAAGAGGAGGAAGAAGAAAATCATCAGAGAGGGAGAGAGAGGGAGGAGGTAAAGCTGAGAAGAAGACGGAGGGTCCTTGCCTTTAAAGAGAAAGAAGAGATAGAGAGAGAAGAGGAGAGAGAAAAAAGGAAAGAGGAGAGAGTTTAGAAAAGTATTTTTTAAAATAGAGAGAGATTTTAAAAATGAGAGGGAGTATTGAAAATTAAAAAGAAATAGAGAGAGAATGGAATAGTTGGAGATTTTTGGAGTCTCCCATTATTAACTTTTGGTCTGATAACCCATTTAATATCTTGAAACTTGGCCCATTAACCTGCAATCAAAACACCTATAAAGATTTAATCAAATTATCATTTGTGCAATAAAATGGCAATGAGTTAGTGTAAAACTAAAGGCCATTAGATAATAAAATAACATCATTAACATCAATTATTGTGTAACTATCAGGTTGGCGTATGAGCGGATGACTGGGTTGTGGTAGTATGGTGGTTGGGTTGCATAGAAATGGAGCTTGTGGATTGTGGTGTTGTGGTGTGGAGGTTGTGGGTGATTGGCGGATGTGTGGTTGGCTTGATTGTGGGGGACGTTGTGCAAGGGTTGCTGGGATGTGGAGGAAAGATGGTAGTGGGTTAGAAGGTGCGAGCGTGCGGATGAAAAGGGGTAATGAGTAGGTGGACTGAGGTGTGGTGGTAGAGGGTGCTTCCATAGGCCTGCCGGGCCTTCTAACTTCATGGGGAGACGACGTGAGGGCGTTGACTTGTTGATTCTGAGTAGGGTGCTCCAAGAGTGGGTTCTGCACAATGCCCATGTTGTGTTGTTGCAAAGGGACTTGGGACTGTTGTGTAGGTTCCTGGTGTTGTTGCTGAATGTTTTGCCTAGGCGGTCTTCTTGCCTTCATCTCCATGATGTACTTCCTCATTTCCTCCAAATCAATCCCTCCATTGTCATTTAAATCATAAATATAGTCTTTAAAATGGAAGCAAGCCTCTAATGTATGGCCTGGTCCCTTATGAAATGCATAGTAATGAGAGGTATCAACATTGGGTGGCCATTGTAGCCATTCCCTTAGTAAAGTGAGTGCATTGGCGGCCATCAGAGCATTAAATATGTCAGGAAGAGTCTCCGACAGTGGAGGGTATTGGGCTCTTCTTGGGCCTAGGGGGCATCTAGGCTGCCGAGGATCATAATTGTCTGGGGGAGGTACTTGCTTGTATTGTTGGGGGCGTTGAGGAGGCTGTGGATGATGTTGGTATTGAGGTGGAGCTTGGTAGTATTAAGGAGGTGGAGCTTGCTGGTATTGGGGGTATTGCTGTGGAGGCTGAGGCTGTTGAGGCTGCGGAGCTGGGGTTCTTAGCATAGGGGGGTTGCTTGGCCTAAAGTGGGGTTGTTGTGGTTGTTGGTATTGGGGTTGTTGAGGCCTAGGATTGGAGTTTGGGTGGTATGGAGTGGAGTTTGGGTTGCCCATAGCACTCACTTGCTCATTATGAATAACCCCCTCAGTCATGGGACCACCTACTTGGGGATTGTCATTGCTCTTCTTTACAGTTCTAGCTTTTGGTTAAAACATAGCCATAATGAGAGAGTCTTTCAATTGGGTTTATATGTATCTAGCTATCTCATACAGCTCTTCCATTGTAGTCAATTTGTTCATAGCTAGGATGTGTCTGAACTGTGGTGTATCATTTGCAGTTACCATCTTCACCTGCTCAGACTCTGACAATGGATCCCTTAACCTTTCAGCCATTGCTCTCCACCTATCAACATAATGTAGAAAGTCCTCATCCGCCTTCATCTTTTTAGCCATTAGATCGGTGATAGACAAGGAGGGACCGACCCGGTCTCTATACTTTTGCAAAAATTTCCTTTGCACAACTTCAAAATCCTCAACATCTAATGGTTCAAAAGAATAGAACCACTCCAGGGCAGGACCATCTAAGGATCTTTTGAAGAGGAATGCAAGAGCTATGTTATCATTCTTCCAGAAGGACGATTCATACATGAACTCTTTAATATGGACAAAGGGATTGCTAGTGCTGTTGTATCGGCGGTAGACAGGCAACTCAGAGGGGGGAAGGTGGAAGACTGGCATAGAGGGAGGGCCAGCTCTAGAGAATCATTCAGGTGCAGACACCCGCTTCAGATCTTGTTCCAACCTACTCACCTTTGGCAAGAGTGCTTGGGTGGGTTGATCAGAGGTTTGTTTGTGAGGCGCCCCGGATGAGTGAGGTTGGGGTGCACTCACTTGGATAGAATAATGACGGGTAGGGGCGCCAGTGGGCACAACAGGATGGGCCGAAGCCCGAAGAGGGTAAGTGGGCCTTGCTGTGGAGGGGCTTGGCGGAACAAGGGAGGGCCTCCCAACAAGACTGTGGGGGCGAGAGTGTATGATAGAATTAGCCTGTGATGGAGAAGGGGATGCTCGGACCGTCGAGTCAAGTTGTTTCAACATGGAGGGCACCCATGTTGGGGTGGAGAGATTGAACTGGTTCGGGGACAAATTTCCCCTTGAAAGCATTTTGAACCTCCCAAAGTTGGGAGGGTTGGAGGTTGTTAAGAGGGTCCACTAACTGGGACAAATCGATGGAGGTAGAGGTACTTCCAGTGACATGCCTCGGAGATTCAACTTGATTAGAATCTACCGCAGGGACTTGCGGGTTGGATTGATCAACATAAGGTTCATCTGGTAGTTGTGCAAGTTGTTCATTAGAGTCATAGGTCTCATCATACATCTCATCATGGTAACCCATATCTTCATATTCAGCCATTCCAATTGATTTGCTTGAACGTAGCAACATGATATTAAACACACAAAGTTTGCTAACAACCAATTACTCAAACAAGTTTGAGAGAAAAGGTTAATAGCTTTTAATCAAAAACTTGGGGGATGCTTACATCTAATTTGATTATTTCAATATGATTCAATGTGGATTTTATTGAAATAGTTTCATTCCAATATGGATTGGAACCTAGATAGGTTTGAAGAGAACTTCGGGCTTGCTAAGCAAACTCCTTCTCAATGATAGGATATTCTAAACGGGTCTCTGGAATGGTACAACCTGCTCGGTCCACCGTGAGGGAATCCATGGGGTACGGAGACTTACGGAGGTCCCGATGAGGATTCTCTAGTCCAGTGGGATGGAATGCCTAATGGAGAGATAGTCCTCACCGAAAAAGGTGTGTGGATCCTAGGATAAGGATGGAAGGAGGTCCCTTAACCGAGTATGCCTTATAAATACAAGTAACAATGCAGAAATGACAAAAGACCTGCGCTTTGTGATCAGACAGAAACGCGACGAGTGCAGTCGTTGCGCTTCGACCTGAATAGTGACCGTTCAGTCGGTCACGGATTTGATAGCTCACAGAAGTTGTAAGAGCCACGACAACTCCCTCCGGCGTGGTCTATCACAGAATTGCAACAGGTCAACCAGTCACACAACAAACAAAAATGTGATGCCTGAACACGTCGCTATTCAAAAGACACCCGATGTAAGACCCGGCTTCCCGGCTTTCGTCCGACGTCTGGGATGACTGGCCACTGGTGCGTCCAGGCTAGGTGACACGTTAGTGTCACGTCGGGGGTGCCCGATGCGATAGTCATCTCTGTCGGGCGAGTCTGTGCGTCGCGTTCTTGTCGCACCCGGGTTGCCCATCACGTTTCTGTAGCGCCCGGTCAACGGGTCACGACAGTGTTTTGTCGTGTGTCGCTTCGGTCGTCTGACGCTTGTCAAGGTGGTAGGCATGTCATGTTGTCGTGGCGCCCGTGAGGGGCGTGTTCTTGTCACGGTCCATGGACCCGTCGTGTTAAGGTTGTTAACGAGACGGGGCGGTCCATCACGTTCTGGGTGCCGGGGGCTTAAGGCACTGGCCGGCTACCCCTTCCCCCTCTCTCTCTTCTTCTTCCCTTCTCCCTCTCCCTCCAGTAGTGCTCCGCCTCCCCTTCTCCCCTTTGAGTGTTTCAGGCGAGGAGGAGGGTCGTGCATGGTGCCGTGGCGTTGTGGACCTTGCGTGGAGCGAGGAGGAGGTGGCCAACCGATGTGAAGGGCCCCATTGGGGTTCATTCTTAGTGAAAAGTAGGGATTACTTGTGCCCTTCCCAATCCGGGTGGATCCGGAGTCCTCGGGGTTTTGTAGTTAGCTTTACAGCTTTCCCCATGCTCCCCTTCCCGTGTGTGGATGTTTGTATGGTTTTGGGCGGCCTGGGATGGAGCATCGCGTGGTCTGCCTCCCGACTGATGTCACGGCCGCGGTGTGCATCGCGACATCAGTAGAGGCGTCGCCCCGGTCGGGCGCGACCTTATCGTGGTGCGGTTGGCGGTCACGATAAGGGTCGCTGTCGTGACCTGGTTCCCTTCCCTGTCGTGAGGGCATCGAGACGGCCTTTGGGGGGCGCGACAGTGCCTGTGCTGCCTCGGGTGGTTCCGTGGCTGGTTTGTGTGTCGGCGTGTGCCCCAGGGCAGGCTTTGCCCTTAGGACCTTCTGGTAGGGAACGCGGCTGGCTGCCTCCCCGCGTTCAGTGACCGAAGGTGACACGTTCGTGACCGTGTCCTGGCAGTGGTGCCAGGAGGGTCGCGTCTGTCTAATAATCGATTGACTGGAGGTCAATCGATTATTAGCAGAGCGACAGGTTTCCGTGCTAGCTGGTGGTGTTCTGAGACTCTGGCTTTTCTGTACGTGGTTGGTTGGCCGACGACCCTCTTGAGGGTCTCTGCATGCCTCGTGCTTGCTGGGCTTGTCATGTGTTACAAGCTAGTAGTGTGGCATGGTTCTTGTTGTGTTGCCCCGCATTTTCTCCCAGTGCTTGGCACTTCAGAGCTTGTCCCATTCAGAGGTTGTCTCTATTGCTTGGGACCCCCGTCCTCAGGAGCCTGTTGAGGGAGTACTCCGGGCTACGAGCGTGCTCGAGTTGGCAGCCGACACGACAGACTCTGGAGCTGAGGGGAAAATGATGTTTGGACAGCGGCGCTGAGTCGTTTGCAGAGTTCTCTTGTCTGAGTCTGGGACACCGACGAGTTCGGAGTGCTTTTGTAACACCCCGAAAATTCGGTAATTGGAAAATTATAAATAAATCGAAAATGATAAATTCAATATTTGTGCAATAGCAAAAAATGCACGTGTCATTATCATACATACAAAAACCCATTAGAAAATTTCATAAAAACCATAGTTAAACTCTAAATAATACTCCCTAATGACCCAAAGAGAAATTCATGCAAAGGAAAATCAGATGGTCCAAGTTTAAGGCGTTTTGCGATTGAGTATCATAATTAGGTGATAAGTCAGGAAATCATTATCAAACATACTGAGATGAGTCATCAAGAATTTTGGGTCAATAAAAGTCATTTGGGATATATTTAAGAGTTAGTGTGACTTCCTATCGTAATTAGAAAATAAGTTGGACAACCCATTATTAGGTGTATAAAATGAGATCATAAACTAAATGAGAAATTTATGGTGGACTCCAAACAATATGTGAGGATAGTCCATAAAAGAAATCGGATCAATGGACAACATAAGACCCATGAACAAATTCAAGTATGAAATTAGTAAATAAATAACTTCCGTATTATCGGAATAATAGAACTTACGTACCACTATCGTATGTGAGCAAACACATCGGAAAATTCCGTAAAAATTATAAACCAACCCTAAATATTATCCCTAAGCATTCCACGAAGGAATTCATGCAACGAAAAATATGATTGGCCGAGTATATATCACATGTGACCAAGTTACCCGAATTAGGAAACTAAGTCGGAAAATTGTTAAGACGGAAAAACAACCCAACCATAAATTAAATAAAAATGTTGGAGAGACTTACAACAAATGGAGCACATTTGGCCCAAGGATAAAAATTGGGACAAGAAAAATAACCAAAAATTCGTGTATGTAATTATGCAAAAATTAGGGAGGGAAATTTAGGGTTAAAATTAGGGTGATTAGTCATGTAAGGTAAGACAAAACCGGACCCAACCCTAAGAGGTGGTTTCCTAAACCTTTGCTACCTCCTTTGGGTGAGAGAATCCCAGATTTTGGAAAGTAGGAAGCAGAATTCCCAGCCCCCTTTCCTAGTTCAATTAGGACATGAATTAGAACCCTAACACTATAAAAACTCCTCACAAAACGTTTAGGGAAGGGTTAGCAACAAGTTGGGGTCGTGAGCAGCAAGTTTGGAGTGCTGGAGGTGTGGAGAACGGCTGGGGAAAACGTGATCTTCCTCAACCTCGCTCTGCATCAACCCAGAAATCTGCATAGAGTTACTAGCATTCAAAGGTAGGTGTTCTTGGGCCAAGATTAAAGAAAACCAACACCATCATGTAGTTCTTCGAGTCTAGGTTCATTTGCACTTGGTTTGACTAATTTTCATGGAGTATACATTGTGTATTCGTAGTTGTCCCAAAATCTTGCACAGTTAGGGCTTTTCCCGTTCATCTTATTATGCACGTTATTTGATATCGAATTAGACTAAACTTCCTTCATCAAAGTTCTTCTACTTGTAGTCACGATCATCTTTTATGTTGGACGTTTTGTCCAAAAGTTTTTCATTAGAGAGTTATGAGTGTGGTAAGAGAGTCACTGCATGATACTGCGATTTCGGGCTGCACTTAGCTTTATGTTCGTCATATATTTCTTGAGATTTGAGACCGAATTAGATCAAACCCCCAACATCAAAGTTCTCCTACTAGTTGTTCTCGTTACATTTCATGTTGAACATTTTGTCTAAATGTCATTTGTTAGAGAGTTATAATCAGGGTAAGTAAATCGCTGCATGAGATGTGTTTTCTGGTTACACTTGACCTATATGTTTTCAGCAAAGCCCTCTACTGTCGACACTACTTGATCTAGTGTCGACACATTGTCCCAGATTGGCACAAAAGGTTTGCTGGGAAGGTCTCTAGTGTCGACACTACTTGATCCAGTGTCGACACCCTGTACAGACCTGTTGACTGGGTTTTCTGGGAGCTGGGTCTAGTGTCGACACTACTGGATCCTTTGTCGACACTACTTGACCATTTCTTCATATTTTGCCTTGTGTTTGAAGCATTGTGTCGACACCAGTAAGGGGTGTGTCGACACTACCCTTGCAAAAAAATTGCATATCTTGGGTCTGATCATTATATGATGTCTACTAGCATGTGCATGATGTTATATAGTATGCATGGACCTAAAGGAAATCAACCCATTGAAAAATGGTAATGATACGAATATGATTCTAATGTGTAATTGTGATTGTCCTTATGTTCATTGGATTATCTTGTGATCTTCCCTATTATCAATTGATATGATAAGAATATGATGTGAATATGGGGATGAATACATGTTAGTATGGACTTGTTAGTGAAGTTAATATCATGATTTGTATATGAGTTTCAATTGTTACATATTTTCCGGTGTTCAATTAATTAATCGTCCATATGCATACATGCTAGGAAAGATCCGTGACTCGTCACTTACACATTTGCACGAATAGGCACACCTTCCTTGGGGAATTGAAAGCTCTTTGTTGGTCATTCTAAATCAGCAAGGCCAACGATCTTTTTCTTAAGACCTCTGTAAGTCTCCGTTCTCTATGGATTTCCACATAGAGGCCGAGCTAGTTGTACCATCAAGTACCCTGGAGATAGAGAGCACATGTTCTGCATATGATCTGTCGTTAGTCATCCTCATGTCAAGACATTAATGAATTATGAAACATAAGATACGTCGTTATACTGCCTTTGTTCTCTTGAGCTATTTGTCATACCTTGACTCTATGAATGATCATGTTCCTTTTACTATGAGCTTGTCATTGAAACTCTGTGGCCATAATATGAATATGTTTGTTCGGCACAATATGGGACTTCGGTCCATTTGACCAATGCCTGTGCAATAGGGGCCATGTCTGGTCCTGGGGAGGAGCACCCCAACGTACTTATTAACCGCGGGTGTATGGACTTGTGGTGCGTGGCATGGCACTGATACTATATGCACGAGTTGTGAAAATTGTGCCTTTGTTTGATATAATAAGTTTGATTTGATATGATATGATAAGATTTGATATGATACGTCTGATCATGTGAACACATGATATCTGTGTGAATATGGCCAATCTCTTTTGATACGATTCTACTCTTGAAATATTTGCCCATTGTATATGCAACTCGACATTTGATATGAAATGATATCTGTTCTACTCTGCTATTCAATCTATTAGTATTGCTTGCGTTGTCATCATATACATGTTCACATCTTGCCTAATTAAAATGTTAATCACGTATATTAGTGCCCGCACAATATTGAGATGTAAATCCTACTGAGCTAGTTCGCTCACCCTATCATCCTGCCCTTTTCAGGTAGTGATGAGGAACCAGTGGAGTCCGATGGGGCTGGGCAAGAGTGATGAGCAACTGCCATATGATAGTTGATAGTCTAGGAATAGTTGTTTGAGTAGTCGATGTATTAGAGAAACATTTTCATTTGAATAATGAACTCTTTTCAGTGAGTCCTCCTTATGTAAGGTTGTAACTAGTGGATTGAAATGGAATAAAGAGTACCTTTGATGACATTATTATGGTCTGAAATGTGTGGTTATATGTAATTGTTACTCTACGTTACTCAACTGTGATACGCCTATTTGTATCGTTCACGTCTCCCGGTATTTATTCTGCTACTAAATATCGGGGCGTGACAGTTGGTATCAGAGCCCTAAACTTTAGGGTCCAAGGGAATAGGAACATAGGATGAAACTAGATCACACGAGTCAAAATCTGTCGTACCTAATGTGAGCTTGGGTAGAACCATGGGAATAGAAGTCACATGTAATATATTTAGATGACTGACTTATATTAATATCTTGAAGGTACATAATACCTTAATGGCTGCCGAGCGAGCGGGCTTTCCCCTAAGTCCTATGCAATCAGGAATGATAGGATAAGTGTCAATATAACCCTCAGCTTGTGTCAAGAACTTTGTACCTACCTGGTGAGATTGGGGAGAAACTTGGGCTTAGTCCAAAATTTTATTAATAACTAAATATTGTAAGTTACAAGGCATCAACAAGGAGTAAAGAAGACTAACCGTGTGATAGTTGTTTTGAAGGAACTTAAATAACCAACAATGGAGGATATACCTACACCATCTATGGACGGACAAAGATCGGTCTAAAGATTAACCAAAGCACTACGACAAGCTGTTCAACTGTTAGAGGATGCCCTAATAATGGCTAAGGGAGATACAAATGGGAAGGAAAGGTCTATTGATGACAAAGGAATTGGAAAAAACAATGAGAAAGAACAAGTCACAACCACAGGAAGCTCCAAACCCATAGCTAGAGAGAAACGGCCCGCCAACAGTAATAGATCGCACAAGTGAAAGAAGTGCAAGAAGTGCAATAAGAAACTAATTCTTACTCCTGTAGAAAGATGCCAGCATTGCAACAGAATAAATCATCGGTCTGAGGAGTGCTGGAAATTTCAAGGAAAGTGTTTCTGTTGTGGCAGCCAAGACCACAAGGTTAAGGATTGCTCTAACGAGAAATCAAGCTGAAGGAATAAATGGCAGAACAAACCAAAGAAGGAGGTATGAGAGAGGTATTCTTTCTAACTCGCTTTTATTTGACCCTGAAGTTACATCACCAATCAATCATTATATTATTAGCAATCCACAATTTCATTTCCTGTAAGTCCAGCCCGTAAACACATGTGAATTTGGGGACCAAATTCTTTTAAGTGGGGGAGGATGTAACACCCCGAAAATTCGGTAATTGGAAAATTAGAAATAAATCGAAAACGATAAATTCAATATTTGTGCAATAGCAAAAAATGCACGTGTCATTATCATACATACAAAAACCCATTATAAAATTTCATAAAAACCATAGTTCAACTCTAAATAATACTCCCTAATGACCCACAGAGAAATTCATGCAAAGGAAAATCAGATGGTACAAGTTTAAGACATTTTGCGACTGAGTATCGTAATCAGGGGATAAGTTAGGAATTCATTATCACACATACTTAGATGAGTCAGAAAATTAAATAAAAATCATAGATGGACTTCAAATAATATCCTCTAATGATCCATCAAGAATTTTGGGTCAATAAAAGTCATTTGGGATATATTTAAGAGCTAGTGTGACTTCTTATCGTAATTTGGAAATAATTAAGTTGGATAACCCATTATTAGGTGTATAAAATGAGATCATAAACTAAATGAGAAATTTATGGTGGACTCCAAACAATATGTGGGGATAGTCCATAAAAGAAATCAGATCAATGGACAATGTAAAACCCATGAACAAATTCAAATATGAAATTAGTAAATAAATAACTTCCGTATTATCGAAATAATAGAACTTATGTACCACTATCGTACGTGAGAAAACACATCGGAAAATTCTGTAAAAATTATAAACCAACCCTAAATTTTATCCCTAAGCGTTCCACGAAGGAATTCGTGCAACGGAAAATCTGATTGGCCGAGTATATGTCACATGTGACCAAGTTACCCGAATTAGGAAACTAAGTCGGAAAATTGTTAAGACGGAAAAACAACCCAACCATAAATTAAATAAACATGTTGGAGAGACTTACAACATTATGTATTAATAACCCATTAGAAAGATTGGGCCAATGGAGCACATTTGGCCCAAGGATAAAAATTGGGACAAGAAAAATACCTAGAAATTCGTGTATGTAATTATGCAATAATTAGGGATGGCAATTTAGGGTTAAAATTAGGGTGATTAGTCATGTAAGGTAAGCCAAAACGGGACCCAACCATAAGAGGTGGTTTCTTAAACCTTTGCTACCTCCTTTGGGTGAGAGAATCCCAGATTTTGGAAAGTAGGAAGCAGAATTCGCAGCCCCCTTTCCTAGTTCCATTGGGACATAAATTAGAACCCTAACAGTATAAGAACTCCTCACAAAACGTTTAGGGAAGGGTTAGCAACAAGTTGGGGTCGTGAGCAGCAAGTTTGGAGCGCTGGAGGTGTGGAGAACGGCTGGGGAAAATGTGGTCTTCCTCAACCTCGCTCTGCATCAACCCAGAAATCTGCAGAGAGTTATTAGCATTCAAAGGTAGGTATTCTCGGGCCAAGATTAAAGAAAACCAACACCATCATGTAGTTCTTGGATTCTAGGTTCGTTTGCACTTGGTTTGACTAATTTTCATGGAGTATACATTGTGTATTCGTAGTTGTCCCTAAGTCTCGCACAATTAGGGCTTTTCCCGTTCTTCTTATTATGCACGTGATTTGATACCGAATTAGACTAAACTTCCTTGATGCAAGTTCTTCTACCTGTAGTCAAGATCATCTTTTATGGTGGACATTTTGTCCAAAAGTCTTTCATTAGAGAGTTATGAGCGTGGTAAGAGAGTCGCTGCATGATACTGTGATTTTGGGCTGCACTTAGCTTTATGTTCTTCATATATTTCTCAGGATTTGAGACTGAATTAGATCAAACCCCCAACATCAAAGTTCTCCTACTAGTTGTCCTCGTCATATTTCATGTTGAACGTTTTTTCTAAATGTCATTTCTTAGAGAGTTATAAGTAGGGTAAGTAAATCACTGCATGAGATGTGTTTTCGGGTTACACTTGACCTATATGTTTTCTGGGAAGGCCTCTAGTGTCGACACACTATTCCAGATTGGCACAAAAGGTTTTCTGGGAAGGTCTCTAGTGTCGACACTACTTGATCCAGTGTCGACACCCTGTACAAACCTGTTGACTGGGTTTTCTGGGAGCTGGGTCTAGTGTCGACACTACTTGACCGTTTCTTCATATTTTGCCTTGTGTTTGAAGCATTGTGTCGACACCAGTAAGGGGTGTGTCGATACTACTCTTGCAAAAAAATTGCATATCTTGGGTCTGATCATTACATGATGTCTACTAGCATGTGCATGATGTTATATAGTATGCATGGACCTAAAAGAAATCAACCCATTGAAAAATGGTAATGATACGAATATGATTCTAATGTGTAATTGTGATTGTCCTTATGTTCATTGGATTATCTTGCGATCTTCCCTATTGTCAATTGATATGATAAGAATATGATGTAATATGGGGATGAATACATGTTAGTATGGACTTGTTAGTGAAGTTAATATCATGATTTGTATATGAGTTTCAATAGTTACATGTTTTCCGGTGTTCAATTAATTAATCGTCCATATGCATACATGCTAGGAAAGATCCGTGACTCGTCACTTACACATTTGCACGAATAGGCACACCCTCCTTGGGGAATTGAAAGCTCTCTGTCGGTCATTCTGAATCGACAAGGCCAGCGATCTTTTCCTTAAGACCTCCGTAAGTCTCTGTTCTCTATGCATTTCCATATAGAGGCCGAGCTGGTTGTACCATGAAGTACCCTGAAGATAGAGAGCACATGTTCTGCATACGATCTGTCATTAGTCATCATAGAGAGCACATGTTCTGCATACGATCTGTCATTAGTCATCCTCATGTCAAGACATTAATGAATTATGAAACATAAGATACGTCGTTATACTACCTTTGTTCTCTTGAGCTATTTGTCACGCCTTGACTCTATGAATGATCATGTACCTTTTACTATGAGCTTGTCATTGAAACTCTGTGGCCATAATATGAATATGTTTGTTCGGCACAATATGGGACTTCGGTCCATTTGACCAATGCCTGTGCAATAGGGGCCCTGTCTGGTCCTGGGGAGGAGCGCCCCAACGTACTTATTAACCACGGGTGTATGGACTTGTGGTGCGTGGCATGGCACTGATACTATATGCAAGAGTTGTGAAAATTGTGCCTTTGTTTGATATGATAAGTTTGATTTGATATGATATGATAAGATTTGATATGATACTGTTGGGTTGAGTGTGCAGACAATTCATTTCCCCTTATATTTTGATGATGACAAGTTGTGATTTTAATGCACAATAATTGGAACATGTTAAATGCACCACACATGTAATGACCATATTCAAAAAGCTTGTTTTCAAACACATTTATCATTTATTTTCATGATAATACATTGGACTAATGAAATATGTGTTTATTTCTCATGGACACAACATTTCTTGCAAGGGTAGTGTCGACACACCCCATACTGGTGTCGACACAATGCTCCAAGCCCTAAGCCAAAAAATGAAGAAATGGTCAAATAGTGTCGACACTAAACCAAGTCAGGTCGACACTAGACCCAGCTCCCAGTGAACCCTGTCAACAGGCCTGGATAGTGTGTCGACACTAAACCAGATGGTGTCGACACTAGAGAACCTTCCCAGAAGGCCTATTTTGCAGTTCTCTCCAATGTGTCGACACGAGATGAAGTGGTGTCGACACTAGAGACCTCTCCCAGGAAAGTTTTTTGGCCAGTCTGGGACAGTGTGTCGACACTAGACCAAGTCAGGTCGACACACTCCGGAAAGTTTGTGACTTAAAGTTTCTCCTGGACACGTGGCATCGTAGGGATTTAGTGGATCGGCCTTGGATCATGTGCCCACGACCCCCAAGTGTACTTTTGGACATTTTACATATAAATACTCTCCTAATTTGCCATCCAAACCCAAGAGAGCTTCCAAGAGCCTTCCAGAAATCCTTTTGGCGGCAGTGAGAGCTCTCCTCCCTGTTCTTGCTCCCCTTGTGCTTCTTCAACCCAATTCCCACATCTCCAAGCACAAGAAGGAAGATCTGATCCAAGATGGAGCAGTAGGATCAACTTCCAAGGTGCAGATCAAGTAGAAGCAGTCTTTTGTGAAGAATTCGAGGAAGATCCTGAAGATCAAATTACAGAGCATCGCCCAGGGACTTCATGAGATCAAGCCCCTTCAAAATTCGACATCTACAAGGGAGTCTTCTGAAGAACAAGGATATTTCAATCAATTTCTCATTTCTCCCTTGTGTCTTCTTGGTTGTTCTAGAGATTGTGCAGTGTCTATTGCATCAATTCTCTTGAACGAGCCTTTTGAGATCAGATCTTAGCTAGAGGATCTGGATCTTTTGTTGTTGTCTAGCAAAGTGTTTGTGAGTCGTTGTACTCAGTGGTTTGTGAGCCTGTTTGCTCAGTGTTGAGTCGTCGCACTCAAGTTTGGTTGAGCAATTGTGCTCAAGTGTCTAGAGTAGTCTTGCTCTAGGTGTTGTGTTGAGTTGTAAAACTCTTTGGGGTGGAGTTGTCAGGCTCCAGTGTGTGTGTATCCAAGTTGATAGTGGATCCTCACTGTGTGAGGGGTGGATGTAGGAATCACATGGTGTGATTTCCGAACCACCTAAAATTTCCTTGTGCAGTGGTTTGTGTGTGACTTAAATTCACATTGCGCTAGATGTATGCATAGGGTTTTTCAAATTCTCCTTTAATCAACTTGATCCACACTTCAATCATCTAATTCACACAATCACTCATCAGATCTAAATTGCTCTTTCAAATTGCCTCTGATTCTATGCATTGTTTTTAAAATTGGCTAAGCTTCCACAATAGTTGGCCTACATCTATTCAACCCCTCCCTTCTTGATCTTGTCCATCACATCTTCGATCCTTCAATTGGTATCAGAGCGGGTTTACACTTGATCTGATCTGATCTGAGTGCTTTCTGATTGTTCTGTGTGTTTTGATTGTTTGCTTATCTGTTTGCTGAGTATCTCTTCTTTGCACCATTTAATTGCTTTAATGGATTCAAGAGGGTTCATGGCTGAGGGTCACTCTATTAATAGGCCACCCTTTTTCAATGGGACTGACTACACTTATTGGAAGAATAGAATGCAAGTCTTCCTTAGAGCCCAAAACTATGAGATATGGAAGGTAGTCGAAGTAGGTTCCTATGAGAATCAGGGGGAGGAAGAGACCTAGACTAGGGAACAGATTAGGAGGGCCACTTTGAATTATAGTGCAATGAACATGATCTAATGTGCAGTCCACCCTAAGGAGTACTCAAGAATCTCAATGTGCAAATCTGCCAAAGAGATGTGGGATAAACTTGAGTTGCTCTATGAGGGAACATCTCAAGTAAAAGAAACCAAGGCTAACATTCTTGTCTCTGAGTATGAATTGTTTATGATGAAGTCTAATGAGACAATTTCTGAAATGTTTGCCAGGTTCATGATTATTATGAATGGACTTAAGGCCTTAGGTAAGGATTACACAGATGCTAACTTGGTAAGGAAAATTCTGTGCTCTCTTTCTTCAATTTGGCACACTAAGGCCACAGTCATTGAAGACTCTAAAGATTTGTCCAAAATTTCTTTAGATGAATTGATAGGGTCCTTAATGACTTATGAAATCAATTTAAGAAGAAATGAATAACACATAATTAAGACCAAGCCAGTAGTATTAAAGGCCTCTTCTAGTAACAAAGATAAAAAAAACAGGAGAAAACTAGTTCTGATGAGTCTGAGTCCAATGAGGATGAGCTTGCCCTCATGACCAGGCAATTCAGAAAATTCTTAAAATATAGAAAAGGAAAATTTTTTGGGAAAAAGAATTTTTCATTAGGTAAAAGAAACACTTCCTTTTCTAATGCTAATTCCAATAAGAATCTAAAATCTGACGAAATTGTCATTTGTTTCAGGTGCAACAAGCAGAACATATGAAGGGAGAATGTCCTGAAAACAAGAAGGAAAAACACAAAAAGATTCACAAGTTCAAAAAGCCCAAGGCCATGGTAGCCACTTGGTCTGATGAAGACTCAAGTGAAAAGGAAGAAGAAGAAAAATCCTCAAGTTCTGAAAGTGAGGAAATCTGCTTCATGGCGAATAGTTCAGATGGAAAGGTAAGTACATCCTTCGAAGACTATTCAATTGAGGATTGGCAAGATGCATATGCTGAGCTTGTTGAAAAATACTCTGAAATAAGGAAAGAAAACAAACATCTCAAAAAGAAAATTGAAAACCTCTTGCATAACCAATCCTTCAATAAAAGAACTTGTGAACTGGAAAATGAAATAGTTGAAATCAATGAAGAAAAGGAAAACCTTCTAAACATAATTGATGAACTTAAGCTTGCATCCCAAAAGGCCACCCATGAATTTAAAGAACTGTCTGAAAAGCTGGAAATGGAAAACAAAGATAACAACAAAAGGTTGAAGAAATCAAAACCTTAGAAAACCAGCTAAAAGAAAAGGATGAAGTCATTGAAACCTTCACAAAAGGTAAAGACCATTTGGAGGCCTTGCTGGGAGCTAAAATGAAATCAGTTTCTCATGGACTAGGATTCAATGAACAAAAATCTAAGAAAGACAAATCTGATGAGAAAAGGGATAAAGCACCATTGATTAAATTTGTCAAAGGTCCTAGTCTTGGGAACACTGAAATCAAGCAAACATCAAGCAAAACACAAAAATTTCAAAAACTCAGAACAAAGAAGTCAACCAGGTCGACATAGTTACCTGACAGGTCGACACCAGTCCACAAGAAGAAGGATTCTGTGACTGTTGTGTCGACACCAGTCAAGGAAAGGTCGACCTGCTTAACCTCAACAAACACCAACCAAAACCAAAAATTCAAATAAAAATTTGAAAAATAAGAAAAAGTCAAAGGAAGTCATTCATGAAAAACCTTGGACCTCCAAGACAGCATATCAAGCTGATTGGACCAATTCTTGGAACCAATGGTACCACAACCCATTTTGGTATCATCCTCGATTCTTCTATCCAAATTTTTTGATGTACCAACGAAACCCTTGGATTCCACCTCCTCAACCAAACTCTCATGTTCAAATGAAAAATTCCCCTCCTACTGAAAAGAAGAACACTGATGTTTTCATTCCTAAGGGAAAGAATAAATTGAAAAAGACAAAGAACACCACTGAAACAAAACAAAAATAAAAAACAAATCAGATTTGGGTGAGAAAAGATTTGATGACTGTGTTCAAACATTCTGATGGTCCCAACAATGTTTGGGTACCAAAATCTTCTCTCCACTGATTGATTTTGCAGGAAGGTCGTGCACCCAATTCAAACGTATAGTTTATTGATAGTGGGTGTTCACGACACATGACTGGAGACAAAGCCAATTTTTCATTCCTGATTGAGAAGGAGGGAGGTTCTGTAACTTTTGGAGGTAAAAATAAAGGAAAGATCATTGGATCTGGAAAGGTTGGTCAATCTTCCTCAAATTCTGTTGATAATGTTTTGTTAGTTGATGGCCTAGATTACAATTTGTTGAGCATTAGCTAAGTATGTGACAAAGGTCACAAAGTTGTGTTTGAATCTGATTTTTGCAAGATAATTGACTCATCAACTGATAAAGTAAAATTCTTTGGAAAGAGGGAAAACAATGTTTACATGATCAATCTCAATAAAAACTTTTCTGAAAATCTTTGCTTTGTTGCCAATAAAGATGAAATTGCATGGACTTGCCACAAAAGACTTGGCCATGCAAGTTTCAGAACAATAAATATTGTTAAGGCTGAATTTGGTTAAGGGTCTTCCTGAATCTTTTTCTAATATTGAAAATCAAGTTTATGGGATTTGTGCCCAAGGAAAACAACCAGGAAATCTTTTAAAAACTTCAATGAGGTACTCACATCTAGGCCACTAGAATTACTTCACATGGACCTCTTTGGCCCAACAAGAATTCTAAGTCTAAGTGGCAAGAGATATGGGTTTGTGATCATTGATGATTTTACCAGATTTACATGGGTTATCTTCTTGTCCCACAAAAGTGATGCTTGCTTTGAGTTCAGAATTTCTGTACCACTGCCTTAACAAATTTTCCATATAAAATCAAAAACATCTTGACTGATCATGGGGGTGAGTTTGAAAACAATATTTTCTGATTTATGTGCTGAATTTCACATATTTCACAAGTTTTCTTCACCAAGAACTCCAGAACAAAATGGAGTTGTGGAAAGAAAGAATAGAACTCTTGTGGAAATGGCTAGATCCATGCTCCTAGAAAGCAATTTGCCCAAATCCTTCTGGGCTGAAGCTGTAAATACAGTAAACTACATTCTCAATAGAGCATTGGTCAGACCAAAAATCAGAAAAACCCCTATGAATTATTGAAAAACAAAAAGCCAACAATCTCCTATTTCATAATCTTTGGGTGCAAATGTTTTGTACACAACAATAATAAAGAAAATTTGACAAGTTTGACGCTAAAAGTCAGGAAGCAATCTTTCTTGGGTATTCTGAAGTGTCAAGAGTTTTCAAAGTGTACATTCTCAAAAACAAAACTGTTGAAGAATCTCCACATGTTATTTTTGATGAAAATTCCTTTTCAACTCATGGTTCTAAATCTTGCAGGAACAGTCAAGACAATGAAGAGGATGATTTCATTGTGGACTCTTCACCAACTGTTGAGGAAAATGAAGACATTGGTGAGAACTTGAACATTCATTCACCTACTCCAAGTGGATCAGGTAATGGTGTTCCAGACTTAAGTGCATCTCAACAGGTAACTTATGAACATAGATTTTTGAGAGATCACCCATTAGAAAATGTGGTTGGCAATGTGAATGATAGGGTAAGGACTAGATCATCATTCCTGAATGTTATTGAAGAAGACCCACTAGCTCTAATTTCCCAAATTGAACCAAAGTCAATTGATGAAGCTCTGTTATGTTCTGATTGGATCAATGCAATGCATGATGAACTTCATCATTTGAAAGAAATCAAGTATGGGAATTAGTACCTAGACCTAGTGACCAAATAGTCATTGGCACTAGATGGGTATTCAAAATAAGTTGAATGAAAATGGTCAAGTCATTAGAAATAAAGCTAGGCTAGTTGCAAAGGGGTACAACCAGGAATTTGGAATTGACTTTGAAGAATCTTATGCCCCTGTAGCTAGACTAGAAGCTGTTAGAATTTTCCTGGCTTTTACATCCTCCATTAAATTTAAAGTTTATCAAATGGATGTCAAAAGTGCATTTCTAAATGGATACATAAAGGAAAATGTTTTTGTTGAACAACCTCCTGGATTTGAAAATGAAAAACATCCTAACCATGTTTTTAAGCTTCATAAGGCTCTCTATGGTCTTAAACAAGCTTCAAGAGCTTGGTATGACCGGTTGAGTTCCTTTTTGCTTGAAAAAGGATATTCTTGAGGAAATGTTGATCAAACATTGTTTACAAAAATTTTTAATAATCAAATAATTGCAGTCCAAATTTATGTTGATGACATAATATTTGGATCAACCAATAAGAGCCTGTGTACTGAATTTGCAAATCAATTGAAAACTGAATTAGAAATGAGTTTAATGGGAGACTTAAATTTTTTCTTGGGATTGCAGGATAACCAAAAAAATGAAGGGATCTTCATAAGTCAAACCAAATATGTCAAGGAACTTCTGAAAAGGTTTGACTTTCAGAACCTCAAGCATTCAAGCACACCCATAGCAATTAATGCTAAACTAGAAGAAGATTCACTTGGTAAGTCAGTAGACCCAAAGACATACAGAGGTATGATTGGTTCTCTACTCTATCTTACAACTTCTAGACCTGATATTCAGTTTAGTGTGTGTTTGTGTGCTAGATTTCAATCAAATCCTAAGGAAAGTCACATGTTAGCCGTTAAAAGAATTTTCAAGTACCTTGTTGGAACATGTGATCTTGGAATTTGGTATCCTGCTGGTTGCAAGTTAGATTTGATTGCCTATTGTGATGCTGATTATGCTGGATGTAAATTAGATAGAAAAAGCACAAGTGGCTTGTGTTTATACTTAGGTGGGTGCCTAATCTCTTGGGCTTCTAAAAAGCAACATTCAGTTGCTCTGTCAACTGCAGAGGCTGAGTATGTTGTAGCTGGTAGATGTGGACTCAAATTCTTTGGGTGAAACATCAACTTCTTGATTACAACCAAGAGTTAGGTTGTGTTCCCATTCTTTGTGACAACACAAGTGCCATAAATCTGTCTAAAAACCCAATTCAGCATTCCAGAACAAAACATATTGAAATTAGGCATCATTTCTTGAGGGATGAAGTAGCAAAGAAATCCTTTGAACTCCACTTCATTGAAACTGAAAAAAAAATTGCCGACATCTTTACCAAACCTCTTCCTGACAGTAGATTTTCAACTTTGAGGAGAGAGCTTGGTCTTTGCAAATGTCCATCTTCTTGAATCTCTCTCATTTGGGTTGAGTGTTTAGGCATATTTTGAGGGGGAGTCATTGTTTCATCTTTCTTCTTTGCTTCCTTCATTCATATTGTTCATATCTCTCTCTATTCAAATTCTATTTCTTTTGACAATGAATTCTTCAACTCACATTGCGTTGAACTTCTTGGTATATCAAATGGTGATTTGAAGAAGGACAAGTTCTACTTTTCTGGACACTTTCACTATGCGAGAGTATGTCTCTGCCAAGTACCAAGAAATGAATATGCAATCGTTGAGGGGGAGCTTTTGTTGTTCAAAGAGAATCATTTCTAATTTCAAAATACTTGCATATCTTTATTTTGATGAAAAGTGGTTGGAATCCTCATCTCAGGGGGAGCTAGAGAATTCACAATTCATTTCTTTTGCAAAATTCAAAACTCTTCTTGAATTACTTCAACTTCCTTGCATGATGTCCTCACTGAGTTGACTAGAACCTCAAAATGATTCTTTGAGTGATCTACTATATTTTTTAGTCAACTCTCACCTATATTCTTTAAAACCACAGAAATTCAAATCTCTTTCAAAGACTGAAGGATAATGTGTATCTTGAATTTAAACATTTCTTTGTTTGCAACTGATGTTGTATATAAATGATTTCAATTTTACAAAACTTTCCACAAACTGATAATTCAACAGAGCAATGGCACATATGCTGAGAAACTACACACCTTCACAATGAATGAAGTGCCATGTATGTCATGAGGCATTACTGCTATCTCTGTTCAAAGGGGTTCACAATAAAAAATAGATGCAAAAAATGCTCTATATTTTTTGATGATGACTGAGTAACTGGAAATATTGGCGTCTGATAAACGTATATTTTCATGTCAAAAGGTCATCATTTACCCTTGAGACTTGATAATAGGTAAATCTTTAATATCCAAGGACTATGGTGTGTAAAAAGCATTAGTTCTTGAGTAAAGAAGATTTATCACATTTGATAGTTTGATCTTTAAAAAAAAATAATGTCTATCAAAGGATAATTGTTTAAAAGAATCATCCCTATCCATCATCAAGTTGTTTTTACAAAAAATTGTTTACTTTCAACAAACTTGATTTCAATCTAAAAGACATTTTTTGTTTCTTTGGATTTGAAGAATATGGTAGTTTGTAGTTGATTGTTGGATGTATTATATCCCTCAAATCATCATTTTAATGGCTCAAGTCACTGAATGATCATATCTTGTTGGATGTTGTGTAAAACTTGAATTATGTTGAATTTCTGCAAAATATGACAAATAAATTTTGTAGCCTATTAAAAATCCTTGAAATGTTAATTCCACCCATTGGTCGTCATTCTAAAGATGTCCCAAAGCTCACAAAAATTTCCCATACTCAAATCTCAACTTTTCATCAGGCCAAGTCGACACTACCTCCATTAGTGTCGACACACTCCAGCCCAGGTCGACACTAACTTCTTCTAGTGTCGACACATACCCCTGCCAGGGAGATTCAAGTCTTGGGCGCCGGTTAGGGTCTTCTTGTACCTGCGGGGCATTGCACCTCCAAAACCCCTTTTATATGCAAGGTCGACCCCATGGCCGCCTTCCACCTTTGAAAACGGCAGCCACTCCACCTTCTTCCCTCCTCCAACCCATCCTTGTCCTTCTTCCTCTCATTCCTTCGTCTCCATCCTCTGCTCTTCCACTCCCTCTTGCTTTCATGGCCCCCAAGCAAGCCCCTCGCCGTGGAACAAGGTCCAGGGCAACCGCAAGGCCCATTCCGGTGGAAGAAGCACCACCTTCTGAAAGGAGAAGCAAGAGACGCCATGACCCTGTGGAGCAGCAAGGGCCTTCCTCTGCATCTCCTTCTTCTGCCAAGAGAGGTAGGATACCCTCTGTTAGAGGTAGGGAGACTACAAACCCTAGGAGACGAGTTCTATTTTCTTCTCCTGAAGCATCTGCGCAGTCATCCTCTCCATCATCATGATCTTCCCATCCATCTGAGGCAACCCCTTCTAAATTAGTCTTTGAAGGGAAGACCTTTTTGAAACCCAGGGCAGTGGACTTGGAAGATAGTGAATTGATTGCTGCATTTCCTGAAGTCATAGAATTCTTCAAGTTTCAGTCTTGGCTGCCTTCATATCTGAGTTTAGAATCATGTACCCCAGACTTGTCAAAGAATTTTACTCTAATTTGGAATACACTAATGAGGGGTACAAGTCTATGGTTAAAGGTGTTGACATAGACAAGCCTATTGCTTTGGCTGCTACATTGTTTAAAGTTCCTGATGAGGGTACAAATTATCATAATTTTGAGTTTGATCTTCATGAAGCTTATTCCATTTTGACTGGTCTTCCATCTGATAAGTCTGATCCCAAACAAACTCATGTTACAAAATTCAACACTAACCACTTTCCTCCAGTGTTGAGACTCACTCACCACATCCTCACCACTATTATCACTCCCCAGGGTGGTGGCAGGGACAGACTTACTGATATCCAGAGATACGTACTTTACTGTATGAAGAAGAACCTCAAAATCAACATCCATGTAATCTTGTACCAAATAATTTCTGAGACCACTAGGAAAGATCTCCATAGATCTCTTCCCTATGCAGCTCATCTCACTCCTGTTTTTGAGCACTTTGGTGTGTCTCTAGAAAATGAAAAATCTAAGACAATTCCTAAGTCAAATATCTATTGCTTCAAACATCTGCAAAAATTTATGGGATTTAGACTTGAGGGTGACCATGTCAGAAGGGGACCAGCTGTTGAGGAACCTGAGGTAGTGGTACCCCTGAGGACCAGCCTCAAGCTAATGAGGACCAGCCTCAAGCTCATGAGGATCAGCCTCAACCTAATGAGGACCAGCCTCACATTCCAGAGGAACAACCTTTTGCTCCTGAGGATCAGCCTCATATTGAAACTGCCAGTCATTTACCCTAGGATGCACCTCTCATTCCTCCATTTCAAGCCTCTTCACCTATTCACCCCTCAATGGATTTACCTACCTTCACCCCTCAAGCTCCAACTCAAGCTCAATCCTCTAATGTCTTTGGTGGACCTTCTGTTCCACCAGAGTTGTACTCTTTTTGGAATGAGAAGTTTGAAGCCTTCACCTCAACAGTTCAAGAAATGTCAGAAAGCTTCAATTTGAAAGTACAAAGGCTTGAGAATACAATGGCTGCCAAATTCATTGAGCAGAAAGCAGCTTCAGACCATGCAGCACAAAGATTTAATAGGTTAAATGGAACCTTGGCCGATGCTTCTGTTGAGCTGAAGGAGCATTAAGATAAGTTGGAAAAGATTCTTCAGGGAATTTTGGCAAATTCCCAAGCTGATGTGTTCAACACTAAGGAAACACTCACTCAAATTTCCAAGACAAGATTATCTTTTGCTTATCTAGTTGATGACCTAGAAAGCATGAAAAATCTGTCAGCTCACATTGACAGTGAAATGACTGCCCTCAAGATGGAGCTGAAGAACATCAACAAATATGGACTTGGCAGTTCATTTTCTAGTGCACAAACTTCTTCAGTTGACTTGTCCTCACTTCAGTATACCATGTTTGATAATAGTCAACGGCTGGAAGAGATTGTTCACACTAGACTCTCCACCATGCAGAAGAAACTTCATTCAAACTTTCATGCCGTGGAATCCAGACTTAAGTCCATCGAAGCCATTCTCCTTCCAATTCCTCCTCCTCCTCCTCCTGCTTGATGTATCTTCTTTTGATGTTGTCAAAGGGGGAGAAAGATAGAAAGAATGAAAATTCTTCTTTTGGAATGATGTTTTTCTCTTGGATGATTGTAAAGAAAGAAAGAAAGTTTTCTGAAATGTTTCTTTTTGAAAGATTGTAATGAACATATCCTTATGAATGAAATGACACTTGTTGGTTGAAATGAAAAGAAATATCTTTGTCTTGAATATGATTGAGTTTTGAATGAATGTCATGAATGTGAATGTGAATGAATGGATGCTTGTCAAGTTGCTTGGCCATTTGTGAAAATAGCTCATCACTAGTAACATTGTGTTTCTCATGTGTGCAAATTTCAAATGTTAATAAAATATGTTCAAAGGTCTTTGACAAGTGTGAATAAAAAGGAAATGAAACATAGCTCAGTGTCTATCAATGCTTTTCAAATTAAGTGATTGAGTAAATAAAAAGCTTAAAATCACATTTCATTGAAACTTCGAATTTTCATACGAACTTAATGTTGCCATCATCAAAAAGGGGGAGATTGTTGGGTTGAGTGTGAAGACAATTCATTTCCCCTCATAATTTTATGATGACAAGTTGTGATTTTAATGCACAATAATTGGAACATGTTAAATGCACCACACATGTAATGACCATATTCAAAAAGCATGTTTTCAAACACATTTATCATTTATTTTCATGATAATTATTGGACTAATGAAATATGTGTTTTTTCTCAGGGACACAAACTTTCTTGCAAGGGTAGTGTCGACACACCCCATATTGGTGTCGACACAATGCTCCAAGCCCTAAGCCAAAAGATGAAGAAATGGTCAAGTAGTGTCGACACTAACCAAGTCAGGTTGACACTAGACCCAGCTCCCAGTGAACCCTATCAATAGGCCTGGATAGTATGTCGACACTAAACTAGATAGTGTCGACACTAGATAGCCTTCCCAGAAGGCCTGTTTTGCAGTTCTCTCCAGTGTGTCGACACGAGATGAAGTGGTGTCGACACTAGAGACCTCTCCCAGGAAAGTTTTTCTGCCAGTCTGGGACAGTGTGTCGACACTAGACCAAGTCAGGTCGACACACTCCGGAAAGTTTGTGACTTAAAGTTTCTCCTGGACATGTGGCACCGTAGGGATTTAGTGGATCGGCCTTGGATCATGTGCCCCCGATCCCCAAGGGTACTTTTGGACATTTTAGGTATAAATACTCTCCTAATTGGCCATCCAAATCCAAGAGAGCCTCCAAGAGCCTTCCAGAAATCCTTTTGGCGGCAGTGAGAGCTCTCCTCACTGTTCTTGCTCCCCTTGTGCTTCTTCAACCCAATTCCCACATCTCCAAGCACAAGAAGGAAGATCTGATCCAAGATGGAGCAGTAGGATCAACTTCCAAGGTGCAGATCAAGTAGAAGCAGTCTTTTGTGAAGAATTCGAGGAAGATCCTGAAGATCAAATTGCAGAGCATCGCCCAGGGACTTCAAAAGATCAAGCGCCTTCACAATTCGACATCTACAAGGGAGTCTTTTGAAGAACAAGGATATTTCAATCAATTTCTCATATCTCCCTTGTGTCTTCTTGGTTGGTCTAGAGATTGTGCAGTGTCTATTGCATCAATTCTCTTGAACGAGCCTTTTGAGATAAGATCTTAGCTAGAGGATCTGATCTTTTGTGTTGTCTAGCAAAGTGTTTGTGAGTCTTGTACTCAGCGGTTTGTGAGCCTTTTTGCTCAGTGTTGAGTCGTCGCACTCAAGTTTGGTTGAGCAATTGTGCTCAAGTGTCTAGAGTAGTCTTGCTCTAGGTGTTGTGTTGAGTTGTAAACTCTTTGTGGTGGAGTTGTCAGGCTCCAGTGTGTGTGTATCCAAGTTCATAGTGGATCCTCACTGTGTGAGGGGTGGATGTAGGAATCACATGGTGTGATTTTCGAACCACCTAAAATTTCTCTGTGTAGTGGTTTGTGTGTGACTTAAATTAACATTGCGCTAGATGTATGCATAGGGTTTTTCACATTCTCCATTAATCAACTTGTTCCAAACTTCAATCATCTAATTCACACAATCACTCATCAGATCTAAATTGCTCTTTCAAATTGCCTCTGATTCTATGCATTGTTTTTAAAATTGGCTAAGCTTCCGCAATAGTTGGTCAAGATCTATTCAACCCCCCCCCCCCTTCTAGATCTTGTCCATCACATCTTCGATCCTTCAGATACGTCTGATCATGTGAACGCATGATATCTGTATGAATATGGCCAATCTCTTTTGATACGATTCTACTCTTGAAATATTTGTCCATTGTATATGCAACTCGACATTTGATCTGAAATGATATTTGTTCTACTCTGCTATTTAATCTGTTAGTATTACATAGATTGTCATCATATACATGTTCACATCTTGCCTAATTAAAATGTTAATCACGTATATTAGTGCCCGCACAATATTGAGATGTAAATCCTACTGAGCTAGTTCGCTCACCCTATCATCCTGCCCTTTTCAGGTAGTGATGAGGAACCAGTGGAGTCCGATGGGGCAGGGCAAGAGTGATGAGCAACCGCCATATGACAGTTGATAGTCTAGGAATAGTTGTTTGAGTCGTCGATGTATTAGAGAAACATTTTTATTTGAATAATGAACTATTTTCAGTGAGTCCTCCTTATGTAAGGTTGTAACTAGTGGATTGAAATGGAATAAAGAGTACCTTGATGACATTATTATGGTCTGAAATGTGTGGTTATATGTAATTGTTACTATGTGTTACTCAAATGTGATATGCCAATTTGTATCGTTCACATCTCTCGGTATTTATTCCACTGCTAAATATCGGGGCGTGACAGCTCTCCTAGCGCAGACCAGACAGTCCCTTGTCTCACTGCCTCTCTCTGCGTTGGTTCCGGAGCCACGTAGTGGTGTTAGGCGTGAGGCCGCAGCTTGGCCAGGCTGCGGTGTTGTGTGCGTTGTGCGTTTCTGTGGCAGCTTAGTCTCGCCCTTCGCGGGGGTAGAGGCAGGAGCTAGGCTAGCAAGCAGAGCGTGCGGACTGTGGGTCCCCCTCTTGGCTGCTAGCGGCGGTGGCTTGGTTGCTGTTGTCGCGACGACGTTTCCTCACGACGTTTCCAAGTGTTCTTCTGTTGCCCTAGCGGGCACGACAGTTATAGCCTGGCCGTGCCTAGTTTTCTGTGGGCTTTTTTGGTCTGGCCGTAGGCAGACCTATGCTTCTGGTGGTTCCCGCTTGGTGTCCTCTCGGTACCGTAGTTCCATTCTTGGGTGCCAGTTCGTAGTGGCACTGGCGTGTATGGCTTCCTGACCTTGCGGTGTACCCGGGGTCCGTGGTGGTTCTGCATGTGGGCCCTCGACCTTGTAGAGGTCTGAGGTGGACGTGCTTGTGGTGAGACGTTGTCCTCACTTGGTTGTTCCGTGGTCTCGGCAGGTATGCTGAGCACTGCTTCTGCTTTGTGCCCGACTCTGTTGGTTTCTGCGGGAGTCGTGTGTATGCCACGACCCTGGTTGGTGGTCGTGGCATTGTACTGTTTTCTTCCACTGCTTAGTAGTACCATGCTATAGGTGTTCCTCGCTTTACAGCTTTCTAGTGTAGTTTCCTATTTTCGAAGTTCCTGCTGCTCTGGCCGGTGAGGGACTGGTAATCCCTACTGGGCCTTGTTCGCGAGGCTCACCCCCCCTACTTCCTTCAGCTAGGGGCTCATCGTCGCGGGAGCTCGGTGTCGGACGGGTTGCAGAGGCAGTTGTGGCGCCATGTTGTTGTCAGCAGCAGTGAGAGCGAGCCTATTGAGCTCTTGTAGCCTAAGTAAGCTGAGAGCTATGTTTTGCAAGTCCTCGGGGTATGCCCCTTGAGGACTACACCTTTCTTCTTGTACCTATGATTTTGCTTGGGACGCATTGTACAACCCGTTTGTATAATGTACAGATTATTATGGTTATTTGAACTCAGTACATATCTCACTAGACTATTTCTTCTAACCCTTCCGGATCTTCGGATCTGTGGGTGGCGACGTGAGCTTCGGGGTCCCTGGCGGGGGTCCGGGAGGTCGGGTCGTTACAGTGGTATCAGAGCGAGGAGTCTACTGAGATTGGTAATGACTTGATAACTATAGCTGTCCCAAAGAAAGGTACTAGTGCGCTGCTGACATTGCCCGACTAGTGTTAGGCTTGTGCTTTCAAATGTTTTGCAGGTGTGCGGCTTCCCTGCATGATTCGTGCACGTGCTGCAGGTTGCAGTTGTTGCTGTGCCGCGTGCGTGGCGAGTGTGGTCGCTTAGTGTGTTCGTGCTGTAGCGGCGCAGTTGGCATTGGACTTGCTGACAGTGGTCTTCCTTGTGTGGAGGATGCTTGCAGGCGAGTCCAGGTGCAGTGCTCCTGGTAGTCTTCGACGCATTTGAGTGTGCGTGCGTTGTGAAGGCTGAGAGAGCCTGCGTATGTGTGGCCTTCACTGGTGCAGAGTTGTTATCTGTGGAACCAGTCGAAGTGTCCCAGCCTTGTTGGCTATCCCTCTGTTGTTGGGCTGTGTGTTGTGTTGGTCTTGTGTGTGGCCTCCTGTTTGTGCACGCTGTTGTGCGTTGTTCTCTGCTCAGTCGGCGTTGTTGTCCGAGCTAAGCAAATGTTCTGTGTGCCGTGTTGCACCGCTGGTTGAGCCCTGCGACACTTGCCTGTGGTTGTCATCTGCCTGGTGCTGGCTGGTTGTGAGCTCTGGTGAGGTGCTCCCAGAGTCTTTCTCTGTTGGTTCTGGCATAAGTGAGATTTCCCCAGAACTGTGTTGTGCTTGTTGTGGTTGTTGTTGCGTTGGCCTCTAGGCTGAGGCGCATCGCTTGGTTGCCCTGTGTTCTGGTGAGGTTTCCCAGAACCGTTGCTGTTGTCCTGGTGAGGGTTTCTCTCAGGACTGTTCCGCGCTCATTTCTGTCGTGCTGTGCTACCTCAAGGTTTGAGGTATGCTGCTTCTGTTGGTTTGGCTGGTGCGTTCTGGAGAGTTTTCCCAGAGCGGTGCCTTGGTGGTTCTGGTGGAGGTTCTCCCAGGACCGGCTTGTGTTGTTTCTGCAGTTCTGCTGGCTGCAGTATCCTCTCTGATGTTTCGTGTTGTTTGGTCATTTGGGTTGTGCATTCTGGTGAAGGTTCTTCCCAGGATCGCCCTTTGTCGCTTCTGGTGGAGGTTCTTCCCAGGAGTGCTCTGGGTTCATTTCGGGCTACCGTTGTGTTGCCCTGTGGTTCAAAGTGTGTCGTTTGGTTGGGCTGCGCTCTGGTGAGGTTCTCCCAGGACGGCTCTTGGCGCGTTTGGTGGAGGGTCTCCCCAAAGCCGCCCGATGTTGTTTTGGTCGTCGCTGCTCTCTCTTGGTAGAGATGAGCTGTCGTTGTTGCCGGTTGGACTGTCTGCGTTACAGTCTACTTGGGCGTTGCCGGTCAAGGCGTTGTGCGCTTGGCCGTGCGTCTGGCTGTTGCGTTGGCCAGCTTGTCTCAAGGTTCGTTTCCAAGTTTTCTCGGCCGTGCTGGCGGACTTTGTGTGTCCCCGTAGCTCGGGTGGTCTGCTTTGTTCTTGCGCCCGGCGTACTCTCGTAGATGGTGGTCTGGTGAGTGTCGTGGTGCTCGACTGGCTATGCTTCGTATGGAAGTGTCAGTCTCGCGTTGTGGTATTGCCTCTCGCATGTGGAAGAGACTCGTGCGTGTCTCCTTCCTCTACTTTTCGTCGGTTGCTCGGGGTGGTGGTGCTCCACTATGGTGTTGTGTTGCCGGGGTGTGCATTGTTGCGACCTTCTGGTGGAGTCACCTTCCCTGGAGTTGTTTTTGGGTTGAGTTGTTTGCTCCCCTCGTGCCGTTGTTTCTGTACGGCACCATTGGTCGGTGGACCTGTTTGTGCCATTTGCCATCGTAATGGTTTCTCGCTACCTGCCAGGCTCAATTCGGGGCATTGGGTCCCTGTTGGTTGGTGCGAGGTAGCATTATTTTCTTGTTGGGCCGCTCATGTGAGCGTTATTCCGCTGTGCATTGGTTTTTCGTGATTGGCTTGCTCGTGCAAGCATTGTTCTGTTGTATGCTCGGGGGTGCCTCGGCTTGTGCCTTGGAGGCTCTTCTTGCCGTCGTTTTGGTGTTTGGCCTCTCTATCAGTCGTGTTAGAGGTGGTGCTTCTTGCTCTTGCGCACCAGGGAGTTGCTGCGGTTTTCACTCCCTGTGTGGCAGAGTCGGTGCTCCATGTTTTGTGCTCTTCTTGGAGCATACGTGGTTGTCGCGCTCTTGAAGTAGTAGTTGTCGGCTTTCCGTGTGCTTCCGTTGTGGGTCTCTGGTAGAGAGTCCCCTTCGGTGGGGCCCGTGGCGTCTCGGGCCGTTGGTGCCGCTGTGTGTGTTGCGCCTTGAGCGTTTTCTCTGATGCTTCGTGTTTTGTGCCTCAAGGGCTGGGGCCGACGTGGCCGGTTGCGCTCCTTCAGGCTTGCGGTTCTTAGCATGTGGATTTCGGTAGGCCTCCTGTGGAGAGTCCTTCCTGTTAGTCGTAGTGTTTCTTTGGCCGCTGGTGCACCTGGGTTGCACTTTGTTTACTTTTGGTGTTTGTGGTAGCACCGTGTGCTCGTGCTCGAGCGTTTCGGTTTTGTGCTGTCTGGAGCCCTGGTGCATTGTGTTGTACCCTAGTTAGCTCCCGGTTCTTGTGATAGCACCCTGTGTTGTGCCGTGCATCTGTTCGTGTGCTTCGTGCATTGTTTCACGAGTTTGCTCAATGTTGGAGGCTTTGAGTTTTCCGCCTCTGGGACACGTGTGCTAGCCTGAGTCTTGTGGTCGTACTGTTACCCCTATGGGGTGGCTGCTTTGCCTTGTCTAGGTAGCTCTATCAGTGGTACGCCAGGCTTTGGTCGTGACCTGTGTCCAGGTTTCCCCCTCTCACTTTTGGAGCGAGTGTGTTCGGTTGTGGTACCCTACTTCGGTCTGGGTCTCTCTGAGGTCAACATTTTTCCCTTGACCTCTGCGGTTGTTTTGCTTCCTGTGTGGTTGTGCGTGGCGTTGGTGAGTATGGAAGCCAATGGCGGAGTCTCCTGTCGGTTCGTCCGGTGACAGTGAGGTCTATTGGCTTGCTAGTACTCGACCATGTGGTTTGTCGACGTTGGGAGGTGTCCGGCTCTGGCTTGACCTCAAACGTCTTCTATGCTTCCGTCGCGGTGTGCCACGTTGTGGAGCATGTGACTCCTAGTTTTTGTGGCTCCGCGTGCGTTTGGTGTCCCTGTTGGGCCACAAGGAAGGTCTGAGTGAGACCTAGTGGTGACAGAAGATGCTGTTTTCGTGTGTTGAGGTTTCTCTGCGTGCATTTTCTATCGCTGTTGGACAGCGAGGAAGGTCTGGGTGAGACCTAGTGGTGACAGTGGACGTCGTTCCGTGTGTCGCGGACCCTCCGCGAGCGTGGTGTTGCTATGGTTCTCGTCGCTCGCGTGGCCTCTCGGTTGGACTAGTGACCGGTGCTAGCTGCTGCTAGTAGCATGAGGTCGTTCCTTGAGTGTCGTGCTTAAATCTCAGGTGGTTTTTCTGTGGTTGTCAGCAACGGTGTGCTCTGTCGGGTTTTACTGGCGATAGAGTGAGTTGCTGACCGGCATTTCTTGTGTTGCTGTCGGCAACTGCGTCCTCTGTCGGGTCTTGCTAGCGACAGAGTGGGTTTCCGATCGGTTGGTCCCAACAGCGAGGTCTGTTGGTGGCTGCAGTCATGTAGTTTTCGGCTGGAGTTTTCTGCTGTTTGTGCTAGTTTTGGCGTCGCTCGGCACTTGTGGGGTTGTCATTCCATTTGGGCGCCCCACGTATGAATGGAGTGAGCCGTTGGTTCCTTGGCTTGGTGCTCTAGGTGTGTTGGAACATGTGGTGAGCCATTGGGTTTTCGATTCTGTGCTCTCCGCGTGCTTGGAACCCGTAGTGTGAGCCGTTGGTTTTCCGGCTTCGTGAGTTCCGTGCGTGTTTGGTAGTGCGATTGTTGCCACGAGGAAGTCGTGTTGAGACTTAGTGGCTTATTTCCATTGGTCTTACGTTTGCTCCCTGTGTTTTGTTTCGTGCCTCGGGATCTTCTGGGCTTGTCCCAATTTCGAGGACAAAATTGTTTTAAGGGGGGTAGAATGTAAGACCCGGCTTCCCGGCTTCCGTCCGGGGTCTGGGATGACTGGCCACTGACGCGTCCAGGCTGGGCGATAGGTCAGTGTCGCGTCGAGGGTGCCTGACGCGACAGTCATCCGTGTCGCTGTGAGTCTGTGTGTCGCGTTCATGTCACGCCCGGGTTGCCCGTCGCGTTCTTGTAGCGCCCGATCAACGGGTCGCAACAGCATTTTGTCGTGTGTCGCTTCGGTCGTCTGACGCCTGTCAGGGTGGCAGGCATGTCAGTACGGCCTGTTGTGTTGTCGTGGTGCCCGTGGGGGGCGCATTCTTGTCGCGGTCTGTGGACCCACCGCGATAAGGTTGTTAACGCGACGAGGCGGTCCATCACGTTCTAGGTGCCGGGGACTTAAGGTGCTGGCCAGCTACCCCTTCCCCCTCTCTCTCTTCTTCTTCCCTTCTCCCTCTCCCTCCGGCGGTGCTCCACCACCCCTTCTCCCCTTTGAGTGTTTGAGGCGAGGAGGAGGGTCGTGCGTGGTGCCGTGGCATCGTGGACCTTGCGTGGAATGAGGAGGAGGTGGCCAACCGACATGAAGGGCCCCATTGGGGTTCGTTCTTCGTGAAAGGTAGGGATTTCTTGTGCCCTTCCCAATTTGGGTGGATCGGGAGTCCTTGGTGTTTTGTAGTTAGCTTTACAACTTTCCCCATTCTCCCCTCCCCGTGTGTGCATGTTTGTATGGTTTTGGGCGGCCCGGGATGGAGCGTCCCGTGGTCTGCCTCTCGACTGATGTCGCGGCCGCAGTGTGCGTCGCAACATCAGTAGAGGCGTCGCCCCGGTCGGGCGCAACCTTATCGAGGCGAGGTTGGCGGTCGTGATAAGGGTCACTGTCGTGACCTGGTTTCCCATCACGATAGCGAGGTTGTCGCGACGCATTGCCCCGTCGCATCAAGTCTATTTTCGCGGTGCCCTTCCCTGTCGCGATGGCATCGCGACAGCCTGTGGGGGGCGCGACAGTGCCTGTGCTGCCTCGGGTGGTTCCGTGGCCGGTTTGTGTGTTGGCGTGTGCCTCAGGGCAGGCTTTGCCCTTAGGACCTTATTGTGGGGAACGCAGTTGGCTGCCTCCCCGCGTTCAGTGACCGAAGGTGACACCTTCGTGGACGTGTCCTAGCAGTGGTGCCAGGAGGGTCACGTCTGTCTAATAATCTATTGACTGGCGGTTAGTCGATTATTAGCAGAGCGACGGGTTTCCGTGCCAGTTGGTAGTGTTCCGAGACTCCGGCTTTTCCGTATGTGGTTGGTTGGCCGACGACCATCTTGAGGGTCTGTGCGTGCCTCGTGCTTGCTGGGCTTGTCGTGTGTTACAAGCCAGCAGTGTGGCGTGGTTCTTGTTGTGCTGCCCCGCCTTTTCGCTCGGTGCTTGGCACTTGAGGGCTTGGCACTTGAGGGCTTGTCCCATTCAGAGGTTGTCTCCGTTGCCTGGGACCCCTGTCCTCGGGAGCCTGTTGAGGGAGTACTCCGGGCTACGAGCGTGCTCGAGTTGGCAGCCGACAGGGCGGACTCTGGAGCTGCGGGGAAAACGAGGTTTGGACAGCGGCGCTGAGTCATTTGTAGAGCTCTCTTGTCTGGGTCTGGGATGCCGTGGGGTTCAGAGTGCTTTCCTGGCACAGACCAGACAGTCCCTTGTCTCACTGCCTCTCTCTACGTTGGTTTCGGAGCCACGTAGTGGTGTCAGGCGTGAGGCCGCAGCTTGGCCAGGCTGCGGTGTTGTGCATTTCTGCGGTGGCTCGGTCTCACCCTTCGCGGGGGTGGAGGCAGGAGCTTGGCTAGCAAACAAAGCGTGCGGACTACGGGTGCCCCTCTTGGCTGCTAGCGGCGGTGGCTTGGTTGCTGTTGTTGTGACGACGTTTCCTCACGACATTTCCAAGTGTTCTTCCGTTGCCATAGCGGGCACGGCGGTTATAGCCTAGCCGTGCCTAGTTTTCCATGGGTTTCGTTGGTCTGGCCGTGGGCAGACCCGTGCTTCAGGTGGTTCCCGCTCGGTGTCCTCTTGTTACCGTAGTTCGGTTCTTGGGTGCCAGTTCGTAGTGGCACCAACGTGTATGGCTTCCCGACCTTGTGGTGTACCCGGGGTCCGGGGTGGTTCTACTTGTGGGCCCTCGACCTTGTAGAGGTCTGAGGTGGCCGTGCTTGCGGTGAGACGTCGTCCTCACTTGGTTGTTCCGTGGTCTTGGCAGGTATGCTGAGCACTGCTTCCGCCTTGTGCCCGACTCCGTTGTTTTCTGCGGGAGTCGTGTGTGTACCACGACCTTGGTTGGTGGTCATGGCATTTACTGTTGTTCTCTTCCTCGCTGTCTTAGTATACCATGCTGTAGGTGTTCCTCGCTTTACAGCTTTCTATGTAGTTTCCTATTTTCGGAGTTCCTTCTGCTCTGGCCGGTGAGGACTGGTAATCCCTACTGGGCCTTGTTCGCGAGGCTCACCCCCCCTACTTCCTTCCGCGCTAGGGGCTCGTCGTCATGGGTGCTCGTTGTCGACGGGTTGCAGAGGCGGTTGTGGCATCGTGTTGTTGTCAGCAGCAGTGAGAGCGAGCGTTGTGAGCTCTTGTAGCCTGAGTGAGCAGAGAGCTGTGTTTTGCAAGTCCTCGGGGTATGCCTTTAGCAACCTAGATTTTCAAAAAAAAAATAAAAAAATAAATAATAAAAGCTTAATAATAAAAAAATAAAAGCAATTAGAAATTCAAAGAAAAGAGAATTAATAAAACCCATCAAATGAAAATAAGTAATGGGCTTTATTAAATTGACCCATTAGAAATTAATGTGCGAAAATAGAGATTTTTAAAAGGGGAATAATAGAGAAATACCCAAAATTCGTAACTAAAATATAACTAAAATAGAAAGAGATATTAATACATTAAATACCTAGTTTGAATTAGAATTGGATTCCTAAACCTACCCAATTGATTGGCCACGAAATTCCCTCTCTCCTAACCCAAATAGGAGATCTCTTGCTTAAAAGGGGAGAGGAAAATAGGAATTTCAGAATTTAATAGGAGTTAGACTTAAACTAGAAAGGGAATAGGAAAAGCTTAACTACTTCTCTTAAACCCACATGGCCGGCCCTAGCTCGTGCCTAGAGGTTTCTGGACCAGGAGGAGAGGCCAAGAGGAGGATAATTCGTAGAGAGGAAGGATCTCTCAAGTTCTTCCCCCCGAGTTCTTCAAGCTCTTAACCCTAGAAGATGAAACGATCAAAGGTAGGCATTCTCACAAGCATAAACCATGAAACTTTTTCTATAGGATGTCTCGTCTATCAGGAACAAAAGCCCTACGGTTTCATAATTTTCCAATCGAGCATATCTTTCGTCTTGATTTTCATGTTTTGCAACTTACATGACCCCGAACCCTCTTCTAATTCTTGATCTCCTGTATACTCCCCCCATCACGAGTAGATTTTACTATAGGCACTATACAGTGGCTTCTTTTGCCCCTAAAAGCCTTTTGCCCTAACAATTATTATTGTCATACTTTAGCTTAAAATCGTGATTCATCATAATCTTGCGTACTGTATCATGATTCATGAATACATGTTTCATGTTCCATGAAAGTATGTTTAAACCTGTCTAAACCCTGGATGTTTTCCAATTCCTAATTATGTAAGTACACATGCATGTGTAGGTCGTTTTGTAATTGGTTTCATGATTTTTCATTGACTATACAATTAGTTGTGATTTTTCTGAATCACCCTGTGTCAGATAGTGTAAGTTCTGGCCCGCAATCCAATGTACAGTCCTTTTCCTGTCGGGCTCGTGCGCAGACCCTGTGAACGCGACGGCCCGATGGGCCGCATTCACAAGGGCCATCGCGACAGTGCCCTCTGTCACGATTTGATCGCGACAGGGCCTGTCGTCGCGATCTGCTACCAGACGTGACTAGGCCTGTTGTGACCTATACAAGACCCCATCGCGATCTCAGTTGACCCCATCGCGACCCTCATCAGGGTACATCGCGATCTGGGTTCTTTTTTGCAAGAAACCTCCTGTCTCAGCAATGCTTGATTATCTACAGTGTTTGTACTCTTGTTTAACAGTCATACATACAGAAAATAACTCTTGTTATAAATTAAACATTTATGTATGATCAAAATACAAGCACATTGTAAGGTCTCGGGTTCTTATTGGATCCTTATTGGGTCTGTTAGAGGTCCTGTGTGGTCGACGACAAGACCATTGTCGTTGACTTGGGGTTGACGGCCAGGGCTTGCCGTTGAGTCAGAGTCAGCGTCCAGAGATGTGGACGTCTGATGTTGAACTCAACGACATGGGATCTGGACGTCAGTCTGTAGGCGGTTCAGTTGGTGGCCATAGATGTTGATGTCGACTAACCAGTCCTGTTGAAATAGGGCAGCCCGAGAGCAGAGCTTCTTCTTCTCCTTTCCTCTCCTTCCTTCCACCTTTGCCTTTCTTGATTCCTGCAGCTTCTGTTGGGTGATTTGAGCTCGTGGGAAGCCCCTGGATCGTGTGGCGTTGCTTGATCGGCGGGAAACGCGTGGTTTTGGCGCGATTCGCGCGGAGTCTTCGGGGGAATCCGTGCGATTAGTGGCTGTTTGGGGGATCTTAAGGCGTTCTGAGGTAGGGACTTAACCCCTATAACCCTCCCCAGCAAACTAGCATGCCCAATTAAGTGAATTGGAATGCAATTTATGGTTTAGGGTTTGGGTGTATCATGCCGGGATTTGGATAAATTAGACAATCTAAGTGTTAGACTGTTTAGTTTAGATGTTCTGGTAGTGTAGATTGATGAGAGGAAGTGTTTCCCTCCATCAGTCGGAGTCTGGTTGAGTGGTTCTGCCCATTGGGACTGATTCGGTTCAGTTCTGGGTATGAGGGACTGAAGATATCAACGTCCACATCTGTTGACGTTGAGATCTTCAGGGGTGATTTAAACGACAAGGTGGATGGCCGTTTAATCAGGATAAACGACATGGGGAATGCCGTTTACCTCTTATTGGCGGCAATCGATCAGGCCGTTAATCTCCTGTGTCCCAGCAGACTTAAGTTGTGTTTTAGAGGCGATTGACATGTGATGTCCATCTTAATAGCACATGTGGGCCAGGCTTAGAGTGTGACTCCGCCTGTGCATTTGAGTAGTTGTTGTAGCACGAGGTGTTTACTACTGTACGGGGTTTCAGACGTTGAGTGTGTTCCGTCTGTTGTACGCGCGTTGCGTTACCGTGTACCCGTTTCTGTTGTGTTACCTAGGCGTGGGTGCGACTCCGTCTAGACGACTAGCGTGTGGTTGTCCTCCGCTAGTGAGCCGGGACATCGAGTGCGACTCTGTCCTGTGCGTACTCCTTTTTGGTGGTTTTGAGCCGGTCTCCGTGGAGCCCCTTCTCTACCGCTAGGGTCAAGCGTAGGGGAAAAACCGGTCGTGGACCAGACGCGAGAGAGAGCGTCTGTAGTGTGCACACGTGGCTGGGGTTGAGAGCCTCTGTGGTGACGGGACGCCGAGCCACAGACCCTAGCTGAGTCCTACTTGCTGTGTGTGTGAGTGTGTGTTACTGAGCCGCGTGGTTTTCAGTTTTGTGTTGTGGTGCGACGTGTACTTACTTTCAGTTTTTACTTTCCGCACTTTAGTTTAGTTGCCGGTGGGGTTACTTTTCCCTACTGGGTCTCTTTCTTGAGACTCACTCCCTTCCCTTTCAGGTGGGTCTTCGTCGACTCCCGTTCCAGGCGAGTCTAGCCACTCCGGTGTTGGTGCTCCCTAGCTGCAGTGAGTAGTACTTTTTGTTGTACTTCTGTACTCTGTACTTTGTCTCAGACTCTGAGGTTGTATATATTATGTTCATATAGTGGAATTTTACTGCTTTGCATGGTGTGTATCTTCTTACATATAGTCTCCTCGGACTTTCACTTCCTACCCTTCCGAGCTTGTCTCGTGGGTTAGCGGGTCAGAATTCGGGTTACTGGTTGTTACTGGTAATGCGGATTCTGGGTCGTTACAGTTTGGTATCAGAGCCTGGTCTGATGAGATATATATATAAGGAAATACCCATCATGTTAACTCAGAGTCTAAAGAGTACAGCTGCAGCTGTGGCTAGCTATTTATCTAGCTATGTAGCCCGGAGTTAGTTAGTGTATTTATGTGTGTATTTTGTTCTGTGTGTAGTTCTATGGCGCCTAGGCGACGTCCTAGAGAGGGAGTAGCCGAGCAGGCGACTCGTCCGGAGGTTGGAGATGCTCCGCCACCTCAGCAGACGCAGCCTTTGCCACAGGACGCACATAGTGGTATTGTTCCGCCGCCGCCACCTCCACCTCAGGTAGCTCAGGGATGGACATGACTCGATTTCTTGAGGGGATGGCTCAGTTTGTTGCTCAGCACCGTGACGCGCCGGTACCCCAGGGTGGTACTGGGAGGGTGTTGAGGGAGTTCTTGCAGTTTCAGCCTCCTCAGTTTTTGGGCCAGCCTGATCCAGATGTAGCGCGAGCATGGTTAGATGCAGTGGAGCGGACTTTTCGTTCCATGGAGTGTGTTCCAGAGGAGCGAGTGCTGCTAGCCAGTTACCAGTTGCAGGCGCAGGCGTTGACTTGGTGGTCGCTGAGTGGGAGACTACTTTCCAGTCTCGCCCACTTAGGCAGATTTCGTGGCAGGAGTTTGTTGTTTCTTTTGAGAGAGCCTTCTGTCCTACTTACGTCCGGACGGAGAGGTTGTACCAGTTTCTGGACTTGCAGCAGAGGGACTCTACTGTGGTGCAGTACAGGGCCAGATTTGTGGAGTTAGGGCGTTATGCTCCGCAGATTATGGGAGATGAGGGTCTGAGGACTCAGCAGTTCGTGAGAGGCTTGAGGCCAGAGCTCAGGCAGGCGCTGATAGTTGCTCGTGTCACAGACTTGGATGCGGCCTATCAGACAGCGGCAGCGTTGGAGGCAGACACCTTGCGGACTCGTGCTCGGAGTGCAGAGGTTCAGACGCAGGTAGTTCCTTCTCAGCCTCGCCAGCAGCAGGGTAGTGTGCAGACGACCCCGAGGACTGCGACTTCCTACGCGTCCACTTCTACTGGGACGTCGGCGAAGTCAGGATCTCGGAGGAAGTTTCGGCGTGATAGGAGGCAGGCAGAGCAGAGGCAGCAGTCGGTTGGGAGTGTTCAGCAGCCGACAGGTCAGCCTTCGCAGCAGGTACAACGTACTTTTGCTGGGCAGTGTTACCGGTGTGACCAGATGGGTCATATGGCGCGAGATTGTCCTTTGCTACCTCGTGTGCCGCAGCAGCAGACCCAGTCACAGCCCTGAGTGCAGCAGCAGCAGCAGGCACCTGTGCAGCAGCGTCAGCAGACCGGAGTTTCTGGTGGGTCGAGAGGTAGAGGTCGTGTTACCACTTGACTCGTGCAGACGCGGAGGCAGCTCACCTGGTGGAAGGTACTGTTTCAGTTTTTGGTTTGCAGCTAGAGTCTTGTTTGATTCCGGTGCCTCTCACTCTTTTGTGTCTGAGGACTTTTTAGACTCCCTTGGAGAGTTGAGTTCGGAGAGTCTGTTGAGTTGGCAGTGGAGTTGCCGACAGGGGACTTTGTCCTTACGTCCTACTGTCTCGAGGAGGTACCTGTGCAGTTGCAGGATCAGTTGTTGTCAGCCCGTCTTTTTGCCTTGCAGTTGCATGACTATGATGTGATTTTGGGTATGGACTGGTTAGAGCAGTATGGTGCAGTGATGGATTGCCAGAAGAAGAGGGTGCACTTGCGGATACCTGGAGCAGCGGCGTTCTACTTCCAGGGTATCGTACCTCTTACTTCTCGCTTTTTAGTTTCTGCTTTGAGGGCAGGGAGGTTGCTTGCTTCTGGTTGTCAGGGTTTCCTAGTTTCTGCAGTGACTCTTGACCAGATTGCCTCGGGAGTGGGAGACATTCCTGTAGTGTGTGAGTTTCCGGATGTTTTTCCGGAAGAGTTGCCTGGTCTTCCACCAGAGAGAGAGATTGAGTTTACTGTAGAGTTGGTTCCTGGCACTTTACCTTTTGCGCAGGCACCACCGTATGGCACCAGCAGAGTTGAGGGAGTTGAAGAGGCAGCTTGAGGAGTTGTTGGAGAAGGGCTATATTCGTCCTAGCTTTTCTCCGTGGGGGTCACCTGTTTTGTTTGTCCGAAAGAAGGATGGTAGCCTGAGGTTGTGTATTGATATAGGAAGCTAAATCAAGTGACCATCAAGAATAGGTATCCTTTGCCTAGGATTGATGATCTCTTTGATCAGCTTCAGTCTGCTCGTGTCTTCTCGAAGATTGACTTGAGGTCGGGCTACTATCAGTTGCGGATTAGAGATTCGGACATTGAGAGGACTGCTTTTCGGACCAGATATGGACACTTTGAGTTTTTGGTGATGCCGTTTGGGCTCACCAATGCTCCAGCAGCCTTCATGGATCTGATGCACCGGGTGTTCCACCAGTTCTTGGACCGGTTTGTCGTAGTGTTTGTTGACGACATTCTGGTGTACTCCGCTTCGGAGGAGGAGCACGCCGAGCACCTGAGGATCGTGTTGCAGACCTTGCGAGAGCACCAGTTGTATGCCAAACTTAGTAAGTGTGAGTTTTGGCTACAACAGGTTCACTTCTTGGGGCACGTGATCTCAGGTGAGGGAGTTTCAGTGGATCCAGCGAAGGTTGAGGCAGTTTTGCAGTGGGAGAGTCCCAGATCTGTGTCTGAGATTCGTAGCTTTCTGGGTTTGGCAGGTTACTACCGCAGGTTTGTTCGAGATTTTTCTCAGGTTGCTGCACCCTTGACTCGGTTGACGAGAAGGGAGTTCCGTTTGAGTGGTCGGATCAGTGTGAGCAGAGTTTCATAGAGTTGAAGCGACTGCTTACGTCGGCGCCAGTTCTTGCCTTACCTTCAGGTGAGGAGGGTTTTGAGGTTTGCACAGATGCTTCAGGTGTTGGTTTGGGTGCGGTCTTGATGCAGCAAGGCCGAGTGGTGGCTTATGCGTCTCGCCAGCTTAAGCCCCACGAGGAGAGTTACCCGACCCACGACCTAGAGCTTGCAGCTGTGGTGTTTGCTTTGCGGATTTGGCGTCTTTACCTGTACGGAGTGAGTTTTGTAGTCCGTACCGACCACCAGAGTTTGAGATATGTGTTTTCTCAGAGGGATCTGAATATGAGGCAGCGTCGATGGATGGAATATCTGAAGACTATGATTTCAGCATTGAGTATAAGCCTGGAAAGGCGAATGTAGTTGCAGATGCCTTGAGTAGGAAAGCACAGATGAGTCATCTGATGCTTAGAGAGTGGCAGTTGTGGCAGTCTGCGACAGAGGGATCTTTCAGAGTTTCATCCAGTCGTCGTCAGTGTGTGTTTGGCAGTTTGTTAGCAGCTCCCGCAGTTGTGAGACAGGTTGCTGAGGCTCAGCAGGCAGATCCCGAGTTGCACAGTGTGTTGCTTCTTCCAGAGGTTGAGCTTTGTGAGGACGGGACTGTTGGGTTCCGAGATAGACTCTATGTTCCTGTTGAGGAGTCTATCAGGAGAGTCGTTTTGCAGGAGGCACATGGTTCCAGGTACTCTATTCATCCAGGGGCGACCAAGATGTACCACAGGTTGAGACGTCAGTTTTGGTGGCCTAGGATGAAGAGAGACATAGCGGCTTTTGTTGCTAGGTGTTTGGTCTGTCAGTAGGTGAAGGCCGAACATCAGCGTCCAGGAGGACTTGCACAGCCGTTAGAGATTCCGATGTGGAAGTGGGACCACGTGACGACTGACTTTGTTTGTGGTTTGCCGAGGACAGCTGGAGGTTTTGACAACATTTGGGTTCTTGTGGACAGATTGACGAAGACTGCCAGATTCTTGCCTGTCAGGACTAGTTGGGGTGTGAGTAGGTTGGCCGCGTTGTACGTAGAGCGGATTGTTCCTTTGCATGGAGTGCCGATCTCTATTGTGTCAGACAGGGATCCTCGCTTCACTTCTGGGTTCTGGCGCAGTTTCCAGAGAGCTTTGGGGACAGAGTTGGCTTTTAGTTCCGCCTACCACCCTCAGTCAGACGGTCAGTCAGAGCGGACTATCCAGACTTTGGAGGACATGCTTAGAGCTTGTTGCCTGGAGTGGCAGGGGTCGTGGACAGTTCACTTGCCGTTGGTCGAGTTTGCATATAATAATAGTTATCACTCCAGTATCGGTTTGGCACCATATGAGGCTTTGTACGGACGACCGTGTCGCACTCCTCTTGACTGGTTCGAGGTTGGCGAGCGAGTTGTCACGGGCCGGAGTTGGTTCAGCAGTCAGTTGAGGTAGTTCAGCTTGTGAGACAGAGGCTTCAGTCAGCTCAGAGTCGGCAGAAGAGTTATGCAGATCAGCGCAGACGACCGCTCGAGTTTCAGGTAGGAGACCAGGTGTTTGTTCGTGTGTCTCCTATGAAGGGAGTGGTGAGGTTCGGTAAGCGTGGAAAGTTGAGTCCTCGCTTTATTGGGCCTTTTACCATTTCTGAGCGTGTCGGAGGTTTGGCGTACAGACTTGAGCTTCCGTCAGAGTTGGCAGCAGTGCACGACGTGTTCCCATGTCGATGCTTCGGAGGTACCTTTCTGACGAGTTCTCACGTTCTGCAGAGTGCAGAGTGGTCTGAGGTGACTCCAGTGTTGACTGTACCAGAGTTTCCGTTGCACATTGAGGATCGCCGAGTTCAGAGGTTGAGGAACAAGGCAATCCCTTTAGTTCGTGTTGCGTGGCAGCGGCACTCCGGTGGTGAGTCGACATGGGAGCGGGAGGACGAAATGCGCGAGCAGTTTCCGTACCTCTTTGGTGAGTCTTCTTCCTTGTGTTGTTTGAATTTTGAGGGCAAAATTCCTTAAGGGGGGAGGCTGTAAGGTCTCGGGTCTTATTGGATCCTTATTGGGTCTGTAGGGTCCTGTGTGGTCGACGACAGACCATTGTCGTTGACTTGGGGTTGACGGCCAGGCTTTGCCGTTGAGTCAGAGTCAGCGTCCAGCGATGTGGACGTCTGATGTTGAACTCAACGACAGGATCTGGACGTCAGTCTGTAGGCGGTTCAGTTGGCGGCCATAGATGTTGACGTCGACTACCAGTCCTGTTGAAATAGGGCAGCCCGAGAGCAGAGCTTCTTCTTCTCCTTTCCTCTCCTTCCTTCCACCTTTGCCTTTCTTGATTCCTGCAGCTTCTGTTGGGTGATTTGAGCTCGTGGGAAGCCCCTGGATCGTGTGGCGTTGCTTGATCGGGCGGAAAACGCGTGGTTTTGGCGCGATTCGCGCGGAGTCTTCGGGGGAATCCGGCGCGATTAGTGGCTGTTTGGGGATTCTTAAGGCGTTCTGAGGTAGGGACTTAACCCCTATAACCCTCCCCAGCAAACTAGCATGCCCAATTAAGTGAATTGGAATGCAATTTATGGTTTAGGGTTTGGGTTGTATCATGCCGGGATTTGGATAATTAGACAATCTAAGTGTTAGACTGTTTAGTTTAGATGTTCTGGTAGTGTAGATTGATGAGAGGAAGTGTTTCCCTCCATCAGTCGGAGTCTGGTTGATGTGTTCTGCCCATTGGGACTGATTCGGTTCAGTTCTGGGTAGGGGGACTGAAGATATCAACGTCCACATCTGTTGACGTTGAGATCTTCAGGGGTGATTTAAACGACAAGGTCGATTGCCGTTTAATTAGGATAACGACATGGGGATGCCGTTTACCTCTTATGGGCGGCAATCGATCAGGCCGTTATATCCTGTGTCCCAGCAGACTTAAGTTGTGTTTTAGAGGCGATTGACATGTGATGTCCGCCCTAATAGCACAAGTGGGCCAGGCTTAGAGTGTGACTCCGCCTGTGCATAGAGTAGTTGTTGTGGCACGAGGTGTTTACTACTGTACGGGGTTTCAGACGTTGAGTGTGTTCCGTCTGTTGTACGCGCGTTGCGTTACCGTGTACCCGTTTCTGTTGTGTTACCTAGGCGTGGGTGCGACTCCGTCTAGACGACTAGCGTGTGGTTGTCCTCCGCTAGTGAGCCGGGACATCGAGTGCGACTCTGTCCTGTGCGTACTCCTTTTGGTGGTTTTGAGCCGGTCTCCGTGGAGCCCCTTCTCTACCGCTAGGGTCAAGCGTAGGGGAAAAACCGGTCGTGGACCAGACGCGAGAGAGAGCGTCTGTAGTGTGCACACGTGGCTGGGGTTGAGAGCTCTGTGGTGACGGGACGCCGAGCCACAGACCCTAGCTGAGTCCTACTTGCTGTGTGTGTGAGTGTGTGTTACTGAGCCGCGTGGTTTTCAGTTTTGTGTTGTGGTGCGACGTGTACTTACTTTCAGTTTTTACTTTCCGCACTTTAGTTTAGTTGCCGGTGGGGTTACTTTTCCCTACTGGGTCTCTTTCTTGAGACTCACTCCCTTCCCTTTCAGGTGGGTCTTCGTCGACTCCCGTTCCAGGCGAGTCTAGCCACTCCGGTGTTGGTGCTCCCTAGCTGCAGTGAGTTGTACCTTTTTGTTGTACTTCTGTACTCTGTACTTTGTCTCAGACTTTGAGGTTGTTTGTGTTATGTTCATATAGTGGAATTTTTACTGCTTTGCATGGTGTGTATCTTCTTACATATAGTCTCCTCGGACTTTCACTTCCTACCCTTCCGAGCTTGTCTCGTGGGTTAGCGGGTCAGAATTTGGGTTACTGGTTGTTACTGGTAATGCGGATTCTGGGTCGTTACACACATGATCCTTTCTATCTACAATTTCTTGACACTTACATACACTTTGAACCATCCAATTATGGCGAAACTTCGCATGAAATTTTTCATAATAATGGTAATTTATGCAATTAAATCACCATATTTTAAATAAATTGTCTATTGTTTCTCGCGATGTTTTGGGAATACCGATATCGACGCTCCACTGTTCTAGAACTTCTCTAGAAAATCGAGCACTTGTTTCAATATACACACTTTCTGACTTGGTGAACTCTCCATCGGATACTCCTTCTCCGAACTAGTAAGTCTTTGTTCAAGGCCTCCGTAAGTCTCCTCGTCCATGGATTCCCACATGGTTGACGAGCCGGTTGTACCCTAACACCTATTACACCCTTTAGGGATCAATATGGTCCAAACAAAACTATTAGAAATTCACACTCATCTTGAATCACACCGGACCTCTGGACCTGCGCGTTAACATGGCCAGTGGTAAGGGGTTGAGTTTTGCCTGACTGCCAACACCAAGTGCGCGTGTTGTGCAACTGTTACTTATCGCCTGTTTATTCGACGCGTTACGTGCAATGTCCACTAGCTCTCATCTATACTCTACCGCCTATCTATTCACATTCACTCTACTATCTCGTATTAATCTAGTGCTCTCATCTACTTCTTGGTCCTCTATATTGGCCATTGACTGATTGTCTAAAGATAAACATATAACTAATGTCTGGCAATATATAAAGGGCCCGATCTAGTCCTGGGATGTGCGCCCGAAAGTTCTAGTGCCCATGGGAGTTAAATGATCAGAGTGTTTGGCATTACACTCAAGTGCTATCTATCCTGACTATCTAAATGACAATCAAAAGTGCTATATTACCTCGTTGTCCATTGACGACAAAGTGCTATACTATACTCGTTGTGCTATTACTAGTGCTATTGTGCTATGGCCATCTTGCTATTATTGTGCTATTCTCGACACTTGTGCTATTTTGGAAAGTCTTGCTATTTCGTTCACATGCTATCCTGCTATCTTGTACTTGACTCTCTCACTCTATCATTGTTACTCTTCCTTTAATAAATTATTACTTATAGCCTGCTTGAGCCTGAGATTTAGTCCTACTGGGCGATGTTCGATCACCCTGCGTTATTTGTCGTTGTGTTCTCAGGTGAGACCGAGGATGAACCATACACTAAGAGGACGGGAACGACGACTGGAATGATGTCGAAGAGTACCTACTGTCCTATTGCTATGTTTAGCGTTGTAGTAGTTAGGTTTGATGTTTAGCCTTCTACGTGAATTCAATGTAATTGAGCCCTATAGATCGGCTCTGATATTAGTGGTTATACTAGGCATTTGAAAGTATTATGAATGAATTTTTAGTATTATAATTGCGATATGGTTGGATGTCTAGTTCTCGCTCTACACCCTTTACTTGCAACTGCCTCGCATTCGATATTCCGCATCGGGGCGTGACAGTTTTTGGGTATCAGAGCCTAGGGTATTCTTAAGTATAGGATGATTAGTTAACCTGCCTCGACTAGAGGCAATATCCACCTATGTGAGTTGAGGTTAGAGCCAAGGGTAACTAGCTAAAAAACTCACACACGCACAAATAAATTCCACATCGATATCATGACAATAAGTTATTTTGTAGGAAGTAAGCAATCAAGATGACTGCCGAACGTGCTCAAATGAGGGGCATGCAACAAACCATCCAGAACTGACACGCGCCATTATGCAAGCTACTCAAGGAGGTGGAAATCGTGGTGCAGGTGACCTGCATCGCAACTTTAGAAGTATGAACCCATCTAGGTTCAGCGGATCCACAGATCCGGATGAAGCTGAGCACTGGCTCCAGGAGACGGAAAGAATTTTGCATGTCATGCAATGTGCAGTGGGGGACAAGCTGCTACTGGCCATGTTCCAACTGGAGAAGGACGCCCGTGCTTGGTGGGAGTCAGTGGAAGCTACTAGAGAGAATGGGCATTTACCTGGAACGAGTTTAAATAAGCATTCAACTCCAAATACTTCTCCGAGCGTGTTCAAGAAAGGAAGGCTACGGAATTCGTTGCACTTAAATAGCGGAGCTTGACTGTGGCCGAATATGAAGCCCAGTTCTCTAGACTGGCACGCTATGCTGTGCATCTGGTGAACACTGAAAGGATGAAGGCTAAGCGCTTTCTAAACGGCCTTAAGCCCCACTACATCACTCAACTCACACCTCTCGACATTCAGACTTATGCCGAGATGGTAAAGAAAGCCCAATTGCTGGAAGGCTACGGACTTCACCGACCGTATCGAAGGGAAGTTTCGTCAAGAAGGAAGTGACCTGGGTCAGTCATCTGCTAAGCCTACCAACGGCAAGAAGCATCCCTTCAACATCACAGAGGGATCTAGCCAAGAAAGGAAACCCAAGGTTTTCATACCCAACACTCCAACAAAGAGCCACTGCAAACACTGTGACAAAGCCTGGTCACACGGCTGATGAATGCTGGAGGAAAGCCGGTGCATGTCTGCGCTGCGGAGTCGTGAGCACCGCATCCCCGAGTGCCCGCTACTGAAAAAGAGAATGAAATTCGCCTAAGAAACATGGCCAACTGCAAGCCCTGCATGATGAGGAACTTGCTATGGAGGGTGGCGTGGTAGAAGGTACCCTTCAAGTTTTCTCATTATCAACATTTGTTTTATTTGATACTGGAGCCACTCATTCATTTATATCTCAAACTTTGCTGATACTGTGAATGGTAAACCTATATCCATGGGTTGTGAGTTCTCTGTCACAACGCCACTAGGGGAAAGGAGAAATTGAAAAATACTTTCCCTTGCCGATGTAATGATCGGAATCCATAACCTAAAGGCTGACTTGGTGTGTATGCCAATGGAAGGCTATGATGTAATTTTGGGAGCCGACTGGTTGACCGCATATGGGGCAAGTGTCGACTGTAGGAAAGGGAAGGTTACCTTTAGTGACTTTCCTAAACTGGCATTCTCTAGGATTAGACATAAGAGACGAATGTCTCTAGTCTCCGCCATAAAATCCCACAACATGATGAGGAAAGGCTGTATTGCTTTCCTAGCAGCCGTAGTAGTGGAAAGAAGGGTTCCAAGATAGAAGACATACATATAGTACGGACTACCCAGATGTATTCCCCGAAGACCTGCCAGGGATTCCCTCTGAACGAGATGTCAACTTCGCCATGAGTGATTCCTGGAGCCGCACCGGTATCGCGTCAACCGTACGGATGTCACCTTCCGAGCTGAAGGAATTGAAGGCCCAACTGATGGAGCTAGTAGAAAAGGGGTTCATTAGACCAAGTACTCCCCATGGGGAGCACTGTGCTATCATAAGGAGAAAGATGGTCGATGAGGTTATGCATCGACTGTCGAACTCAATCAATCACCATCAAGAACAAGTACCCTTTGCCCAGAGTCGACGAACTGTTCGACCAAATATCGGGAGCTCAATATTTCTCCAAGATCGATCTTCGATCTGGCTACCACCAAATGAGGATCGAGGAGGACGATATCTTCAACACGGCTTTCAGGAGCAGGTATGGACATTATGAATTCGTCGTTATGCCTTTTGGGCTAACCAATGCTCCTGCAGCCTTTATGCAACTCATGAACAACATATATCGACCCTACCTCAACAAGTTTGTGGTCGTCTTTATCGACGACATCCTCATATACTCCAAGACCAAGGAAGAGCATGAAGAACACCTGAAGACAACACTACAAGATTTGCGAGACAACAAGCTATACGCAAAGCTTAGCAAGTGTGAATTCTGGCTCGAAGAAGTATCCTTCTTAGGCCATGTCATCTCAAAGGAGGGCATCTCCGTTGATCCCTCTAAAGTCGAAGCTGTGCTCAACTGGGAGAGACCCACCAACGTCACCGAAATCAGAAGTTTCCTAGGACTGGCGGGCTATTATAGGCGGTTCATCAAGGATTTCTCAAGATCGCCGTTCCTCTCACGCGTCTAACACGAAAGGAGAATCCATACTCCTGAGTAAAGAGTGTGAGAAAGTTTCCAAACCCTCAAAGACTATCTTACCTCAGAACCTGTTCTCGCTCTGCCAATAGAGGGAGAAGGTTTCTCTATCTACACCGATGCCTCAGGAATCGGGCTAGGATGTGTACTCATACAAAAGAGAAGGTCATCGCCTATTCTTCAAGACAACTGAAGACACATGAAGTCAACTACCCTATACATGATTTCGAGCTGGCTGCCGTGGTCTTCCCTTGAAGATTTGGAGACACTATCTATATGGCAAGCAATTCACTGTCTACTCAGACCATAAAAGTCTGAAGTATTTATTCTCTCAAAAGGAACTCAACATGAGACAAAGGAGATGGCTTGAATACTTGAAAGATTTCGACTTCCACATCTAATACCACCCAGGCAAGGGAAATGTCGTGGCTGATGCTCTTAGTAGGAAGCCAATGGCATTTGTCTCAAGTCTAGTCCTTGGTGAGATGCAACTACTAGAACAATTCGCAAGGTTAGACTTAAGTATCGAACATAAAGATGATCGAGTCTTGGTTTCCAATTTCAAGATTCAATCTGATCTGCTAAAGGAGATCAAAGCTCAACAAGACGATGATCCATTCTTAGTTCGGGTCAAAGAAACTCTAACTGAAAGATCGGACTTTGCAATGACTGAAGACAGAAGGCTTGTCTTTCAAGGAAGGACATGTGTTCCCGACAATGAAGAACTAAAGAGAAGACTAATGGATGAAGCTCACAAGACAAGGTATATTATTCATCCAGGAGGTACCAAAATGTATCAAGATATGAAAATAACGTTTTGGTGGCTGAACATGAAAAGAGAGGTAGCTGAACATGCCGCTCACTGCCTTACATGCCAACAAGTAAAAGTGGAACACCTGCGCCCCGCTGGTGTACTCAGACCGCTAGATATTCCAGAATGGAAATGGGAAAGCATTGGCATGGACTTCATCATAGGTTTACCCAATACTCGTGGTGGACTCGACGCCATATGGGTCATTGTGGACCGACTAACCAAATCCACCGACTTTCTGCCTATAAAGAGTAAGTGGTCCGTGGAGGTACTAGCTGCCTTATATGTCAAGGAGATTGTAAGACTACATGGCATTCCATCATCTATTGTTTCGGATCGAGATCCGAGATTCACATCTCATTTTTGGAAAGGACTGCAAGGTGCACTGGGTACTAAACTCAACTTTAGTATCACATTCCATCCACAAACCGATGGGAAAACTGAAAGAACCAACCAAATAGTGGAAGGCATGTTGAGAGCTTGCACTATAGATTTTCAAGGTTATTGGAATGAGCATCTACCACTAATCGAGTTCACCTATAACAACAGTTATCAGGCAAGCATTAAGATGGCACCATTAGAAGCGCTCTACGGAAGGAACTGTCGATCTCCTGCATGCTGGAATGAGGTTGGAGAACAACAGTGGCTAGGCCCAGACATGGTGCAACAGACAACAAAGGACATTCAGGTAATTAGAGACCGGCTCAAAATTGCCCAATCCAGACAGAAGAGCTATGCCGACAAACGAAGGCGAGATCTTGAATTCCAAGTGGGTGATCATGTATTTCTAAAAGTGTTACCTACTCATGGCATCCAATGATTCAGTGTAAAGGGAAAGCTCAGCTCTAGATTCATCGGTCCTTTTGAAGTACTCGAATGGGTTGGTGAGGTTGCATACCGGCTGGCATTGCCACCGGATCTGTCATGTGTACACAATGTGTTCCATGTTTCCATGCTTAGAAAATATGTGTATGACCCCACGCACATCATTCGCCACGAGAAATTGGTATTGAACAAGGATGTGACATACGTAGAGAAGCCAATCAAGATACTGGAACAGAAGATACAACAACTCAGGAACCGTCCCATCCATGTGGTTAAAGTCCTATGGAATAACCGTGGAGTGGAAGAAGCAACTTGGGAACCGGAAGGAACCATCAGACGGAACTACCCGATCTTTTCGGTAAGACATTCCCTTCATTATGATCATATGAATTTGGGGACCAAATTCTTTTTAAGAGGGGGAGGATGTAACAACATGGATTTTTCAAAAAAAAAAAATTATAAAAAAATGAATAATAATAAAAATTTAATAATAATAAAAATAAAAGTAATTAGAAATTAAAAGAAAAGAGAATTAAATAAAACCCATCAAATGAAAATAAGTAATGGGCTTTATTAAATGGACCCATTAGAAATTAGTGGGCTAAAATAGAGATTTTAAAAAGGGGAATAATAGAGAAATACTCAAAATTCGTAACTAAAATATTACTAAAATAGAAAAGAGATATTTAATGCATTAAAATAGCTAGTTTGAATTAGAATTGGATTCCTAAACCTACCCAATTGATTGGCCACTAAATTCTCTCTCTCCCAACCCAAATAGGAGATCTCTTGCTTAAAAAGGGGAGAGGAAATTGGAAATTCAGAATTTAATAGGAGTTAGACTTAAACTAGGAAAGGGAATAGGAAGAAGCTTAAATACTTCTCTTAAACCCACATGGCCGGCCCTAGCTCGTGCCATGAGGTTCCTAGACCAGGAGGATAGGCCAAGAGGAGGAGAATTCGTGGAGAGGAAGGATCTCTCAAGTTCTTCCCCGAGTTCTTCAAGCTCTAAACCCTAGAAGATGAAAACGATCAAAGGTAGGCATTCTCACAAGCATAAACCATGAAACTTTTTCTATAGGATGTCTCGTCTATCAGGAACAAAAGCCCTATGGTTTCATAATTTTCCATCGAGCATATCTTTCGTTCTTGATTTTTCATGTTCTGCAACTTATATGACCCCGAACCCTCTTCTTAATTCTTGATCTCCTTGTATACTCAACCCCATGTCATGAGATTTTTACTATAAGCACTGATACATGTTAGGCTTCTTTTGCCCCTAAAAGCACTAAATTTGATTCATCCTATCTTGTGAATTTAGTCATTGATCTCAACTATGTACTGTTTCATGCTCATCATGAATACCTGTGTTTAAAACATGTCTAAACCCTGGATGTTTTCCAATTCCTAATTATTGTAAGTACCCATGCATGTCTAGGTCGTTTTGCAACTAGTTTCATGATTTTTCATTGACTATACAATTAGTTGTGATTTTATGAATCACCCTGTGTCAAATAGGGTAAGTTTTGGCCCACAATCCAATGTAATGTCCTTTTCCTGTCGGGCTCGGGCGCAGACCCTGTGAACACTACGGCCCGATAGACCGCATTCATAAGGGCCATCGCGACAGTGCCCTCTGTCGTGATCTGATCGCGACAGGGCCTGTTGTCGCGATCTGCTGCCCGACCGGACTAGGCCTGTCGCGACCTGTACAAGACCCCGTTGCGATCTCAGTTGACCCCGTCGCAACCCTCATCAGGGTACGTCACGATCTGGGTTCTTTTTTGCAAGAAACCCCCTATCTCAGCAATGCTTGATTATCTACAATGTTTGTACTCTTGTTTAACAGTCATACATATAGAAAATAACTATTGTTATAAATTAAACATTTATGTATGATTAAAATATATGCCCATGATCCTTTCTATCTACAATTTCATGACACTTACACACACTTTGAACCATCCAATTACTGAGAAATTTGGCATGAAATTATTTCATAATACATCTTGTAATTTATGTAATTAAATCACCATATTTTAAATATATTTGTCTATTGTTTCTCGCGATGTTTTGGGAATATCGATATCGACGCTCTACTGTTCTAGAACTCCTCTAGAACGTCGAGCACTTGTTTCTATATACATACTTTCTTGACTTGGACGAACTCTCTGTCGGATACTCCTTCTGTCGGACTAGTAAGTCTTTGTTCAAGGCCTCCGTAAGTCTCCTCTGTCCATGGATTCCCACATGGTCGACGAGCCGGTTGTACCCAAACACCTATTACACCCTTTAGGGATCAATATGGTCAAAACAGCTATTAGAAATTCACTCTCGTCTTGAATCACGCCGGACCTCTGGACATGTGCTTAACATGGCTAGTGGTAAGGTCTTGAGTTCCGCCTGACTGCCAACACCAAGTGCGCGTGTTGTGCAACTGTTACTATCGCCTGTTTACTTGACGCGTTACGTGCAATGTCCACTAGCTCTCATCTATACTCTACTCGCTCATCTATTCACATTCACTCTACTATCTCATTTATTCATCTAGTGCTCTCATCTACTTCTTGGTACTCTATATTGGCCATTGACTGATTGTCTAAAGATAAACAATATAACCAATACCTAGCAATATATAAAGGGCCCGATCTGATGCTGGGATGTGCGCCCGAAAGTTCTAGTGCCCATGGGAGTTAAATGATCAGAGTGTTTGGCATTACACTCAAGTGCTATCTATCCTGACTATCTAAATGACAATCAAAAGTGCTATATTCTCTCACTGTCCATTGACGACAAAGTGCTATACTATACTCATTGTGCTATTACTATACTTGTGCTATTGTGCTATGGCCATCTTGCTATTATTATGCTATTCCCGACACTTGTGCTATTTTTGGAAAGTCTATATTTGGAAAGACTTGCTATTTCATTCACGTGCTATCCTGCTATCTTGTACTTGACTCTCTCGCTCTATCATTAGTTACTCTGCCTTTAATGCATTAATTACTTAAAGCCTGCTTGAGCCTGAGATTTAAGTCGTACTGGGCAATGTTCGCTCACCTACGTTATTTGTCTATGTGTTCTCAGTGAGACCGAGGATGAACCATACACTCAAGAGGACGGGAACGACCTGGAATGATGTCATGAGTACCCTACTGTCCTATTGCTATGTTTAGCATTGTAGTAGTTAGGTTTGAAGTTTAGCCTTTTACTTTAATTCAATGTAATTGGGCCCTATAGATCGGCTCTGATATTAGTGGTTGTAACTAGGCATTTGAAAGTATTAATGAAATGAATTTGCTTAGTATTATTCATTGCGACATGGTTGGATGTCTAGTTCTCGCTCTATGCCCTTTACTTGCAACTGCCTCGCGTTCCGATATTCCACGTCGGGGCGTGACAATGCCCCTTAAGGACTGCACCTTTCTTCGTGTACCTGTGCTTTTGCTTAGGACGCGTTGTACAACCCTTTTGTATAATGTACAGATTATTATGGTTATTTGAACTCAGTACATATCTCACTAGGCTATTTCTTCTAACCCTTCCGGATCTTCAGATCCGTGGGTGGTGACACGAGCTTCGTGGTCCCTAGCGGGGGTCCGGGAGGAGGTCGGGTCGTTACACCCAAGAGTTCAAGAAAAGTAGTAAACCATACAAGCATGCTATGTGGCCAACCAATTAGAGAAATAAGAGTCAAATTATGATATATTCTTGGGGTGAAAGTAAGTAAAGGAGGAGGGGAGCAAGATAATGATTTTTTTTAATTAATTAAACTTTATGGGGAAAAGAGCACAAACACAACTTGGTAAACATGGTGGTTCTAAAAGGAGTACCACATGGGGTATGAGGGAAGGGAAGTTGTACCACGTGGGGTACGAAAGGAGTGACACACGTGGGTGTCAAAGGAGGGGCACATGTGGGTGCCGAAGGAGTGGTAACCAAAACTGTAGCGTATTGACCATTCGGATCATGGCTTAGTGGTTCTGGAGGCCAGTGTGTGGCCCTTGGTGTGTGTTACAGGTGTTTTACGCAGGTTGTGAGGCTTCGTGGACCGACATTTTTGGCCCAAAGCACTCACTAGTTCACTATTTGTGAAAGCGACAAGGCTGGGCATCGCGTTCTGAACGCAACTTCCCTGAGTGTCGTGTTCTGGTTACCGCCACGGAGCGGTCTTCGTCTGCATGTCTACCACGTGTCGCACGCTGGGCGGCTTGCTGATGTCGGCGTTGAGAAGGCGACAACCTCCTCCATCGCGTTCAGGTCACGATGGCAGGGTGCGTCACATTCTCAACCACGAAATGCTCTTGTCCTAGGTTGGTCAGACAGAGCCGAGCAAGTTCTGTTTGGCCAGGGAGAGGAGGTTTCACATGGATTTTGGGGGATTTGACATTTTGGTGTCATTTTTGGCGTGATCTCACCGCGAGGACGTGCTACGGAGCGGGGGAAACGTTGGGGTATCGCCGTTATTTACGTTCTTCACGAAGGTAGGGAGATTCTGACCCATTCCTCGACATAGATTGCATGTTTACAATGTTTGATCTGTTTTACATGCTATAGACAGTAGATACCATGCTAATGTAGTGTTTAGAACATGTATATTTGTGTTTCATGGTAGCTAGCATGGTTTGTGCGGGGAATCCGGAGATGGGTTCCCAGTTTTAGGGTTTTGTCTGTGAAGGCGACGGATTAGGGTGGTGTCGCGTTCAAAACGCGACAGCCCAACCCGTTGCGTTCTACTTATGAACGCGACATATCATAGTACCGCGTTCTGAAGGTGATAGAGGACCTTGTCATGTTAGATGGCAATATGCTTGTGCATGGTTATGGGATTATTAGATTATCATTGTTTATTGTGCATGGCAATGGTAAGCGGTGCATTGGCACCTATAGAGCTCGAAGAGCATGCTGTTTTCAGGGTTGACATGTTGTTCACGTGAGTTGTGCGGTGTGTTCACGTGGTTTGTGTGTGTGTGGCGAGTAGTACGATACCTACCGTGGTTACCTACTCAGTTGGGAGCCCCAGGTTTTGTGTGAGCTAGGCACGTTAGTGCTCGGGGCTTGTCCCCGTACTTGTGTACCGTCGAGGTTTATGTCGTCTTCCTAGACACCCTCGCTCTTGTGTAGAGTTGTACGTCTGGCTGAGGGGAAGCTGGCAGTAGGACAACCAGTTGTGAGAGTTTGTGCTTTGTCACTTGTAGCTTGCTCATGGTTGGGGGTTATGGACACCAATGGACATACTAGGCCCCAGGTAGTCTAGTTTTTCTGTGCCTCACTTTAGGGAGCTCGGGCCAGAGTCCCTAAGGGTGCAGGCATGGACTTGCGGCAGTGTGGTCTGCTGAAGTGGTGATTGGTTGGTCTCCACAGTTTCTTGGCTTGTTCTTGTGGAGCGGTAGCTGGACCTTTCATCCGTGGCTGTAAGACTGAGAGATAGTCTTGTGTGGTTTATCCAGGTCGGTTGCTGGTGTTGCAAACCAGTCTTCGTGACTCGAGTGTGGCATTTTTCTACTTTAGCACGTACACTTGACGAGGTTAGCCGTTTGTTTATTAAAGGCTGATTTCGGTTAATGGCTTGCTGTAAGTAGTGTTTATAGCTTTAATATCCTGTGTGAATAGTTCTATAAATTGCTGGCGTAGCTTCCTATTTCTTTACTTGTGAGTTTGGTTTTGTTCGGCTTTTGGGGGAGTTTTCATACTGAGCCAGTGACTCGTGAGGCTCACCCCTACTTCTTTCAGGTGAGGGAGAGCAGGAGGCTTCTCACCCCTCTTCTAGTTCGGGGCTGCACCATAGCGGAGTTGGGTCTACACCACCAACAGTGTAATTTTCATTCTTTGTACACCTCGGGGTATGCCCCAGGTCGTTCTTGTACTTTTGTCTTGCTACAGTTGAGAAAATGGCTATGTATATTTCATGTAAATATTTGTGAGATGGAAATCTTATATATATTTGAGTTGTTTCCTTTATATTTCTCCAGACTTATGAATGGTATCCTTTGCGAGGCTATGGCCCGATCGCATGAGGCAGAGTAGGGTCAGTCCCATTATTAGGTTAACGTGTTTGAACGACGAGGACCGCTACAATTGGTATAAGAGCAAGGTCCGTGTGAATATAAAGGAATCTGAAATTTGCATAGCCTATTCTCTACTTTAGCCCATTGCTGGTAGTTATATTGATTTGTTGTATGTTGTGTGGTTGGAATGATATTTGTGCAGGATCAGACATGGCAGACAGGAGAGATTGGGGAGGAGGTAGAGATGAACCTACGGAGACTACGCATCAAATGATAAAGAATATGGGAAAGTCTTAAAGAGATCCGTATGAGATTGGATCATCAGGCACCAGTATAGCCGGCAGCAGGGGCGCCGCCGATTGTGGAGGAGGCAGTACTAGTGCCACTACCCCCACCACCACCAGTAGTTGAGGTAACACCTGTTGTACCTATACTTTCTAGAGCACCAACACGGATAGTTAGTGTGGAGGATCCTACAACACTAGTGGAGAGGTTTTTGCAATTGCAGCCACCTACATATTCAGTAGGTCAAAATCCTGAAATAGTAGAGAACTGGGTGCATGAGATAGAGAGGGTTTTTGTTATTATGAGGTGTTTGCAAGCTAACAGGGTGTTTCTAGCTGCCTATTAGTTGCGTGGATTTGCACAGCATTTGCAGGAAGGACAGAGGAAACCATTACCTGGCCAGAGTTTTTGGAGGTATTTAATGATACTTTCTTCCCAGTTCAGATACAACAGGCTAAGAGGGAGTAGTTCTGAATGTTGCAGCAAGGGAACCTATCAGTGTTAGAATATCAGATTAGGTTCTTGGCGTTGAGTAGATATGCTCCATATGTGGTTACTGACAACACAATGATGGTGAAATATTTTATTCAAGGATTGCGACCAGAGCATCAGGATGCAGTTATACCCTTGATGTGCAGAACAGTGGATGAAGCAGTGCAGAGAGCAGCAATTCTGGAGAGGACTGTGAAGGCTAGGCAGTCCGGAGGAGCAGGAACAGGTAGTTTTTAGCTTCCGCAACCGTCTATAAGTATCAGTAAGGGCAAGGCACCCTCATGAGCATCGTCATCATCAGGGTTTGCAAAGTGGGGTGGTAAATTAAAGAAGATGTTTAGAGGATGAGGAGGTGGTAGGCAGCAAGGTTTTCAGCCGGGTGTTCAGTATGGCCGAGGTGTTAGGCCAGCACCGGAGGAGTCGCAGTAGAGTACGGCAGGGCAGCCCGCAACTTTTCCAGGTTTTTGGTGTTATAATTGTGGGCAGCCAAGGCATTTAGCCAGGAATTGTCCACTTCCTCGAGAGTACAGTTATGGAAGAGGAGCACTACAGCAACAACATCCATTTTAGAAGCCAGCAGAGCGAGGCAGAGGTCCACCTTTCTAGAGAGGAGGACGGGGTCGAGTTATGGTAGTTACTAGAGCTCAGGCTAAGGCATCCAATCTAATTGAAGGTATATTACCTCTTTTTGACTTTTCTGCTAGAATATTAATTGATCCGGGTGCTTCACATTCATTCATTTCCGAGGATTTTATGGATAGCATGGTACATCCCCTAGAAGAAAGGCAGTGTGAGTTGATTGTAGAGATTCCCTCATGAGGTTTTATGCTTACTTCCTGTTACTTAGATGAGTTTCGATAGTAATTCAGGGGAATCAAATGCCAGCAAGACTGTATGCACTTTCATTGAAGGATTATGATGTGATTTTGGGGATGGATTGGCTGGAAGCTTATAGGGCATTTGTGGATTTTAGAAAAAAGAAAGTCAAATTTTGCAGACCTGGTGAAGCAGTGTTTGAGTTTCAAGGTATGCCCTTTTACACTCCCAAGTTTATTATTTATGCACTTAGAGCTAGAAAGTTGATAAATGCAGGGTGTGTAGCATATCTTGCTTCAGTTAGTTTAATAGAGGTAGATAAGTCTGTAGAAATAGTACCCGTGGTTCGAGAATGCAGATGTGTTTCCAGAGGAGTTGTCAGGGTTGGCTCCACATAGAGAGGTGGATTTCACAGTTGAGTTGCAGGCATGTAGTATGCCCATTTCAAAAGCACCTTATAGAATGGCACCGACAGAGCTGAAGGAATTGAATAAGCAATTGCAAGAATTGTTAAAGAAATGCTTCATTAGACCCAGTCATTCGCCATGGGGAGCACCAGTGTTGTTCGTTAAAAAGAAGGATGGTAGTCTAAGAATGTGTATTGATTATAGGCAGTTGAACAAGGTTACAATCAAGAATAAGTATCCACTTCCCAGAATAGATGATTTGTTTGATCAGCTTCAGTCAACCAAAGTATTTTCCATGATTGACTTGAGGTCAGGGTATCATCAGATGAGGATTAAGGAAGAAGACACTGACAAGACAGCTTTTAGGACCAGATATGGACATTATGAGTTTGTGGTTATGCTGTTTGGGCTAATCAATGGGCCGACAACATTTATGAATTTGATGAACATGATATTCCACCCTTATCTGGATTAGTTCATTGTGGTATTTATTGATGATATCTTGGTATATTCAGCATCATAGGAAGAGCATGCAGCACATTTGAGGATCACATTGCAGAATATGCGAGATCACCAGTTGCATGCCAAGTTTAGCTATTGTGAGTTTTGGCTGAAAGAAATTCAGTTTTTGGGTCATGTGATTTCAGGTGAAGGGGTTGCAGTTGATTCGGCCAAAGTGGAGGCAGTGATGAAGTGGGAAGAACCGAAGACAGTGATAGAGATTAGAAGTTTTCTGGGTCTGGCAAGATATTATAGGCGCTCCATTCAAGATTTCTCAAAGATTGCTGCACCAATGACAAGATTGACAAGAAAAGGAGTACCATTTGTGTGGTCTTCAGATTGTCACCGCAGTTTTGCAGAGCTAAAGAAGAGGCTTACCACAACACCAATATTGGAGATTCCGTCAGGTAGTGGCGGATTTGTATTGTATATAGATGCATCTAGAAGAGGTTTGAGAGCAGTGTTAATGCAGCATGGAAAGGTGGTAGCCTATGCATCCAGGCAATTGAAATAGCATGAAGAGAATTATCCGACACATGATTTAGAGCTGGCAACAGTTATGTTTGCACTGAAGATTAGGTGGTATTATGTGTAAGGTGAAAGGTTTGAAATATTCACTGATCATAAAAGTTTGAAGTATATTTTATCCCAGAAAGATCTGAATTTGAGGCAGCGCAAGTGGATAGAATATTTGAAAGATTATGACTTCAGTTGGCATACCACCCAGTTAAAGCTAATGTTGTAGCAGATGCACTAAGTAGAAACGCAATTATGAGTCATATGATGATCAGAGAATGGAAATTATATGAAGATGTGGTATAAAATTTACTATATCTACCAAATAGTCAGCGGTGAGCAATATTAACAATTTTTGCAGTAGAACCTTCTCTATATTGGTAGATAGTAGAAGCGTAAAGAACAGATAAAAATTTAGTTGATATTGTGAGAATGGAGGAGGTGACACTTGATGATGACAGTGTAGTTAGGCTTAAGGACCAGTTATATGTTCTAGCAGATGCCGAGGTGAGGCAGAAAGTGTTAGAGGAAGCTCACAAGTCCAGATACACCATCCATTCAGGCAGTACCAAGATGTATCAAGATTTAAAGAAGCATTTCTGGTGGCCTAATATGAAAAAAGAGATTGCAGAATTTATAGCAAGATGTGCAGTGTGTCAGCAAATAAAAGCAGAGCACCAGAGGCCAGGAGGACTGTTGCAGCCATTACCCATTCCACAATAAATGGGATTTGGCTTTTTGTGGACAGACTGACCAAAGTTTGTAGATTGTTAGCAGTAAGTATGTCACGAACTGTAGATAGATTAGCCAGACTATATGTAGATAGAATAGTACCTTTGCATGGAATTTCTGTTACCATTGTTTCAAATCGAGATCCCAGGTTCACTTCAGGTTTCTGGAGAAGTTTGTAGAGAGTGATTGGTACAGAATTGACGTACAGTTCCGCTTATCATCCACAAATAGATGGGCAAACAGAAAGAACCATTCATTCTATAGAAGATATGTTGAGAGCTTGCTATCTAGTATGGGGAGGTACTTGAGAACACCACTTGGGTATAGTAAAGTTTGCATATAATAACAGTCATCATGCAAGTATTGGAATGGCACCACCCTCTTTACAGGACACCACTAAATTGGCATGAGGTAGGTGAGAGATAGGTTATGGGTCCAGAGTTAATTCAGCAATGCGCAGAAATTGTTAAATTCATTTAAGAAAAGCTTCAAATAGCATAGAGTCGTCAAAAGAGCTATGCAGATACTAGACGTAGGCCATTATAGCTTGAAGTTGGTGATTATGTGTTCTTGAAAGTTTCTCCTACCAAGGGTCTGCTCAGATTCAGCAAGAAGGGCAAATTAAGTCTGAGATATGTTGGTCCATTACAGATATTAGAAAGAATTGGTGAAACATCTTACAGATTGGATCTCCCAACAGATTTCACAGAGGCCCATGATGTGTTTCATGTTTCTATGCTCAGAAGATATATCCGAGATCCGTCCCAGGTGGTCAGTTACCAAATAGATGATTTAAAGCCAGACATGACAATGCCAGAATATCCAGTATAGATTACAGGCCGCAAACCCAGAAGCTAAGGAATAAAGAAATTGAATTAGTGAAAGTTAGATGTAACAATATGCAAGGCGGAGAGGATACATGGGAATTAGCCGAGGAATTAATGAAAGTGTATCCATACTTGTTTGAGTACGCTTTTAATTCTTTTAGGTGATAGTACCATGCTTGTTTAATTGAAAATCTTTGGTGTCGAGCCTTCTTCTTAAATTTTGAGGACGAAATTTGTTTTAGGTGATAGTAATGTAGCACCCTTGATTTTTAAATCCTAATAAAATAAATGGGATAAATAGATTTAATTGAAATAAAGTTAGGATAAATAGAATTTAGAGGAATTAAATCAAAGCCCATTAAGCTAAATTAGAAATGGGTTGTATAAATGGCTCATGCATGATAGAATGGGCCCAATTGTGAAGAGCCCATCATGGGATGAGATTTAATTAAGTGAATTTCGCACCTAAATAATTAATAAATAAGAAAGGGGCTTAAATAATTATTAAATGGCCCATATCTATCCTAAAAAGTGTCCTAGACTTACCCCAACCCCATGCCCACGAAATTAGATCCTTTCCCAACCCTATTAGAAAGATAAATGAGAGAAAGTGGGAGATAAGCATGGGAAATTCGGAGTTTAAGGAAAGGAAGGAGTCTTAAGGAAGGAAGGACTCTATAGCAACCCAATACAACCCTAATTCGGCCCTATCCACCATTGTTCGCTTCTGGAGTTCTAGTAGACGAAGGCAAGGACTGGAAGACGAAGGAGCAAGTAGGGAAGGCTTGGATCTAAGGGGGGATTTCTCTTCATCGTCACCAAACTTAAGGTTTTCATCACTGCAATGAAAGGTAGGCAATCTGCCAAGCACAAATCGTGAAACTTGAACCATAGGTAGCCCTCATGATCCTCTTCGAAAGCCCTCTGGTTTTGCTACCTTTTGTTCATCCATGAAGGAGAATTAATTCTATGAACCCCTATTGTAAGGCCCTCGAATTTTGTCTATTATTTTATTTCATGTAAATAATTCATGTTTGTGTATGCATAGATGTACATATCTACGTACGTATTAACTAGTTATACTTATGTGTGCATGTGTATAATTAGTTGTAAATAGTGTATGAATTGCATAGTGGTAGTGTGTGCATGATAGCATATGTATGGCATGTATATACGTATAAGTTAAGCTTGGTTTCTGCATGTTTTAAGTTCTGGCCGAAGGACCCAAATGGCATCCACATGGATGGACGTCCATGCTGAGTCAGCGTCCACCTCGATGGACGCCAATACTTAAGCCAACGTCCATTGATGTGGACGGTAAGATCTCTGACCTGCATGCGTTGCAGACCCCGAAACTCTGGGGGTAAGCAAGCCAGGCCATTGGGGAGATGTCCCCAACGGCTAGCAGGCCCTCACATCACCTCTCCGGGGTTCCCCAAACCCCTCTCCTTTAAACAAAACTCCTTCTGCACCAGAAAGAGTTCTCTTGACTCTTTGTAAAGAGGAGAGAAAACCCTAGCTTCTGTGAGAGAAAACTGAACTTGGCAAGCTTGAATCCGGCGACTGAAGGCTGCTTCCAGCTATCCACTGCTGCTAGGAGGGAGTCTGGACCTTGGGAAAGCTTCCCTAACACTGGACTGAAGCTTGCATCGACTGAGAACCAGGAGGAGTGGTGTTTTGGAGGCTTCTTGGGACTGCTCAAGGAGAGCTTCATCAACCTCTTTGATCCCTTTGAAGATTTAGTTAGAGGCAAGTACACCATACATTTCGTCCATGTAGATGTCTAGTAGGGTTTTACTATTTTTACATATTTTAAATCGTGTCCTGGATCCTCCTTTTCACCCTGTATTTGGAGCTCGGTCTGTGCTCTTTCACAGACAAGAACTTGGCGTCAAGGCCTCTTGCCGCCAAGATCTCCAGTCTGCATCCAGCGATCTTGCCGTCCAACTCCTTGAACGGCCAGAGACTGCCGTTAAGGTCTTCAGGACAGAACAGTGAGCTATTCTTCCTGGTATATGACTATTTTCGATGTGTTTTCGCATTGAGGATATAATGTAACTTCTATATATTATGTATACTAGTTAATGTGGTGTGTGGGAGAATTATTGTGCATGTTTTTGTGGATGGTAGAATTATTAGCTTATTGGAATGCATGTGGAAGATATGGCTATGTATGTTCACCCACTATTCTCATGATCTGTGGAGAATATGGGTGCCCTAAATTTTATAAACCATGCATGTATGGGTCATTCTGTGCCCTGCAATTACTGAATTTTTCCCATGCTCCTATGATTTACTGTAAATTTTGTTTTGGAAAATAGCAAACATGTGTAGGCTTGCAAAATTTATAGTAAATGGTGTGTTGTGCATTAAATCCGGGGGAAATTTTCTTAAATGATGTGTATGTTGGGTTCAGAGCTGTGAACTGTTAAACCTGATGGTCGTGTTATGTTCCATGTTGAATTGAATTTTTTATAGCGTGAAAATGATCGTTTTAATTTCTGTAAATATCTGATAATTCAGAAAAATCTAGAAATTTGCATGTGAGGTTATAAACCTGTATTCAGAATGTGGTTAAATTTATAGGCCATTGGGATAACCGTGGAATGCATTATGGGATTTCCATGCAAAAATATGTAATTAATGCATGCCATTATGAAAATGAGTTGAATTGTGTTTTCAACCTAATTACTATAAGTTACTGAATGTGTAATCTTTGTCACCTGTAGTATCATGCTAGGAAAATAGAGCCATGTGTGAATGAGAGAATGTAAAGGTGTGTGGGCGCCATGTGTAAAAATGTGTGTAAAAATCGGTATGTGTAATGTGTAAGACTGTGCCAAGTGTGATACTGCTTCCATAGAGGGCCGTGGAAACGTACCATGGAAAAGTCCCCATGGGAAGGTTCAATGTGTTAAGATCCTAAGGGCATTAGGATGAAATCCTGGAGGTGGACAAGTACCACTGGTTAGGGTGGAGACTTGTTCTCCCGGTCTGCGCAGTCAAAGAGTCGTCACTATATTGCCTAGGTGACGTCTATGTGTATGTGTTATGTGATGTGTCCTTCTTATGGTGGATTGGACTATGTGTCACGGCACTAAAGTATAAAATGTGAAATGTGAAATGTGAATGTGATCATGTGTAAATTGTGTAGTGTGAATATGTGTAAATGTGCAATGTGTGAAAAGAGAACTATATGAATGGGAAATTGTGAAAACATGTGGAACCAATATGTGAGATTGTGAAATTGTAGTCCATGATATGATAATGTGAGATTATGTTACAACAGCAACCAAATTGTGGCTATGAGAATGTTTTATATGTGTAAAAATGCGTAGATCCATGCTAGTAGCACTTCTTGCATATGTGTGAACAATTCCATGTCTCGTTGTTATCATGTTGTAGTTTAATTAAGAATGTAGCTCTCATGTGAAGGGTATGAATTTCTAATCCATGACAAAAACAGCAACTTTAAAGTGTATTAAATGATAGTTTACATATGCAAAAATCTGTAGCAACCATGTTAGGAATGATTTCCTTCATGTATGTGAGAATCCCATGTTTAGTCGTTTCATGTTATAGTTTAATCTGAAGTGTGGTTTTCATGTGATTGAATGAGTAGAGAGCATATGATGGGATATTTATGTTGAATGTCTTAAATCATGTACCATGTGTTTAATTTGTAGAATTACTATGGTAGGTTGTCTCGTTATCAGTGTTCAAGCATGCTATATGTTTTGCCTTTTAAATTGGAATGTAAAAACCTACCGTGATATATGCATGTATGATGTGTGTGGAGATTACTTGCTGAGTCTTTTAGACTCACTCCTTGCTTTGGCGTACAGGTTTAGTTGGTGCTGTCACATCGTTGGAGGAGACAGTGGAGAGTGACTCCGAGCGTGGCGAGTAACTTGGTGGAGACATTGTGTGACTTTTGCTTTCATAGTATGTATTAAGGCATTGTAATAGAATTATCATGTAATTGTGGACAAACTATGTATTTGAGTTAGTATTTTAATTATGTGGACTTTAGTTCTTTTAAATTGTTAGTTCAATCATGTATGTTAAATGTGGATGATGAATGAAATGAAGACAGTGCTTCTTTACTTCCGCTACTCTGTATCTATATTTGTGTGTATCTCCATCATGTGATAGCGTTTGGGTAAATGCCCCACTGTGATAACGTTCACTATACCGATGTGGGTTTGTATAACCGTACCGGTATAATGAGGGTCGTCACAGGGATTGGTATCAGAGTCCCCGATTGAGATTATACATAAATATACATGAATCATCATCTTCATTACATGCTAAGTCTACATAGGAATGTCCACATGTGTAGAATTGATTAATAATGAATGAAAATAGATAAGAAAATGGTTAGGAAATAAATTAACGTAGCTCTAATGGTGGCTGAAATTTATTGCAGCCATGGCTTCGAGAGGTACGCGTGGCGGAGCGCCGGCCCGTGAGGACGAGTCGAGACGTTAGGAGCGGGCGGAGTAGCAGGCCCCAGCACCGCAGGGTCCTGTACTTCCCCCACCGCCGCCTGTGGATTATGGAGTGTTCATGTATGGTTTAGTGCAGGCCATGCAGACGCAGGCCCACACACAGGCTGCACTCCAGGCTCAATTGGAGGCTCAGGTTAGCATAATTAATTCAATTGTAGTCTGTTTTATTTAATTGTATGATGTTATGTTGAATGTGTATTATTTGTTGTTGGATGTAGCAGGCTCAAGTACCAGCTCAGGACCATGGTGGACCTTCCATCATGGAATGATTCAAGAGGATGCTGCCACCCTCTTTTAAGGGGGAGAGTGATCCATTACTAGCTGAGAGTTAGATGAGGGAGATTGAAAAGATCTTTCGAGCTATTAGGTGCGCGGATGAGGATAAGTTACTTTGGCCACCTATATGCTTCAGGTATGTGTTAGTTTTGTTTGTTTGTATGTTTTATTAAGTTAGATTTGTTTAGATGGTGCTTATGAACGGTGTACTGCAGGAAAGAGCTGATGTATGGTGGGCTTCATTACTACGTACATGGTTTGAAGACGACGCAGTTGATGTTGCTTGGGATGAGTTCGTAAGGCTCTTTCGGGCCAAGTTCGTCCCCGAGCATATTCAAGATCGGATGGAGCAGAAGTTCCCGTGCTGGAGTATGAGGCAAGGTTTGCAGAACTATCTAAATATGCACCTCATATCGTGACGGATGAGCGCAGGAAAGCAAAGAAGTTCGTGATGTGCCTGAAGCCATCACTGAGGATGAGGCTAGTGGCGTTCGACCATCGCACCTTGGATGAGGCCCTTAGCGCTACCTGTAGGCAGGAGGGTAAGATGGAGCAATACCTTGAAGAGAAGAAGGCTTCGCAGAAGAGACCTGCAACTACGTTCCAGTGACAGGACAAGAAGAAAGTGGTGTACCAGACACAGCAGCGATAAGTAACAGTCAGCAGTACTCAGGTACCTTCTGTACGTTCCCCTGGTGTGAAGAAAGAGTGTCCCCACTGTGGGAAGACACATGGTGGTTCCGAATGTTGGATGATTATGGGAAAGTGCTTGAAGTGCGGAAGTAGCGACCATAAGATCAAGGATTGTCCGAGACTTCAGCAGGGAGTCCAGCGCGGAGCACCAGCCCCAGCAGCGGTAGCGGCAGCAGCGCCAGCTACAGGAAGACCAGGAAGGCCTCGAGCCCCAGCTCGAGTGTTTCTTTAGCACACGAGGACGTCGAGCAGGCGGAGCATGTCACCGAAGGTACGGTTTGACTTCTAGGTGTGCACGCTCGGCTTTTGTTTGATACAGGTGCTACTCAGTCATTCATTTCCGAGCGGTTCGCTAGAAAGTTAGCTCTAGAGTCTGAGGAGTTAGAGGTCCCTTTGTCTGTGCACACCCCTGCGGGTACGGTATCGACTAGAAAGTGCATTCCGTCGTTACCTGTGTGCATTGAGGATAGAATCCTAGAAGGGTGTTTCTTCTTGCTAAAGATGAAGGACTATGATGCTATTCTTGGTCTGGATTGGCTAGAGGAGCACTATGTGTTAGTAGATTGTCGTGGGAAGAGGATTGCTTTCCGCATTCCTGTTGAGGATGAGTTCTCTCATCCCTTGCTAAGGAACTTGGCGGGAAAGCTAGTCATCTCTGCCATGAAGGCGATGCGCATGGTAAACAAGGGTTGTGACGCTTTTCTTGCCAGCGTGGTATTAGTACCAGAGGCTGATGAGTCACCTACTTTGGCAGAGATCGAGGTAGTGCAGGATTTTCCAGACGTCTTTCCTGATGATTTATCTAGATTGCCACCAGATAGAGAGATAGAGTTCACCATAGAGTTGCTTTCGGGCAGCTTTCCTATCTCGAAGGCTCCATATCGGATGGCACCTGTGGAGTTAGCCGAGTTGAGGAGGCAGTTGCAAGAGTTGCTAGATAAGGGATTTATTCGCCCTACTGTTTCCCCTTAGGGCGCGCTTGTATTGTTCGTCAAGAAGAAAGACGAGTCACTTAGGTTATGCATTGACTACAGGAAGCTAAACCAAGTGACTGTGAAGAATAGGTATCCCATACCTCATATTGATGACTTGTTTGACCAGTTGCAAGATGCATCAGTCTTTTCTAAGATTCATTTGTGATCTGGTTATCATCAGTTGAGGATTCGGAGTGAGGATGTGTCCAAGACGGCATTCAGATCCCGTTATGGACATTATGAGTTTTTGGTCCTTCCTTTCGAATTGACCAACGCCCCTGCAGCATTCATGGATCTCATGAACAGGGTGTTTAGGCCGTATCTAGATAGCTTTGTTGTGGTGTTTATTGATGATGTGCTGGTCTACTCTTCGGACGAGGCCACACACCGTCAGCATTTGAGGGTAGTATTATAGGTTCTTCATGAGCACAAGCTGTATGCTAACTTCAGCAAGTGTGATTTCTGGTTGCGCGAGGTTCATTTCCTCGGGCATGTTATCTCCAGTGCTGGTGTTGCAGTTGACCCAGCAACGGTTCAGGCAGTTATGGATTTGGAGACTCCAAAGACCCCTTCGGAGATTCGTAGTTTTCTGGGTTTGGCTGGTTACTATCGGCGATTCATCGAGGGATTTTCATCCATCGCCGCCCCATTGACTCAGCTCACTAGAAAGGGAGTGAAGTTTGTCTGGTCCGAGAAGTGTGACAGTAGTTTTCAATTGTTGAAGACTAAGCTCACGTCAGCTCCGGTGTTAGTCTTACCGAGCGGCGTAGAGGGTTTGCTATCTGCACGGATGCGTCTCGGATTGGCTCAGGCTGTGTGCTAATGCAGCAAGGAAGGGTAGTGGCTTATGTTTCTCGTCAGTTGAAGGAGCATGAGAAGAACTATCCGACTCATGATTCGGAGCTCGCAGTAGTGGTTCATGCACTAAAGATCTGGAGGCACTATCTTTATGGTGTCAGATTTGAGGTGTTTACCGACCACAAGAGCTTGAAGTATCTTTTCTCCCAAAAGGAATTAAACCTGAGGCAGAAAAGATGGATTGAGTTCTTGAAGGACTATGACTTTGACCTTCAGTATCACCCTGGGAAGGCGAATGTCGTAGCCGATGCCCTGAGTAGGAAGAGGCCATCTCTTCAGCAGGACTGGAAGATGTTGGAGGATGCGGCTTGTGCGTTGTCTGAGTTAGAGCCATCGCTATGCCAGGCTTTTGTAGCTCAGTTATCCCTTAGGTCCTCGGTTTTGGATGAAGTGATCGAGCAACAGAAAGCCGACCCTAGACTCCAAGAGTTAGTGGGCAAGGCAGGCATTGCTCGTGATGAGGACGGTGTGATTAGATTCCATCACCGTGTTTGTGTCTCTGATTTGGTAGATGTCCGTGAGCATGTGTTAGCGGAGGCTCATAGATCGATTCTCTATTCATCCGGGTAATACTAAGATGTACCAGGATTTAAAGAGGTCCTTTTGGTTGTCTGGCATGAAGAAGGATGTGGCAGATTATGTATCCCGGTGTTTAGTGTGCTAGCAAGTGAAGACCGAGCGACAACAACCATCCGGCCTTATGCAAAGGATGGAGATCCCAGTATGGAAGTGGGAAGCTGTCACAATGGACTTGGTTTCGGGTTTGCCTCGATCTAGAAGGGGCAATGACTCGATTTGGGTAGTTGTAGATAGATTCTCGAAGACTGCGTATTTCTTGCCGATGAAGAAGAAGCAGTCGGTTGAGATTTTAGCTAGATTGTATGTTAGTAATGTGGTTAGATTGCATGGTGTGCCGAAGTCGATCATTTCAGATCAAGATCCAAGATTTACTTCGAGGTTGTGGAAGGGTCTTCAGCGTGCGTTAGGTTCGGAGCTGAAGCTCAGTTCGGCATTTCATCCCCAGACAGATGGACAGTCCGAGAGGACTATCCAGACGCTCGAGGATATGTTGAGAGTGTGTGTACTGGATTGGAAGGATGATTGTGAGCGTCATCTACCTCTAGTGGAGTTCGCATACAACAAGAGCTTTCATGCGAGTATTGGTATGGCTCCATTTGAGGCGTTGTATGGAAGGCCTTGCAGATCTCCTTTATGTTGGGAGGAGACCGGTGATAGGCAGCTGATCGGTCCGGAGTTAGTTCAGGAGACTTCGGATAAGGTCCAGCTTATCAGGAAGAGGCTTGTTGCGGCGCAGGATAGGCAGAAGAGCTATGCCGACAATAGGAGGAAGGATTTGGAGTTCGAGGTAGGTGAACATGTCTTCTTGAAGATATCACCTACTCATGGTGTCGTCAGATTTGGCAGGCATAGTAAGCTGAGCCCTAGATTCATTGGCCCGTATGAGATTCTCAGACGATTGGGCAGCGTGGCATATGAGCTAGCTTTACCCCCAGCTTTAGCTAGTGTTCATCCCATTTTCCACGTTTCTATGCTCAGAAGTATGTCCGAGATCCATCTCATGTGATTAGTCATGAGCCAATGAAGATTCAGCCAGATTTGTCGTATGTGGAGCAACCAGTAGCTATTCTTGACCGGAAGGTTCAGCATCTCCAGAACAAGGGTATTGCGTCGGTGAAAGTTCTATGGTGGAACTTCTCGCGAGAGGAGGCTACTTGGGAGCTTGAGGATGCGATGAAGAAGTATCCCCGTTTGTTTGAGTAGTTTTGTTTAAACTTCGAGGACGATGTTTCTTAAGGGGGAGAGGGTGTAAGGCCCTCAAATTTTGTGTATTATTTTATTTCGTGTAAATAATTCATGTTTGTGTATGCATAGATGTACATATCTATGTACGTATTAACTAGTTATACTTATGTGTGCATGTGTATAATTAGTTGTAAATAGTGTATGAATTGCATGGTGGTAGTGTGTACATGGTAGCATATGTATGGCATGTATATACGTATAAGTTAAGCATGGTTTCTGCATGTTTTGAGTTCTGGCCGAAGGACCCAATTGGCGTCCACATGGATGGACGTCAATGCTGAGTCAGCATCCACCTCGATGGACGCCAATACTTAAGCCAACGTCCATTGATGTGGATGTTAAGATCTCTGACCTGCATGCATTGTAGACCCCGATACTCCGGGGGCAAGCAAGCCCAGCCATTGGGGAGATGTCCCCAACGGCTAGCAGGCCCTCACATCACCTCTCCGGGGTTCCCCAAACCCCTCTCCTTTAAACAAAACTCCTTCTGCACCAGAAAGAGTTCTCTTGACTCTTTGTAAAGAGGAGAGAAAACCCTAGCTTCTGTGAGAGAAAACTGAACTTGGCAAGCTTGAATCCGGCGACTGAAGGCTGCTTCCGGCGATCCACTGCTGCTAGGACGGAGTCTGGACCTTGGGGAAGGCTTCCCCAACACTGGACTGAAGCTTGCATCGACTGAGAACCAGGAGGAGTGGTGTTTTGGAGGCTTGTTGGAACTGCCCAGGAGAGCTTCATCAACCTCTTTGATCCATTTGAAGATTTAGTTAGAGGCAAGTACCCATACATTTCGTCCATGTAGATGTCTAGTAGGGTTTTACTATTTTTAAAGATTTTAAATCGTGTCCTGGATCCTCCTTTTCACCCTATATTTGGAGCTCGGTCTGTGCTCTTGCACAAATAGGAACTTGGCGTCAAGGCCTCTTGCCGCCGAGATCTCCAGTCTGCGTCCTGCGATCTTACCGTCCAACTCCTTGAACGGCCAGAGACTGCCGTTAAGTTCTTCAGGACAGAACAGTGAGCTATTCTTCCTGGAATATGACTATTTTCGTTGTGTTTTTGCAATGAGGATATAATGTAACTTCTATATATTATGTATACTAGTTAATGTGGTATGTGGGAGAATTATTGTGCATTTTTTTTGTAGATGGTAGAATTATTAGCTTATTGGAATGCATGTGGTAGATATGGCTATGTATGTTCACCAACTATTCTCATGATCTGTGGAGAATTTGGGTGCCCTAAATTTTATAAACCATGCGTGTATGGGTCAGTCTATGCCCTGCAATTACTGAATTTTTCCCATGCTCCTATGATTTACTGTAAATTTCTGTTTTGGAAAATAGCAAACATGCGTAGGCTTGTAAAATTTATAGTAAATGGTGTGTTGTGCATTAAATCCGTGGAAATTTTCTGAAATGATGTGTTTGTTGGGTTCAGGCTGTGAACTGTTAAACCTGATGTTCGTGTTATGTTCCATGTTGAATTGAATTTTTAATAGCGTGAAAATGAATGTTTTAATTTCTGTAAATATCTGATAATTCAGAAAAATCTAGAAATTTGCATGTGAGGTTATAAACCTGTAATTAGAATGTGGTTAAGTTTACAGGCCATTGAGATAACCGTGGAATGCATTATGGGATTTCCATGCAAAAATATGTAATTAATGCATGCCATTATGAAAATGAGTTGAATTGTGTTTTCAACTTGATTACTATAAGTTACTGAATGTGTAATCTCTGTCATCTGTAGTATCATGCTAGGAAAACAGAGCCATGTGTGAATGAGAGAATGTAAAGGTGTGTGGGCACCATGTGTAAAAATGTGTGTAAAAATTGGTATGTGTAATGTGTAAGACTGTGCCAAGTGTGATACTGCTTCCATAGAGGGCGTGGAACCGTACCATGGAAAAGTCCCCATGGGAAGGTTCAATGTGTTAAGATCCTAAGGGCATTAGGATGAAATCCTGGAGGTGGACAAGTACCACTGGTTAGGGTGGAGACTTGTTCTCCCAGTCTGTGCAGTCCAAGAGTCGTCACTATATTGCCTAGGTGACGTCTATGTGTATGTGCTATGTGATGTGTCCTTCTTATGGTGGTTTGGACTATGTGTCATGGCACTAAAGTGTAAAATGTGAAATGTGAATGTGATCATGTGTAAATTGTGTAGTGTGAATATGTGTAAATGTGCAATGTGTGAAAAGAGAACTATATGAATGGGAAATTGTGAAAACATGTGGAACCAATATGTGAGATTGTGAAATTGTAGTCTATGATATGATAATGTGAAATTATGTTACAACAGCAACCTAATTGTGGCTATGAGAATGTCTTATATGTGTAAAAATGCGTAGATCCATGCTAGTAGCACTTCTTGCATATGTGTGAACAATTCCATGTCTCGTTGTTATCATGTTGTCGTTTAATTAAGAATGTAGCTCTCATGTGAAGGGTATGAATTTCTAATCCATGACAAAAAACAACCTTAAAGTGTATTAAATGATATTTACATATGCAAAAATCTGTAGCAACCATGTTAGGAATGATTTCCTTCATGTATGTGAGAATTCCATGTTTAGTTGTTTCATGTTATAGTTTAATCTGAAGTGTGGTTTTCATGTGATTGAATGAGTAGAGTGCATGTGATAGGATATTTATGTTGAATGTCTTAAATCATGTACCATGTGTTTAATTTGTAGAATTACTATTGTAGGTTGTCTCGTTATCAGTGTTCAAGCATGCTATATGTTTTGCCTTGTAAATTAGAATGTAAAAACCTACCGTGATATATGCATATATGATGTGTGTGGAGATTACTTGCTGAGTCTTTTAGACTCACTCCTTGCTTCTCCGTACAGGTTTAGTTGGTGCCGTCACACCGTTGCAATATTAAGGCATTGTAATAGAATTATCATGTAATCGTGGACAAACTATGTATTTGAGTTAGTATTTCAATTATGTGGACTTTAGTTCTTTTAAATTGTTAGTTGAATCATGTATGTTAAATGTGGATGATGAATGAAATGAAGATAGTGCTTCTTTACTTCCGCTACTCTGTATCTATATTTGTGTGTATCTCAATCATGTGATAGCATTTGGGTAAATGCCCCACTGTGATAACGTTCACTATACCGACTTGGGTTGGTATAACCGTACCGGTATAATGAGGGTCATCACACCTATTATGTCTATGTACCCGAACCTACATTATGGCCTTCAATCCATGCATGTGTATGTTCCCATGCCATGCGAATATTCTCATAAATACTACATGTTGTTTGCTTTCAAACGCCCCTAGTTTCCCAAATTTTCATCATGCATCCATCACTAATTAATTCGTTGATCCATCACTATGCATGTTTAGGTCACCGAAAAGTAACCTAATCAAAGCATGTCCTAAACGTGTTTGTTTTCTAATTCATCACGCCCAGTGATTGATCTCCATGTCTAGTTTCATTTAAAATTGATTTCATAAATTTCGAAGCTTTTTGTGAATTTATATCGATTTTTGAAGTGAGCTATGAGGGATGGAACCCACCTAGAAAAGGGGCAAAAGCTCTTTTCTGGGATCAGGCCACCTTCTGAAGTCGCGACGGCCCGACCCGTCGCGATCTGAGAGGGGGTCGCGACATAGGGGTCCGTCTCATCTTGAACACAACGGGCCGACATGTTGCGACCTTGCCGGTTTGACCGTAGTGGCCTGTTCAGAAGATCACGACTGGGCCTGGCGTCGTGACCTGAACGCAGTTGCCTTAACGCGACGCGCTCCTATGTCGCGACCTTAACGCGACAGTGAACCCTGTCGCGACAGCAGTATATCGACCAGAACCTTGAATTTACCAATATAACCCTGCTATTTTGCCATATAAATCCTGTTTACCTCTAATTAAGTTCTGTCATGAGTAATTTTGACTTATTAATTATAAATGGGCAATATTGCATGGAATTAATTAATTTAAAAGTCATGTGCACAATCATACATGCTCTCTTGATTTCATACACTTGCACACACTTAACAATCATGTTTTCTATTAAGCTCCATTAAATTACTCAATATTGTATCTGGTTATTTAGAAAAATAAATTACTAAATTCCCTATTTACATAATTACACTTGTCTTCATTTTACTCGCACATTTTATACACCGTTACCGCTTCCCTCGGCCTTCAAGCACTCGAGGCACGACGAACCCTAGTTTTCTACACACTCTCTTGGCATGGGCCACCTCTCCACTGAGAATACTCTCAACTGGACCAGGGACTCCTTATCAAGGCCTCCGTAAGTCTTCTTGGCTTTGGCGCACGTCCTTAGCTAACGAGCTGGTTGTACCCTTAATACCTGTTACACCTTAGGGATCAGTACGATCCATGGCCTTAGTGTCTTCTCTCTTACCTTAGGATCATGCCGAACCATCTGGCCCATGTCCACGACACGGCTAGTGGGCGGATGTGACTTCTACCAGACTGCTTGTACTCGACCTGGTGCCATGCAACTGTTACTATCATAGTTTAACAACATTTTACGATTATACCCCTATCTCGTTACTCTCATCTGTTCACTTTCACTCTATACTCTCATTTATTTCGTCTATTTTTCTCATCTCTTCTTGGTACTCTATTTGGCCATACAATTGATTGACTAAAATAACAAATAGTGCTATATGCCAGTACAATAGGTTCCGGTCTAGTCCTAGGGAGAGCGCCCGAAGAGTGCCATTTCCTCGCGAGGGTTACATGATCAGGATGTGTACGGCATGCATCCAGCGCCATTTAATACTATAACAATTAATCGTTGACAATCAAAGTGCTATCTATTCAAGTGCTATACAAGTGCTATCGTTACATACTATTGTCGTTACATGACCATTCCATTATCATTCTCGTTGTGCTATTTTCACTGTACTAGTGCTATTAATCTCTTGTTATCGTTACTTGCTCTACATGACTATACTCTTTAGTTACCCTGCCATTTAACACATTGATTATTTAAAGCATGCTTGTTGTCATGAGATATTAAGTCCTACTGGGCGTTATTCGCTCATCATGCGTATTTATTACATGTCTTCAGGTGAGTCTGATGGAGACAACCACAGTCATGAGGATGGGATTGATGAGGATGTTGCTCAGGAGTGACCTGATCAGCTATCATGGCATAGTAGATGGTTAGATTAGTAGTCATTTAGTCAATATGTATTAGTTTCGATTTCAATAAAGTACTATGGGCCCTAGTTTTGGCTCTGATAGATGGATGTAATAGATATTGGATGGATTATTAATGAAATTGGAGTTATTTAATATTATTCCCATTTGTGCAATGGTTTGTTATTTATTTCTCGCTCTGTACTATTTAATAACTGTAGCATCGCTCCGATATTTTGCATCAGAGCGTTACAATTTTGTGGTATCAGAGCCTAGGTTATTCTTAAGTATAGGATGATCTAGGTTTGACATGCCTTGACTTAGAGTCTAAATTCCATACCTATCTGAGATAGGTAGAACCAAGGGTAATAAGATAAAATAAACTCACATACACACAAACTTAGTGCAACCTCAATGACTTACATTTAAATTCTTTTTTGAAGGAACTTAAACACTAGCAATGGTAGCGGAGCGTGCTCAACTCCGTGACATGCAACACACCATCCAGTAGCTTACCCAAGCTTTACTTCAAGCTGCTGGAGCGAATAATAACAATAATTGAGGAGTAGGAGAATTACGCAGGAATTTTTGCAATTTGAATCTTCCTTGATTTAGTGGGACTACTGATCCCGATGAAGCGGAGAACTAGTTGAAGGAGATTGAACGCATCTTCCGCGTTATGCAATGCGCGGAAGGAGATAAGCTGTTACTAGCAACTTTCCAGCTGGAACGAGACGCCCGTGCATGGTGGGAGTCTGTGGAGGCCACCAGGGCCGATGCACAATTCACATGGGATGAGTTCAAGGAGCATTTCAACTCCAAGTATTTTTCAGAAAGAGTCCAAGAAAGGAAAGCCTCTGAATTTACAGCACTCAAGTAGAGAAATCTTACTCTTGCCGAGTATGAAGCTCAATTCTCACGGTTGGCACGATATGCCAATCATCTAGTCGGCACAGAAAGAATGATGGCCAAGCACTTTCTTAATGGGCTCAGGCCCACATATATCACATAACTGGAATCTCTGGACATCCAGACTTATCCAGAGATGGTGAAGAAAGCACAATTGCTGGAGGATGCGACCGAGTTTACTGAGTGCATCAAAGGTAGAATGGTAAAGAAGGAACAGACCTCAGGAGCACCGAGCAAGCCCACTAATGTCAAGAAAAGGCTATTAAATATCACCGACGGGCCAAGCTAGGAGTGGAAGCCCAAAGTCCCCACCCCTACTGCTCTAAACAACAAACCAAGATGCAAGCATTGTGACAAGCTAGGTGACACGGCAGAAGAATGCTAGAGAAAGGTGGGCGCATGCCTACGTTGCGGGAGTCGAGAGCACCATATACCCAACTGCCCTCTGCTCAAAGAAAATGAGAAGCGTCCTGCGGGATAGAGAAAACTCAGCCGACTACAGGCCCTACAAGAGGTGGCAACCAGCAAGGAAGGTGGAGTTGTGGATGGTACTCTACCGGTCTTTTCTCAATCAGCATTTGTTTTATTTGACACTAGTGCGACACATTCATTTATATCACAAGCATTTGCTGATACATTAAAAGAAAAACGTGCATCTATGGAATTTGAATTACCTGTCACTACACCATTGGGAGAAAAAACTCAATTAAATAAATACTTTCCATTAGCTGATGTTAAGATTCGAGGTCTCAATCTGAGAGCTGACTTGATCTGTATGCTCATGGACGGCTACGATTTTATTCTGGGAGCCGATTGGCTGCCCACGTATGGGGCTATCATGGATTGTAGAAGAGGGAAGATCTCCTTTAGTGAATTCCCTAAATTGACCTTCATAGGCCATAGACATAAGAGGCACTTGTGTCTTGTCTCTGCTATAAAAGCACATAACATGATAAGAAAGGGCTGTGAGGCATTTCTTGCCGCAAATGTGGTTGAAAAGAAAGCATCCAAGATATCTGACATTCACATAGTGCAATAATACCCAGATGTGTTCCCCTATGAGCTGCCAGGCATTCCACGAGAGAGAGATGTAAATTTCTCAATTGATCTAACACCTGGAGCTGCACCGATATCATGCCAACCTTACAGAATGTCCCCAATCGAATTGAAAGAACAATTGATGGAACTATTGGAAAAGCAATTTATCAGGCCAAGTACTTCTCCTTGGTGAGCACCAGTGTTGTTCGTCAAGAAGAAAGACGGATCTCTAAGGCTATGCATCGACTACAGGCAGTTGAATAATCTCACTATCAAGAACAAATACCCTCTGCCTCGTGTTGATGAGTTATTTGATCAAATCTTAGGAGCCAAATATTTCTCTAAGATTGACCTTAGATCGGGATATCATCAGATGAGGATTAAAAGATGCAGACATTTACAAGATAGCTTTCACGAGCAGGTACGATCATTATGATTTTGTAGTCATGCCTTTTGGACTAACCAATGCTCCTGCAACTTTTATGCAACTGATGAACAACATCTATCGGCCCTACCTCGACAAGTTCGTCGTGGTCTTTATTGATGATATTCTTATATACTCCAAGACCAAGGAAGAGCATGAGGAGCATCTGAGGATCCCTCTGCAGATCGTGCGGGACAACAAGCTCTACGCAAAATTGAGCAAGTGTAAATTCTGGCTCATGGAGGTGTCATTTCTAGGCCATCTTATATCCAAGGATGGTATCGCTGTCGATCCCTCCAAGGTTGAAGTTGTACTCAACTGGGAAAGACCGACCATTGTCACTTAGATCAGAAGCCTTCTTGGACAGGCTGATTATTACAGACGGTTCATAAAAGACTTCTCCAAGATAGTTGTACCTCTTACTCGCCTTACGTGAAAAGAGAACCCCTATGTCTGGAGCAAGGAGTGCGAGAAGAGCTTTCAGACCCTGAAGCAACTCTTGACATCTGCACCTGTCCTCGCATTGCCAGTCGAGAGTGAAGGATTTTCAGTCTACACTGATGCATCTGGAATCGGTCTAGGCTGCGTGTTGATGCTGAATGAGAAGGTGATAGCTTATTCTTCAAGGCAGTTGAAGCCACATGAAGTTAATTATCCTGTCCATGATTTAGAACTAGCCGCAGTGGTATTTGTGCTAAAGATCTGGAGGCATTACTTGTATGGAGAACAATTCATTGTCTACTCCGACCACAAGAGTCTGAAGTACCTATTTTCTCAGCAGGAACTAAATATGCGACAAAGAAGATGGCTGGAGTACTTGAAGGATTTTGATTTCAACATTCAATATCACCCAGGAAAAGGTAATGCAGTAGCTGATGCACTAAGTAGGAAGCCAGTAGCTTCTTTATCTTGTTTAGTCATGGGGAGATGCAATTTGCCAGTCTGGATCTGAACATTGAGCAGAGAAGTGATAAGATGTTAGTTGCTAACCTTAGAGCTCAAGCTGACATCTTTTTCGAGATCAGGGAACAACAGGCTAATGATCCATTCCTAGTCCTAGTTAGGGAGACCATAGGAGAAGAGCCTGATTTCTTTATCACTGAAGACGGGAGATTATTATTCCAAGCCAGGACATGCATGCCAGACAATGAAGAGCTGAAGAGGAAATTGATGGATGAAGCCCACAAGACCAAGTACACAATTCACCCAGGCGCAACTAAGATGTACCAAGACATGAAAAGGTCATTTTGGTGGCCCAACATGAAGCGTGAGGTGGTTGAGCATGCCGCGCATTGCCTCACCTATCAGTAGGTAAAAGTAGAACACCATCGTCTTGCAGGTGTACTTAGACCTCTGGACATACGTGAATGGAAGTGGGAAAGCATTGGAATGGATTTCATCATGGGTTTACCCCGAACTCGTGGTGGACTTGATGCTATATGGGTTACTGTGGACCGTTTGACTAAGTCCACACATTTCCTTGCAATTAAGAGTACATGTAGTGTGGATGTAATTGCAGCACTGTATGTAAAGGAGATAGTAAGATTACATGGAGTCCCCGTATCCATTGTCTCAGATCGTGACCCTAGATTCACATCTAGATTTTGGAAGGGACTTCAGACAGCCTTAGGCACAAAACTCAACTATAGTACTGCTTTCTACCCACAGACAAATGGACAGACTGAAAGGACAAATCAGATAGTGAAAGATATGCTGCGAGCTTGCACTATAGACTTTGAGAGGTATTGGAACGAACAACTGTCCCTAATAGAATTCGCCTACAACAACAGTTATCAGGCCCGCATTAGGATGGCACAATTTGAAGCACTGTACGACAGAAGTTGTAGATCACCAGTGTGTTGGAATGAGGTAGGTGAGAACCAATGGTTGGGACCACACATGGTGCAAAACACAAGCAGGGATATACAGGTTATCTGAGATAGGATTAAGATAGCTCAGTCCAGACAGAAAAACTATGCTGATAAATGAAGAAGGGATTTAGAGTTTCAAGTCAGAGATCATGTGATGCTGAAGGTATCCCCGACCCGAGGATTTCAAAGTTTTGGTTGAAAGGCAAGCTAAGACCGAGATTCATAGGTCCATTTGAGGTCTTGGATAGAGTTGGTGAGGTGGCGCATCATTTGGCACTACCTCCTCAGTTCTCCACAGTCCACAACGTCTTCCATGTGTCAATGCTGAGGAAGTACGTGTACGATCCCTCACACGTAATCAGCTATGATGATATTAATTTGAACAAAGACATGACCTATGAAGAAAGGCCAGTGAAGATCTTGGACAAGAAGATGCAACAACTACGGAATCGAGCTATACCCGTGGTCAATATACCATGGAGAAATCATGAAGTCGAAGAAGCCAAGTGGGAAACCGAAACCGCCATGCGCCGAAATTATCCGGAATTATTCCATAAGTAACTCTTTCTCTCACGATCATATGAATTTGGGGACCAAATTCTTTTTAAGAGGGGGAGGATGTAATACCCTTGATTTTTAAATCCTAATAAAAAAAGGGGATAAATAGATTTAATTGAAATAATGTTAGGATAAATATAATTTAAAGGAATTAAATCAAAGCCCATTAAGTTAAATTAGAAATGGGTTAAATAAATGGCCCATGCATGATAGAATGGGCCTAATTGTGATGAGCCCATCATGGGATAAGATTTAACTAAGTGAATTTTGCACCTAGATAATTAATAAATAAGAAAAGGGGTTAAATAATTATTAAATAGCCCATATCTATCCTAAAAAGAGTCTTAGACTTACTCCAACCCTTTGCCCACGAAATTAGATCCTTTCCCAACCCTATTAGAAAGATAAAAGAGAGAAAGTGGGAGATAAACATGGAAAATTCGGAGTTCAAGGAAAAGAAGGAGTCTTAACGAAGGAAGGACTCTATAGCAACCCAATACAACCCCAATTCGGCCCTATCAACCATAGTTCGCTTCTGGAGTTCTAGGAAATGAAGGCAAGGACTGGAAGACGAAGGAGCAAGGAGGGAAGGCTTGGATCTAAGGGGGGATTTCTCTTCATCGTCACCAAACATAGGGTTTTCATCACTGCAACGAAAGGTAGGAAATCTCTCAAGCACAAATCGTGGAACATTAACCCTAGGTAGCCATCATAATCCTCTTCGAAAGCCCTCTGGTTTGCTACTTCTCATTCATCGATGAGGGAGAACTAATTCTGTGAACCCCTGTTATCTCCATGTACCTGAACCTACATTATTGCCTTCAATCCATGCATGTACATGATCCCATGCCATGCAAATATTCCCATAAATACTACATGTTGTTGGCTTTCAAACGCCCCTAGTTTCCCTAATTTTCATCATGTATCTATCACTAATTAATTTGTTGATCCATAACTATGCATGTTTAGGTCACCGAAAAATAACCTAATCAAAGCATGTCCTAAACGTGTTTGTTTTCTAATTCATAATGCCCAGTGATAGATCTCCATGTCTAGTTTCGTTTAAACTTGATTTCATGAATTTCAAAGCTTTTTGTGAATTTATATCGATTTTTGAAGTGAGCTATGAGGGATGGAACCCACCTGGAAAAGGGGCAAAAGCTCTTTTCTGGGCTCGGGCGACCTTTTGAAGTCGCGACGGCCCGACCCATCACGATCTCAGAGGGGGTCGCGACACGGGGTCCGTCACGTCCTAAACACGATGGGCCGATGTCACGTCCTAATAAAAGTCTATTTATCGGGAAATGACAGAAAATAGGCACAAAGTAAAAACATTAATGTTTATTTATTATAACGCAGTCTGCGGAAGTCTTATTACATAAAGCTCCTCATTACACAATAAGTGAGGAGTATGGATGAGTAACTACTACTCATAACATTTATAACTACACAACTAAAATAGTAAACGGTTGGTTGACTCGTCATCAGTGTCCACTCTGCACACAGCCCATCTTATACTTCTCCCCCATCCTGGTTACCTGAAAAGGGAAGGATGGGTGAGCTAACTAGCCCAGTAGAATTCAAATCCTTAAATCAAAGGATCAGGAACACATGATAATTTAGGTATGAACAGGAATGGTATCAAGAACAAGGTTAGATAACCAACATAACATGTTAGTGAATGTATAACAGTAGTATAAATCACAAGCATACTCAGAAATTCATATTAAGACTCAAGTTCGGAATCATATAAATATTCACACAGGACAGGTAATAGGATGATCATAATCAGGAGATAGTGATGCAATGCCAAACATCCCGGTATCCTTATCACTCCAAGACAAGGATAGAACAGACATCAAAGAGACAATACCAGATCTCAGAATAGTAGCTTGATACAGTGATAGTAAAACTCAGGTCATGCTCAGGTATATAGCTCAAGAATTGGTTCATATATCAGTTCACACAGTACAGGAAGTATGATGACTATAATAAGGAAATAGTGATTCAATGCCAAACATCCCGGTATCCTTATCACTCCCGTACGGCCCGTAATGAATTCGGGTGCTCCTCCCAAGACTAGACCAGCCCTATTTGCACAGGCATATCAGTCAGGTGTGGTCCAAGGACCCATTAAATGTCATCATCATTAGTTTATCACATCTCATAAGGTGTTCAAGCTTTTGAGCTCTCAAGATATCAAGTAATATGAACTTAGTTGCTGAATACAGGAGAATGGACTCAACGGTGTACCATTCAGAGTTGACGGTTTCAAGGATAATTCAATAATGAGTAAGGCATCCAAAGTGGGTGATCTTTATAGTAGAATGACAGTAAATATCAAAGTAAATATGAGGGTAACTTGGTAGGCTAATAGGGTGAAGTTTAAGCAAGGATTTGCACATGAAAAAGTGCTGAAATTCGAATCAAGGTCATAGCTGTCGACAGGTGAGAAGGGACTGTCGACAGATGGCTATAGATAGAACTCAGGTTTGCTGGACTGTGTGTATCTGTCGACAGCAACCAGGGGCCTGTCGACAGCTACACACAGTCCCAGTTATCTGGGTTCTGGATAGCATGCGCCTGTCGACAGCTTTGGGCCGGCTGTCGACAGGCAGCTGCAAAACTTCTAGAAGTGCTTTGTAAATCTGTTCTAAAGGCCCTAATCTTTGAACCTATGAACCAAGGCATGTTTTATATCAAATAGAAGAGTCTAAGTATAGTTCTCATAGTGGTTTATAAACCGAACAAACAAGATGAAATGAAAGGTTGGCAATTCAAGCTTGTCTAGCTAGAAATTAGACATAGTATAGTGTTGGAAGTGTGGTCTTGATAGCAATGGTTTATTGGACGATTCCTACCAGATAAATACTAAAACTCAAAGTGTTTCATGGATTTAAATCAAGGCATGAAGTACCAAACATCTGAACAGAAGTTAGTCACAAGTTCTAATGGTATTGTGATTTCTATCAAACTTCTATAACATATACAAGGATCAAGGGTGGAAGAAGAAGAAGAAGAGATGATCTGGAAGTAAAACAAGTATCTTCTCCTCCCCAACGTAAGAATAGTCATCAAAATTAGAGGAAAAACAATAGGATTACAGATATATCAGCTTGACTACTCAACCCGAGTTATTTATCATGTGTGGAGAACATGATTAAGGAAAAGGAGATGAATCCTACCTTACTGAAGGGTAAGCCTTCACGTTTTCCTGATTAAAGAACCTATCCCAGAATAGAAAAGCTTCTCCCCAAAGGTGATGGAGTGCCAGTAATGTTTACACCGAGGTGAGAGCAGTTATAGTAGTAAAACAAGAGCAGAAGTATATTGCAAGTGTGATGGAGCTTGCAACTTCTAGTAGCTCCTCCTGCAGCAGACCCAGTAGCTTCTCCCACACTCTTCTAGCAGCAAGGAGCAGTGGAAGACAAGAACAAGGGTGCAAGAACAAGAGAAAAAATAGAAGAAGCTTGCATTAGAAAGGTTTGCAAGCTGGTTACGGAGTGGTATTTATAGCTCCAGGCCCTTTCCATGCGCAATGCCACGCAGGTGCAGAGGTGTTGGGATAAAACCCCATTAAACCACCCATAGCCACCTATATCATGCACCACTCAAAAGTGACACATGGTAACTAACGTGTAAGGATGTTAATTTAGCATGACATGGGCTTGCGTAGCTCATGCTACGTCAACAAGACAAATTCCCCAAAAATCCATCCCGTAATTAAACCATAATTCAGCTGGCCCAATAATCTTTATGTAAATGTATTCAAACGACGTCCGTTTGTATTGAAATTTCAACCAAAGACTAATGTGATGGTTTTACAAATTATGGTGATTTTATTTTAATTTTTGGAATTTATTTTACACTAGGTGAAAAATCACCCAAAAAATAGTCGCGTCGACTTAATCTCGAAATCAATACGTCGAAAAATTCGGATATTTATATTTCTGATATCTCCACATTTTTCTAAAAATTATGGTGTTCTCAGATTTTATTTTCGTTACAGTTTTTCAGTGTCGCCCTGTGGAAGCGCACGTCGGAGTACGACACTGGGATAATGTTCAATAGTGCTAATCCTTTCCAAATATCAATTATTTTGTTCTAATAATAATGGGTAGGTCCAATAATCTTATTGTTCATGTTTTTCAATAAATAAAAATTTTCCGAGGTGTTACAGCCGACATGTCGCAACCTGGCCGGTTTGACCTTAGTGGCCGGTTCAGAAGATCGCGACCGGGCCTGGCGTCGTGACCTGAACACGGTTGCCTTAACGCGACACGCTCCTATGTCGCAACCTTAACGCGACAGTGAACCCTGTTGCGACAACAGTATAGCGACCAGAACCCTGAATTTACCAATATAACCCTGCTATTTTGCCATATAAAGCTTATTTACCCCTAATTAAGTTATGTCATGAGTAATTTTGACTTATTAATTATAAATGGGCAATATTGTATGGAATTCATTAATTTAAAAGTCATGTGCACAATCATACATGCTCTCTTGATTTTATACACTTGCACACACTTAACAATCATGTTTTCCATTAAACTTCATTAAATTACTCAATAATGTATCTGGTTACTTAGCGAAATAAATTACTAAATTCCTTATTTACATAATTACACTTGTCTTCATTTTACTCGCGCATTTTATGTTAGGAATGGATGGGTGGAAGGATCAGATCTAGAAGGGGGGGTTGAATAGATCTAATACCAATTAACGTGGAAGCTTAAGCAATTTAAAATTACTTCGAATGAGAGATCAAATTACCCAATCAATTTACTGATCTGTAGTTTTATTAGAGTGTGTGAGCAAATCAATTAGTACTGTGAACGAAATCCCTATGCATGCATCTAGCGAGATACAAAGGCAAACCACAAATCAAACCAATGCACAAAGGATTTTTAGGTGGTTCGGAAATCACCTCCAGTGACTCCTACGTCCACCCCTCACACAATGAGGCCACACTACTCAAAAACTCTGAGTACAACTCACACTGGAGCACGACGACTCCAAACACCCTTGAGCACGACGACTCAAGAAACACCTGGAGCACGACGACTCCAAATTGAGCACGACAGCTCAAAAATAACCGGAGTACGACGACTCCAAACTGAGCACGACGGCTCAAATAACAACCGGAGTACGACGACTCCAAACTGAGCACGACGGCTCAAACCACACAGTGAGTGCGACGACTCACAAACTACTGAGCACGTAGGCTCACAAACCACTTGCTAGAAAAACACAAGACTCAGATCCTCTAGCAAAAGATCTAGTCCAACAAGAGTGAATTCTTGAGACTCATGCACAACCCATGCACAATCTCAGAATTACTCAGAAGAGAAAAATAAAGATGAGAATTGGATTGATAGTTTTTCTCTTCAGATGTACTCCCTTGTAGAAGGTCGAATTGTGAAGGGCTTTGATCTTTGGAAGTTCCTGGACGATGCTCTGCACTTTGATCTTCAGGATCTTCCTCGAATTCTTCACAAAAATCAGCTTCTACTTGATCTGCTTCCTTGAGGTGCTCCAATTGCTTCTTCAACGATGAATTGCCACTTCTCTTGCTTGAGCAGATGAGAATTTGGCTTGAGGATGCACCAGGAAGGCAAGAACAGGGAGGAGAACCTTCTAGCCACCAACAGGATCTCTTGGAGGCTCTGAAAGGGTTCTCTTGTTGGATGGGTGCCCATTAGGAGGGTATTTATACCGTAAATATCCGAAAGATACCCTTGGGGTACGTGGGCACATGATCCAAGGTTGATCCACCTTCTCCCTAGGGTGCCACATGTCCAGGAGGAAGTTTAAGTCACAGAGATTTCGGAGTGTGTCGACCTGCCCATGAGGTGTGTCGACACACTCTCCCAGACTGGCAAATCAAATCCCTGGGAGAGGTCTCTAGTGTCGACCTGAAATGATTCAGTGTCGACCTCATGTCGCAGACAGAAAAACAGCCCTTCTGGGAAGGCTCTCTAGTGTCGACCTGATCTCATCTTGTGTCGACCTGCTTTGGTTATCTGAACAACAGGCCTTCTGGGAAAGCTCTCTAGTGTCGACCTGATTTCATTTGGTGTCGACCTGCTATCCCAGTCTATTGACTTGTTTCTCTGGAACCTGTCTCTAGTGTCGACCTGCTCTGGACTATTGTCGACCTAAGATGGACTTTTCTTCACATTTCTGCCTTTGTTCTGAACCATTGTGTCGACACGAAGGATGGTTGTGTCGACACTACCTTTGCAGAAAATGTTGTCCCTGAGAAAATATACACATAAATCATTAGTTAAATATATTATCATGAATATCAATGATAAATGTGCTTGGAAACATGCTTTTTGAATATTGTAATTTCAGGTGATGTATTTTATATGTTCCAATGGTTATGCATTAAAATCACAACTTGTCATCATCAAAATGTGAGGAGAAATGAATTATATTCACACTCAACCCAACAATCTCCCCCTTTTTGATGATGGCAACATTGAGTTCATTTGGAATTGGAAATTTTCAATGAAATGTGATTTTAATCATTTTCATTTTCTTTTATTTATACTTGTCAAGGACCTTTGAACATTTTTTAGTGACATTGAAATTTATACACATGATAGACACAATGTTACTAGAAATAAGCTATTTTCACACAAAGGTCAAGTAGCTTGACAAGCATTCATCACATTCACATTCATTCAAAAGATTTGCAATCACATTTAAGGCACAAAAATAAGCACAGAAATTTCTATTCATTTCATTTTATTCATGATGTGAACATTACAATCTTTCAAACAAACTTCTCCCCCTTTGACATTATCAAAAGAATTACATTATTGGGGAGGAGGAGGAGGAGGAATGGGTAACAAAATAGTCTCAATATCTGTTAGCCTCTTTTCCATTGAAGTTAGACTAAACTTCATCTGAGCTTGGATAGTTGAGTCTTGTGTGTAGAAGATGCTCCATTCTCTCTGAGTTCTCTGACATGGCAGCTTGAATTGCAGTGAATTCATTTGACATTGGCTGTGATGAAGATGAAGATCCAGCTGACCAACCAGGCCTATTCAAGACTTTGAATTCCTTCTTGAGTGTAGACATCTCTCATCAATGTGAGCAGAGAGATTCTTCATGCTCTCCAGATCATCCACCAGGTGAGCAAAAGACAATCTTGTCTTGCTTATCTGAGATAGTGTCTCCTTTGTGTTGAAGACATCAGCTTGGGAATTTGCCAAAATTCCCTTCAGGACTATTTCCAACTCTTTTTGATGCTCTTTCAGTTCAACAGAGGCATCTGCCAAAGTGCCAATCAGCCTGTTGAATCTCTGGGTGGCATGGTCTGAGGCTGCCTTCTGTTCAATAAACCTGGCAGACACTGAGTTCTCCAACCTTTGAATCCTCAATTCAAAGTTTTCTGACATGGATTGAATGGAGGTGTTCAAAGCATCAAACTTATCGTTTAGGAAGGTGTACAACTCTGGTGGAACAGAAGGTCCACCAAAGGAAGAGGATGCTTGAACTGGAGGTGGTGGAGAAAATGATGGGATTTCAGGTTCAAGGTTCATGGAGGAGGATGGCTGAGGTTGAGGAGAGTGAGGGGAAATGAAAGGTTCCTCAACTTCATCTGCCACATGAGGCTGATCCTCATTTATGGGAGGCTGGTCCTCATGAACTTGATGCTGATCCTCTGGAGCTGGAGGCTGTTCTTCTTGAACTGGAGGCTGATCCTCTTGAGCCATAGGGGCCTCTACTGCAGCTGGCCCTCTCCTTACTTGATCACCAACAATCCTAAAGCCCATGAATTTTTTAACATGCTTAAAGCAATAGATGTTGGACTTAGGAATTTTCTCAGACTTTTCATTCTCTAGAGACACACCAAATGATTGAAGACTTGAGTCAAATGGGCTGTATATGGAAGTGATCTATGCAAATCTGCCCTAGTGGTCTCAGAGATGATCTGGTACATGATGACATGGAGATTTATCTTGATGTCCTTGCTCATACAATACAGCACAAACCTTTGAATATCAGTGAGCCTATCTCTCCCACCACCTTGAGGTGTGATGATGGTAGTGAGCATGTGATGAGTAAGCCTCAACACAGGGGGAAAGGTGTTGGTATTGAATTTTGTGACATGGGTTTGCTTAGGATTAGACTCATCTGCAGGCAAACCAGTCATGATGGTATAGGCTTCATGAAGGTTGAATTCAAAGTTGTGGTAGTCTTCTCCTTCATCTGGAATCTTGAAAATAGTGGCTGCTAAGTCTGTAGGCATGTCTATGACAATTCCCTTGACCTTTGACTTGTACCCTTCATCTGTGCATTCCAAATTCTGATAGAATTATTGGACAAGTCTAGGGTAAATGATACAAAATTCTGATATAAAAGACTGCCAAGACTGGAATTTGAAAAAATTCAAGACTTCAGGGAATGCAGCAATGAGTTCACTGTCATCCAAGTCCACTGCCCTGGGTTTCAGGATGGTCTTCCCGGCACTTAGAGGTTTGGAAGGAGGTCTCCTAGAGGGCTGGGAGGACTCTGATGATGAGGATGAGGATGTGGACTTCTTAGAAACTTCAGGAGAAGAGTCCAGGGTTTTCCTCCTAGGGTACATAGACCCTTGACCTGAAGAGGATGCCCTACCTCTCTTAGCAGATGAAGATCCTGGCTGCTCTGCAGGATCATGGCGACGCTTTGTTCTCCTTTCAGTAGGAAGAACATCATCTGTCGGATTGGGCCTTGCCGAAGCCCTTGACTTTGCTCCACGGCGAGGACGCTGCTTGGGTTCCATTGAAGCAGAGTGGAATCGGGGATGTTGGAGAGAGAGGAATGAGAGAAGATGGATGGAGATGAGTTGGAGGAGAGAAGAGATGGAAAGGGTTCAAATCGCCTGCCGGAAACCAAAAGAATGGCGACCGTCGGGTCGACCTGGAGAAGAAAATGGGGTTTTGGATAACCTACCCCGCAGGAACAACACGCGCTTAACCAGCGCCCACGGTTTAATTGAGTCTGGCAGGGGGTCAGTGTCGACACTAGAGGAGGTGAGTGTCGACCTGAGACAAAGTATGTCGACACTAGATGGAGTAGTGTCGACCTGGCCTGATGAAAGTTTTGGATTTGAGTATGGAAAAATTTGTGAGCTTTTGGGATGTCTTTATAATGATAAGCAATGGGTGGAATAATCATTTCAAGGATATTTAAGAGACTAAAAAATTTATTTGTTAAATTTTGCAAAAATTTAACACAATTCAAGTTTTACACAATATCCAACAGGATATGAGCAGTCAGTGACTTGAGTCATTAAAATGATGATTTGAGGGATATAATACATTTAACAATCAACTACACACTACCATATTCTTCAAGTCCAAAGGAAAAAAATCTTTTAGACTAAAAATAAGTGTGTTGAAAATAAACAACCTTTTTAAGAACAACTTGATGATGGATAAGAATAATTCTTTTAAAACATTTCTCCAATGATATAAACATTTTTGTTTTTGAAACAAACTATCAAATAGGATACATCTTGTTCACTCAAGAACTAATACTTTTCACACACTATAGTCACTGGATACTAAAGATTTATCCATTATCAAGTCTCAAAGGGGTAAATGATGACCTTTTGACTTGAAAATTTACGTTTTTTAGACGCCAATATTTCCAGTTACTCAGTCATCATCAAAAAGGAATAGGACATATTTATTTTGCTTTTCATTTATTTTTATTTTGAACCCCTTTGAACAGAGATAGCATTAGTGCCTCATGACATACATGGCACTTCATTCATTGTGAAGGTGTGCAGTTTCTCAGCACATATGCCATTGCTCTGTTGAATTGACAAATTTTGGAGATTTTTGATAAAAAAAATATCATCTATATACAACATCAATTGCAAACAAAAACATGTTTAGATTCAAAGCACACATAGTCCTTCAGTCTTTGAAAGAAATCTGAATTTCTATAGTTTTGAAGAATATAGGTGAGAGTTGACAAATGAATATAGTAGATCACTCAAAGGATCATTTTGAGACTCTTGACACCTGAATGAGGACATCATGCAAGGAAATTGATGTAATGCAAGAAAAGTTGTGAATTTTTCAAAAGATATGACTTGAATTTTTTAGCTCCCCGTGAGATGAGGATTTCAACCACTTTTCATCAGAATAAAGATATGCAAGTTTTTGAAATCGGAAAAGATTCTCTTTAAACAATAAAAGCTCCCCCTCAATAATTGCATTTTTATTTCTTGGTACTTGGCGGAGACACATACTCTCGCATAGTGAAAGTGTCCAGACAAGCAGAACTTGTCCTTCTTCAATCACCATTTGATATACTAAGAAGTTCAACACAATGTGAGTTGAAGAGTTCATTGTCAAAAAGAAATAGAAGTGAAATGGAGAGAGATATGATGAATCAAGGAAGCAAATGAATATCATGATGCAAAGAACTTCCCCTCAGAAGATGCCTAACACTCAACCCAATCCTAATAGACATTTACAAAGACCAAGTTCTCTCCTTAAGGATGAGAATCTACTGTCAGGAAGGGGTTTTGTGAAGATATCAGCAATTTGTTTTTTAGTTTCTATGAAGTGGAGTTCAAATAATTTCTTTGCTACCTCATTTCTCAAGAGATGACAAATCAGACATGAAGGAATATTTCTCCAATATTTCACTCAAGGATTCTTCTGGCTCACTTCCCATAAGATTTACATGATTTGAAATGATCATACAAGTAATTCAGATATGTTCATTCAAAGTAGTTTGCACTCAAAGAATATGAACATGATCAATCATGCATTAACAGGAAATTTATTAAACAAAATTTTTTGCACTTTTTCAAATTTACTCCCCCTTAATTTGTGCATGGAATGATAAGGTTAGCATGCAATTCACACATGATTATGAGCACAATTTGCTTTAAGCATAACATGACTTTTGGTACTTGGCAGAGTATTTTACTCACGCATTATGATAGTTTCCAAACAAGCATAACTTGTTTTTCCACATGTCATCATTTGATATACCAAGAAGTCAAAGCAATTAGAATGCACACAAACTCATGGGAACAGTTAAGCATGCATGACAACATTAACCTGATTCCAATTGTTATGACATAAAGTTCATTGATGGGAGTAACATTGAAAACACATTTCTCATTTTTCAGATAGAAATTAAACATTCGTTTCAATTCAGGCAATTCAAAAATAAAATAATAAAGAAGTTTTACCTGAATGGTCTTCATTTCTTTTTCAAAGATTTTACCTGTGTTCTCCAATCATTTCTAGTCTTGCACAGCCAATATCTTGAATCCGTTTACAATGTATGGCTACAAGACTCCTTAGCTTGCTGATCAAGCAGGTTTTGGGACCCACACTTGCTTGGGTCCTGCAATGAAATCAATGTTAGATTGCAACAAAGATTTCTGAATCCAAAATGCTTTTATTTTTTGTATAGATGCATTTCTTTCATTGAAAGAACTATGAGCAGAATTAGTTCCAGATTTTCTTTTTGCCTTGATCAATGCATCTATATTTTCATGAAGTTTTCTATTTTTTGGATTTTTAATATGAGCAGAACCAAAATGATTTTGTGCAACATTTCTATGCCTATGCATGGAATTTCTTAACATTTTCAGTATGAACATGATGTTTATTCCTATGTGTATGAGCATGTGCATTAGACTGTAATTTCTGAGCATGCACAACAAAATCATTTCTGTACCAACAGTCCCTAGAAATATGACCAATTTTATGACAATGAAAGCATTGGACTGATTTGGCATGTTTATTGAAATTTTGATTTCTATTCCAGCAATGTTTGGCAAGATGACCAGGTTTATTACAATTAAAGCAAATGAGAGCATTTTTTACTTGGTACTTACCTTGGCATGTATGCATTTGCTGAAATCTCCTTTTCATGTGAGGAGGCTTACCATGAGGAGAAGGAGGTACCTTTTGGTGGCTCTTGGCATGATGTGAATTTGAAATTTGCTTTGGAGCTTTTTGGATTGATGGAAGAAGTAGATGAGTCCTCTTGACAGTAGCATTCCTCTCTTTCCCTGTCTGTTTCTGAACAAGAACTTTCACTAGCTTTTCATTAGAATTAGAAGAGTTCTTGTTCGCAGCAGATTTAACAAATGTTATTGTGCTTTTCTTTTCATTTTTCTTGGATTTCACAGAAGCAAGACTTGTGTTTGTAGTGTTTTTCAATTCATGTTGAAGCTTCTATTTTTCAACTTTTAATGCAACAACTTCTTTTTTCTGAATTTTAAAGTTTATTTAGCATGACATTTAAACCATTTTTCATCTTGTTCTTTTCAGTTTCAAGTTGAGCAATTTGTTTTTCAAAATCAGAAATTTTATTACTTAAATTGCTACAATCTTTGTTCAAAGGTTTGTCATGCAATAAGCATTCAATCTTCCTTTTCAGATGATGATTTTCTTCAAGAAGTTGTTTGAATCTCTCATTTATTTGATGATCATGAGCCATGTTAGAAATATGTTTGTTTAATTGATCATTATCAAATTTGAAGTTTTCATTGAGATCAATCAGTTTTCCATTTTCATTTTCCAGATCAATAACTTTTGATTTCAATAGCTCATGATTTTCTTTCAATCCATTCAGTTTAGTTTCACATATTTGGACTTCATCTTCCAAATTATCTTTCTCAGAATTTAATTTTTCAATTTCAAATTTCAAATTATCATTTTCTTCTGAAAGATTCTTATCATGATTCTGGTGCAAATCCAGTGTATTTTTCATGTTTTCACTTTCTTTATGACATTGTTTTAAAGCCTTTTTCAAGTCTTTATTTTTTATGTTCAATTGTACATTAAGACTTTGCATCTTTTCACAGAATTTAATCAACTCAGCATAAGACATACTTTCATCTTCATCAAAATCAGAATTAGAATACACAAATGGATCTGGAGTTGATTTACCTGACCTTTTAGACCCATTTGAGCTCTTGTGTTCTGAAGAGGATGAAGAATGCTCTGAGCTTTTAGAATGTGCTATTAGAGCCAAAACCTTATGAGTGGTTGATTTTCTAGATTCATTGAGGTTCCTCTTTGCCATAAAGTACTTGTGAATTTCTTTTGCTCCTTTTCTTTGTGCTTCTATTGAAAAACTTGATGAAAGTGAGACTGGTGATTTCTTTGAAATTAGAACAGGAGATTCATGCAGATTAAATAGATTTGACATTATACCAAGACTCACAAAAGACTATCAGATCTAATCACAGTGAATCAATGTGACAAGGGATTAGATCTAACAATTAGAGTGGTTAATCCGCTCTAAAGCCAAAAGAAGGAATCAGAGCGATTAAGCACACAGATCAAGCAATTAACACATAAATCAACCGGAAGTAATCAAATCAGATCAGTAACAGACATTAACCCGCTCTGATACCAATTTTTGGAACGGATGGGTGGAAGGATCAGATCTAGAAGGGGGGGTTGAATACATCTAATACCAATTAACGCTGAAGCTTAAGCAATTTAAAATTACATCGAATCAGAGATCAAATCACCCAATCAATTTACTGATCTGTAGTGTGATTAGAGTGTGTGAGCAAATCAATTAGTATGTGAAAAATCACAAATATGCATGACTCCATCTCACACGAGGCCACACTACTCAAAAACTCTGAGCAAACCACAAACACCCTTCAACGACTCAAGAAACACCTGCACAAAGGATTTTTAGGTGGTTCAGAAATCACCTCCAGTGACTCCTACGTCCACCCCTCACACAATGAGGCCACACTACTCAAAAACTCTGAGTACAACTCACGCTGGAGCACGACGACTCCAAACACCCTTGAGCACGACGACTCAAGAAACACCTGGAGCACGACGACTCCAAACTGAGCACGACGGCTCAAACAATAACCGGAGTACGACGACTCCAAACTGAGCACGACGGCTCAAATAACAACCGGAGTACGATGACTCCAAACTGAGCACGACGGCTCAAACCACACAGTGAGTGCGACGACTCACAAACTACTGAGCACGCAGGCTCACAAACCACTTGCTAGAAAAACACAAGACTCAGATCCTCTAGCAAAAGATCTAGTCCAATAAGAGTGAATTCTTGAGACTCATGCAACAACCCATGCACAATCTCAGAATTACTCAGAAGAGAAAATAAAGATGAGAATTGGATTGATAGTTTTTCTCTTCAGATGTACTCCCTTGTAGAAGGTCGAATTGTGAAGGGCTTTGATCTTTGGAAGTTCCTGGACGATGCTCTGCACTTTGATCTTCAGGATCTTCCTCGAATTCTTCACAAAATCAGCTTCTACTAGATCTGCTTCCTTGAGGTGCTCCAATTGCTTCTTCAACGATCAATTGCCACTTCTCTTGCTTGAGCAGATGAGAATTTGGCTTGAGGATGCACCAGGAAGGCAAGAATAGGGAGGAGAACCTGTTAGCCGCCAACGGGATCTCTTGGAGGCTCTGAAAGGGTTCTCTTGTTGGATGGGTGCCCATTAGGAGGGTATTTATACCGTAAATATCCGAAAGATACCCTTGGGGTACGTGGGCACATGATCCAAGGTTGATCCACTTCTCCCTAGGGTGCCACATGTCCAGGAGGAAGTTTAAGTCACAGAGATTTCGGAGTGTGTCGACCTGCCCATGAGGTGTGTCGACACACTCTCCCAGACTGGCAAATCAAATCCCTGGGAGAGGTCTCTAGTGTCGACCTGAAATGATTCAGTGTCGACCTCATGTCGCAGACAGCAAAACAGCCCTTCTGGGATGGCTCTCTAGTGTCGACCTGATCTCATCTCGTGTCGACCTGCTTTGGTTATCTGAACAACAGGCCTTCTGGGAAAGCTCTCTAGTGTCGACCTGATTCCATTTGGTGTCGACCTGCTGTCCTAGTCTATTGACTTGTTTCTCTGGAACCTGTCTCTAGTGTCGACCTGCTCTGGACTAGTGTCGACCTGAGATGGACTTTTCTTCACATTTCTGCCTTTGTTCTGAACCATTGTGTCGACACCAAGGATGGTTGTGTCGACACTACCATTGCAGAAAATGTTGTCCCTGAGAAAATAAACACATAAATCATTAGTTAAATATATTATCATGAATATCAATGATAAATGTGCTTGGAAACATGCTTTTTGAATATTGTAATTTCAGGTGATGTATTTTACATGTTCCAATGGTTATGCATTAAAATCACAATTTGTCATCACCAAAATGTGAGGAGAAATGAATTATATTCACACTCAACCCAACATTTTATACACCGTTACCGCTTCCCTCGGCCTTCGAGCACTTGAGGCACGACAAACCCTAGTTTTCTACACACTCTTTAGCATGGACCACCTCTCCACCGGGAATACTCTCGACTGGACTAGGGAGTCCTTGTCAAGGCCTCTGTAAGTCTTCTTGGCTTTGGCACACGTCCTTAGCCGATGATCTAGTTGTACCCTTAATACCCATTACACCTTAGGGATCAGTACAATCCATGGCCTTAGTGTCTTCTCTCTTACCTTGGGATCACACCGGACCATCTGGCCTGTGTCCACGGCACGGCTAGTGGGCGGATATGACTTCTACCAGACTGTCGGTACCCGACCTGGTGCCGTGCAACTATTACTATCATGGTTTAACGAAGTTTTACTATTATACCCCTATCTCATCTACTCTCTCGTTACTCTCATCTGTTCACTTTCACTCTATACTCTCATCTATTTCTCTCATCTCTTCTTGGTACTCTATTTGGCCATACAATTGATTGTCTAAAATAACAAATAGTGCTATATGCCAGTGCAATAGGGCCCGATCTGGTCCTGGGGAGAGCGCCTGAAGAGTGTCATTTCCTCGCGAGGGTTACATGATCAGGATGTGTACGGCATGCATCCAGCGCCATTTAATACTATAACAATTAATCATTGACAATCAAAGTGCTATCTCTTCAAGTTCTATACAAGTGCTATCGTTACATACTATTGTCGTTACATGACCATTCCATTTTCGTTCTCGTTGTGCTATTTTCACCGTACCAGTGCTATTAATCTCTTGTTATCGTTACTTGCTCTACATGACTATAGTCTTTAGTTACCCTGCCATTTAACATATTAATTATTTAAAGCATGCTTGTCCTCCTATGATATTAAGTCCTACTGGGCATTATTCTCTCATCCTACGTATTTATTACATGTGTTCAGGTGAGTCTGATGGAGACAACCACACTCACGAGGATGGGACTGATGAGGATGTTGCTCAGGAGTAACCCGCTCAGCTATCATGGCGTAGTAGATAGTTAGATTAGTAGTCATTTAGTCAGTATGTATTAGTTTGGATTTCAATAAAGTACTCTGGGCCCTAGTTTGGGCTCTGATAGATGGATGTAATAGAAATTGGATGGATTATTAATGAAATTGGAGTTATTTAATATTATTCCCAATTGTGCAATGGATTGTTATTTATTTCTCGCTCTATACTATTCAATAACTGTAACATCGCTTCGATATTCCGCGTCGGGGTGTTACAAGTAATGTAGCATATTGACCGTTCAGATCGTGGCTTAGTGGTTTTGGAGGCCAGTGTGTGGCCCTTGGTGTGTGTTACAGGTCTTTTACGCAGGTTGTGAGGCTTCGTGGGCCGACAGTTTGGGCCCAAAGCACTCAATGGTTCACTGTTTGTGAACGCGATAGGGCTGGGCATCACATTCTGAACGCGACGGCCCAGATTGTCGTGTTCTGGTTACCATCACGGTGCGGTCTTCGCCTGCATGTCCGCCACATGTCGCACACTGGGCGGCTTGCTGACGTCGGCATTGAGAAGGCGACGGCCTCCTTCGTCGCGTTCAGGTCGCGACGGCAGGGTGCTCTGTTTGGCCAGGGAGAGGATGTTTCACGTGGATTTCGGGTGATTTGACATTTTGGTTTCTTTTTGCCGTGATCTCACCACGAGGACGTGCTACGGAGCGGGGGAAACGCTGGGGTATCGCCGTTCTTCGCGTTCTTCGCGAAGGTAGGGAGAGTCTGCCCCGTTTCTCGATGTAGAATGCATGTTTAGCATGTTCGATTTGTTTTACATGCTATAGATAGTAGATACCATGCTAATGTAGAGTTTAGATCATGTATATTTGTGTTTCATGGTAGTTAGCATGGTTTGTGTGGGGAATCCGGAGATGGGTTCCCAGTTTTAGGGTTTCGTCTGTGAAGGCGACAGATTAGGGTGTCTCGTTCAGAACGCGACAACCTGACCCGTCGCGTTCTACCTATGAACGCAACATATCGAAGTGCTGCGTTCTGAAGGCAACAGAGGACCTTTTCACGTTAAGGGTTCCGATGGCAATATGCTTGTGCATGGTTATGGGATTATCATATTATTGTTGTTTATTGTGCATGGCAATGGTAAGCGGTGCATTGGCACCTATAGAGCTCGAGGAGCATGCTGTTTTCTGGGTTGGTGCATTGTTCACGTGAGTTGTGCGGTGTATTCACGTGGTTTGTGTGTGCGTGGCGAGTAGTATGACGCCTACTGTGGTTACCTCTTCAAATGGGATCCCCATATTTTGTGTGAGCCAGGCACATTAATGATCGGGGCTTGTCACGGTACTTGTGTACCATCTAGGTTTATGTCGTCTTCCTGGACACCCTCACTCTTGTGTAGAGTTGTACGTTTGGCTGAGGGAAAGACGGTAGTGGGACAACGATTTGTGAGAGTTTGTGCTTTGTCGCTTGTAGCACGCTCGTGGTTGGGGGTTACGGACACCAGTAGACGTATTGGGCCCCAGCTAGTCCAATTTTCCAGTGCCTCACTTTAGGGAGCTCGGGCTGGAGTCCCTAAGCGTGCCAGGCATGGACCTGTGGCAGTGTGGTCCGCAAGAGTGGTGTTGGTTGGTCTCCATGGTTTCTTGGCTTGTTCTGATGGAGCAGCAGCTGGACCTTTCGTTTGTGGCTGCGAGACAGAGAGGTAGTTCTGTGTGGCTTGTCCGGATCAGTTGCTGGCATCACAAACTAGTCTTCGTGACTCGAGTGTGGCATTTTTCTACTCTAGCACGTACACCTGGCAAGGTTAGCCGTTTATTTATTAAAGGCTGATTTCTGTTAATGGCATGTGGTAAGTAGTTTTTATAGCTTTAATATCCTGTGTGAATAGTTCTATAAATTGCTAGCGTAGCTTCCTGCTTATTTACTTGTTAGTTTGATTTTGTTCGGCTTTTGGGGGAGTTTCCCTACTGAGCCAGTGACTCGTGAGGCTCACCCCTACTTTTTTCAAATGAGGGAGAGCAGGAGGCTTCTCGCCCCTCTTCTAGTTCGGAGCCACACCGATGCAGAGTTTGGTCTACACCACCAGCAGTGTAATTTTCTTTCTTTGTACACCTCGGGGTATGCCCTAGGTCGTTCTTGTACTTGTGTCTAGCTACAGTTGAGAAAATGGCTATGTATATTTCACGTAAATATTTGTGAGATGGCAATCTTATATATATTTGCGTTGTTTCCTTTATATTTTACGGACTAATGAATGGTATCCCTTGTGAGGCTATGACCCGATCGCAGGAGGCAGAATCGGGTCAGGCCCGTTATTAGGTTAACGAGTTTGAACGATGAGGACCTCTACGAAAACTAAAGTAAAAAGAGTCCCACCGTGATCGGCAATTTGTGAATGCGCTTAATCACGCCACAAAGAATTAATTTTAAAAAAAAGAAAAAAGATTTTTAAATGAAATAATATATGGATGGAGAAAAAGAAGAGGAAGAGAGAAAAGAACTGCGTAAGTGCACTATGATGGAGGTGTGATTGCCAGGTACACGTGGGTACCGAAGGAGAGAGCGAAAGGCGGAGATTACTTACCTTCACTCGAGATCGCAGAAGTGATGTGGTGTGTTGACTCTTACTTCTCCGACCGGCCAGCTGGTGAAGAAGACTTTAGTTGATTGGTTACCTTGCAAAAGAGATGAGACAAACAAGTGAAATATGCGATTAGATCAAGTCATGCAGAATCAAATCCAATATAAGAAGAGATGAACTTGCATGCATGGGCTTGAACGCACTTTGTGAAGGTGGTGTAAATTGAGTGAAGTGATGTGTGAATTGAATGAAGTGATGTGAGGGACTAAGGTGGTTGTGATGACGAACTAAATGAGATGAACAAAAAATAAAGAGAATTGAAGAGTAAGATAATTCTGATAATGGGAAGCTGGCGCAACAGTGCTTGAATGAAGAGGACTCCTAAAGCTTGCTCCAATGAACTTGAGAGATGAAGCAAAATTCCTCCAATTTGAATAAGAAGATTATTGAAGCTTGCTTGAGAGGAGATTCTTTTCTTCAAAGCTCCAGAATTTATTGTTTAACGCGACAGACTTTGTCTTAGCACTTGGATTCTCTTTAAAAAAAATGGCCTCAGTGGTCCTTTTATAGGGGTAAAATTGTAAATGGCGACGGACACAGTGGTCGCCTTTAAAAGTGAACCACGACTGACTAAAGTGTCACGTCTCAAAGGATTCCTTACTTCGACTTGAGCCTTTCCAAACATCGATTATAACAGGTATGTAAATCACGACAACATGGAATGACGTGCTTCTGACACTTTCAATATTGATCGGACTCTTACCAAATTAATAAATGGAAACATTAAATCGTGGCGACATGAGTGGTCGCGCATTTGAAGGAATCGATCTTCTTGTGGGAATCAATCTTTTGAATGATGGAAGGTCAGAAACGTGACGACCTAAGTGGAGATAAATCTATTTAGCAACAAAATCTTTCTAAAAATGATTTTGGAAATTACCATAAATCGAATATGGAAATTCTTAAATGCGACAACTGTATCGAACGTGAATATAAATAAGAACTCAGGTCAGAATAGGAAGATATTACGCGACGGCATGGCACGTCATGGATCAAATTCTTGAACCACAACCACTGTGTCTGTCGCTAATTAACTGTTCACAAAGGAGCCCCTGAAAACCATAGAAAAATTCCTAAAAATTCTATAAAAATCTAGAAAAGTAGGAAAATCTCTCAAGTGGTTAATTAAAGAGAGCCACTTTGAGGTATTGCGTTATAACATGAAATTTACCCAATATGTTGTCAAAATTGGCATGTCTACAATAGTGAGGGAAGAGCATAACTTCATTAACTTCCTCAAAGATCCCCAAAAGTTCAAATGCAATTATGGTTAATTGATCTTATCCTTATACATCTGAATTCTTCACTGAATCTTTCATACTAGAGTCGACACATCTTGTCTCAGTGTCGACACACCTTGTAATCTCTTTCAATGGAATCAGTTACACTTTACTATTCCACATATTATACCGCCTAGGGCAGGTCGATGGGTGACGTTCCTGTTTCCCAAAAAGTCTCAACACTTATGCCCGTTCGTGCTCATTTAAAACAAATTGCACTCTCTTCTTCCTGTATCCAACATCCTTCATTTTGCTTTAGCAAAAACTTTCTTCTCCCTCAATTCCATTATGGTGTCAAAATTATTTGCTCGTCGGGGTGGCAAGCGGAAGGATGTTGAACCAGCCTCTTCCGAACATTGTACCAAGGTTAGTAATGATAGCAGAAAGTATACTGCACTGCAGAAGAAGCAGGCTGTAGTTCCCTCCTTCTCCAGCTGAAGATTCACACATCCAAGATCAGCTAAGAGAAGACCTTATCAAAGGGCAAGAAGAAGAGCGAGTTTGTTGATGTGGGTAATTTCGGTGAGGAAGAAGATGATCAATCATCTTACGTCATAAACACTGAGGAAGAAAACCCTAATGCTCACAGTTCAAATCTATCATCTGATGATCAAGGCGCATCTGATCAAGAAGCCTCCACATCTAAGAAGTCCAGTGATGGTACTCCGGTTGATTCTGATGCTTCTGAAAATCATGATTCTCAAAAGGCTGAGACAGAAATTGGGAATATTTTTGGCAGAGCAGACGGCAGTGATTCTAAATCACACAACACTGGGCAACCCTTAGGATCTAAGAATGAGGCAACAGATACAAATATTGAAAGCAGTCAGGAACAGGAAGCAATCATAAAATCAACTAAAAGCAAACATATTTTGAATATAAGAGCTGTGGATATTCATGATGAAGGTATGCGAAATGCTTTTCCAGAACAGTTTGAGATGATTGATTTTTACGGTTGGACAAGTTTCATTAGTGATCATAGAACCTTCTATCCAATCCTAGTTCAAGAATTCTACAAAAAACTGGTTAGTAAAGAACATACTCTGGAAACCATTGTTCAAGGAATTCCCATAACTCTAACCACAGATTTTGTGAGTGAAGCTTTAAATATTCCGAATGATGGTCATAATCCTCCTGAATTCAATTTCTGCCTGCATGAAGCATACTCTCTCATGACTGGGCTTGATCATGATAAGGAGAATGTTGTACAAACTAGGGTGTCTAGCATAAATGCAAATAAATTTTCTCCTCTAAATAGAGTACTTCATCATATTTGCACCACTACCTTGACACCTCAAGATGGATGCAGACATAGAGTGAAAGGACTTTTGAGATTCTTGCTTTACTGTCTACTCACTAGGGAAAAGGCAAATTTAGCAACTATATTTTGCCAATTACTTCATGAGTCAACCAGACCAGAACTAAGAAGAAGTCTTCCATATGCAGCCCACTTATCTGGTATCTTTCTAAAAGCCAAGATTCCTCTTGGTAATGCCAAATCTAAAACGATATCAAGATACAATATCTACTGCCTGGCTCATATAATCAAATTCATGAAATTCAAACTGGAAGGAGTCCAGTTGGTGAGAGGAGAAGCTCCTTCTCAAGTAATATATCTGAAGAACTTGCTGTGGAATAGTCAAATTATGAACAACATGAAGGTCAATCCCATGTTGAACAGTAAGGAGAAGGCTCTGGTAACCAGATCCATCAGATGGCATAGGATAATTCATCACCCACACCATCCTATGCACCCAGATCTTTCAGCCCTCTTCCCAGATTTGATGACCTGGGTGTGAATGCACCTCAAGCTCTACCAGCTACTCTCACTGAACAAGATGCATCTACTTTTCAACATGCTCCACCATCCACAACATCCAATGAGTTTATCATTCCTTCATAGTTTTTGCAGCCAATTCAGAAGCAATTTGCATCCCTTCATGACTCTGTTGGACAGCTCAATGCTAAGGTTGAAGAACAGTCACTGAGGTTTGAGAGCAGAATGGAAGTTATTGAAAAATAGCTAAGTGAGAACATTGACAAGCAAATACAGACTGCAGGGTTTGAAGCTTTCAGATCCAATAAGCTTATTGAAAATATTGGAGAGGTATTCAATCATGCAACATACACTCAGGCACAGATTTTGGATAAGCTACAATCAATTGAGGAGATGTTGTCTAAAGACTCTGATAAGCTAGATGATATTCCAGCAATAAAGATGTCTTATTCTCAAATGGCTAGCAGTCTGAACAAGCTAGGAGACTATCATATAGCCATGTCTGGTCATCTCCAATCCATGAGACACGACTTTGATCAAGTCTGGAAGGTTCATGGAGATACAGAGATAGCTGACAATACCCATGCTACTTCTTCTACTGCTACACCACCCATACCTCATGGTGTGGATCAGATCTCTATTCTTGTGTCTGATAATCTAAAAGAAATGTCTCACATTTTGAATACAAGACTAAATGTTGTTCAGATCAACCTGAGAGACAACTATGAAGATCTGGAAGCAAGACTTGCAAGAATTGACTAAAGGCTCACTTTGCATCCACCTCCACCTCCTGCTTCACCTCAGTAATGATTATTTCTTTTGATAATGTCAAAGGGGGAGACATTTTCTAGTTTTTTGTCTGTCTGTCATAGTCATCTATGTGATAGTCATCTATGCCTCATATTGTAAAAATTTTACATGAAATGAAATCATCTGTGTTGACCAATAATCATGTGTGGATTGCTTATATGCTCGTATGATGACATATGTACTTGTTTGATGACTATACGTGATAAATAAAGTCCCAGTCAAAAATTCTATAAATCATAGTTGCCATCATCAAAAAGGGGGAGATTGTTGTGTCCCTTATTTTGATGTTGTTACGAACCAAGTATAATTATGATAAATGTCTAAGAATCCTCTAACACATGTTTACTCTTGATAGGAAAAATCACAAAGTCAAAAGATCATTTGTGTCAACACACATTGCTCGGAAAGTTGACACACATGGCTCAGTCAATGACTTACTGGTATGTAGTAAACCACTTGAGTCGACACTAGCCAAAGGTCAGGTCGACACATGCTATCTTTCTAGTAAGTGCTGAAGAGAAATGAACAACTTGAGTTGACACTAGTCAATGTCAGGTCGACACATGTTGATCTTCATGTTAGTGCTGAATGTAAAGGATCTCAAGTGGTCGACTCTGGATGAAGGTCAAGTCGACACAAGTTCCAGCAAGCGATGGACTTAAAGAGTGCGGGGAGTCAACTATGTTGAAGGTCAGGTCGACTCTACTATTCCAAGAGGTCGACACTTGATAGCTATGAGGTCAACACCAAGTACCTTAATAGCCAGTCTCCTCTAAAGTCCAATGGATAAGGTCGACACATGGAGTTATGAGGTCGACACTACTGAAGGATTTAAATTGAGTATGACCAGCCTTAGTGTGCGTCGAAACAATGCACAAGAGGTGTCGACACACTAATCTCTTTCTCCCAGTAAGGAAAAGGAATTGACAGCATGTTCTTTTTGGGAACATGATCCAAGGCCCAATCATTGAGGATTCTCAGCGCACCTTACGAGGTTGTGGAAGAGAACTTTTTGGTGGCAATTATCTCCTAACGAATTGAGAATTTAGATAGGGCCCACCTGAAGATTTTGATATGCTAATAAAAAAGATGTGCGGCGTCTTCTTCGAGAGTAACACACAGAAGAAACACAGAGCAGAAGAGAAGAAGCGTAGAGAGAGAGAGAGTTGTGGAGAAGAGGATCCGGTACAGATCACTCAATGGGAAGAAGAGATGTTGCATCGATTGTTCATCTTGTTAGAAGCCCTGTCACTATTCTATCGAAGTAGAGCTTTAGAATTTCTATTCAATCTGAGGCAATTTGATCTTTGAGCTGCGGCCAGAAGAAGAGCTTGATGAATTCGAGTTTAAAGAAGAAGCAATTTGGGATTCAAGTGGAGAATTGATCAGATCTTGACTCCATTAAATCTGCAGCAAGAGTGTTTAACAAAATTCCTCTCACTTTTAGTGATTTCTCTTGTGCGACCTTTTCTATTTCTTCTGAACATTACATTACTTGGATGTCTACTCTAGTTGGAGTAAATGAACAAATCCTATGTCACGCCCCGATGTGGAATATTGGAACGTTGGTGGGTTCAGACTCCTGAAGTTACGATGCAGATCGCCTGCACCACCACGATTACCACCTCCTTGGGTAGCTTGCACAATTGCGCGCGTCAGTTCTTGGATGGTCTGTTGCATGCCCCTCATTTGAGCACGTTCAGCAGTCATCTTGATTGCTTAGTTCCTATAAAAATAACTTTTTGTTATGATATTGATGTGGAATTTAATTCGTGCATGTGTGAATTCATTTTATCTATTTACCCTTGGCTCTAACCACAACTCACATAGGTAGGATAATTGACTCTAGTCAAGGCAGATCAACCTAGATCATCCTATACTTAAGAACAACCTAGGCTCTGATAGCACAAAATTGTCACGCCTCGACGCGGAATATCGGAACGTGAGGCAGTTGCAAGTAAACGTGTATAGAGAAAGTACTAGACATGAAACCATTGAACAAGATTAAATACTAAAGAAAATTCTTCTCATTAATATCTTTCAAATGTCTAGTTACAACTACTAATATCAGAGCCATTCTATAGGGCCCAATTACATTGAAATAAAAGTAAAAGACTAAAGTAAGACTTGAACATAATGCTAGGATGCTAGGGTACTCATGACTTCACTCTTCGTCGTTCCCGTCCTCTTGAGTGTAGGTGACATCCTTGGTCTCACCTGAGAACACGACAACAAAAATGCAGGGTGAGCGATAACGCCCAGTAGGACTTAAATCTCAATAGTCAAGCACGCTTTAAATGATTAATGTATTAAAAGCAGAGTAACTAATGATAGAGCTAGAGAGTAAAGCAGGATAGCGCATGATGGAAATAGCACAAGCTTTCTAAATATAGCACAAGTGTCAAGTATAGCACAAATAGCAAGATGGCGATAGCACAAATAGCACAAAGTATAGAAATAGCACAACGGGTATAGTATAGCACTTTCGTCAATAGACAACGAGAGAACATAGCACTTTTGATTGTCATTTAGATAGTTGAGATAGATAGCACTCGAGTGTAATGCCAAACACTCTGATCATTTAACTCCCATGGGTACTAGCACTTTCAAGCGCACATCCCAGGACCAGATCGGGCCCTTTATATGCTGCCAGGCACTAGTTATATTGTTTATCTTTAGACAATCAGTCAATGGCCAATAAGGAGTACCATGAAATAGATGAGAGTACTAGATGAATAGACAAGATAGTAGAGTGAACATGAATAGATGAGCGAGTAGAGTATAGATGTGAGCTAGTGGACATTGCAAGTAACACGTCGAGTAAACAAGCGATAGTAGCAGTTGCAGAACACGCACACTTGGTGTTGGCAGTCAGGTGGAATGCCCAACCCTTCCGTTGGCCTTGTTATGCACAGTCCGAAGGTCCGACGTGTTTCAAGATAAGAGCGAACTTCTGATAGCCGTTTGGATCATGTTGATCACTAAAGGGTATCATTGGTGTTAGGGTACAACCAACTCGTCGACCATGTGGGAATCCATGGACAGAGGAGACTTACGGAGGCCTTGAACAAGGATTCACTAGTCCAGCAGAAGGAATATCCGATAGAGAGTTCATCCAAGTCAATAGAGTGTGTATATAGAAACAAGTGCTCGACGTTCTAGAAGAATTCTAGAACAGTGGAGCATTGGTAACGGTGTTTCCAAACATCGCGAGAAAACATAGACAAGTTCATTTAAAATATAAATTTAAATAAATATTGAGATTAATTACTAGATATATTATGGGAAATTTTCATGTTATGTAAAGCCATATTGGATGGTTCAAAGTGTGTGCATGTATCAAGAAATCATAGCTACAAATAAGTCATGTGCATGTCTTTTAAAATCACAGATTTTATGCTCAGTTTATAACAAGTATATTTACTGCGTATATGACTGTTAAGAGAGGGTACAAACACTGTAGAAAGTTAGAGCATCGAAAATTAGGGGTTTTCATGCAAAAATTTGAGATCGCGACACACCCCAGGGTCCCAGTAAGGGTCGCGACGGGTCTATTCGGTCAGGCGGCCAGAACGCGACGGTAGCACCGGTCTTGTTCAGAACGTGACGGCAGTCCTGAGAAAGTGGCCTATCGGGCCATCATGTTCTCAGGTACTGTACCTGAGTTTGAGCAGGAAAAGGATAGTGCATAGGATTGCGGTCCAACTTCCCTTGTTTTGACACAGGGACGTTCAGAAAATCATAACTAATTGTACCGTCGATGAAAAATCATGAAACCACTTGAAAATTAATCTAGACATATGAGAGTACTTGTAGTAAATAGGAATTTGAAAACGAACATGGTTTCGGCATGGTTCAAACAAGTGTCTTTATGAAGAATAGGAAACTGTGTACAGTAGCGATCAGGGATTTAATTCGAGCAATATAGTGGATGAAAATTAGGGCTTTCAAGGGCAAAAGACGCCTAACATGCATCAGTATCTCCAATAAAATTTTGAGAGCATGGTATCGAGTATTCAAGGAGATGTGAATTAAACATGAAGGTTCGGGGTCAAGAGGTTTGCAAGACTTCAAAAATCAAGAACAAAAAGTATACTCAATGGAAAATTATGAAATGAAAGGGTTTTGTTCCTGATGCATGGAACAAACTACAGACAAAATCTTATGATTTACGCTTCTGAGAATGCCTACCTTTGGTCGATTTCCTCTTCTAGGGATAGAACTTGATGAACTAGCTTTGATGAAGCCTCCTTCCCATGAATTCTCCTCCTCCTTGGCCTCCTCTCCACGTCCTGAAACCCTTGGCAACGAGCTAGGGCTGGCCATAGGGGATTAAGAGAGTATTTATGTCTCTTGGGTTTCTATTTCCAAATAGGACTCTAATTACTATTAAATTTCAGGATTTCTATTTGTCTCACCCTTTCCAAGCTTGAGAACTTCTAATTGGGTTAGGATGGGAGCCAAATTCGTGGCCAAGCAACTAGGGTAGGTTTAGGAATCCAAATCCAACTCAAACTTCATATTTAATACATTAAATACCTCTTTTCTATTTAAGGAATATTTAAGTTACGAATTTAAGATATTTTCTATTATTCTTCTTTTAAAAATCTCTATTTTGGCTCTCAAATTTCTAATGGGTCCATTTAGCAAAGCCCATTACGTCTTTTCATTTAATGGGTTTTATTTAATTCCTTTTCTTTGATTTTCTAATTACTTTTATTTTATTATTATTAAATTTTTATTTTTTGAAAAATCCCAGTTGCTACATCCTCCCCCTCTTAAAAAGAATTTGGTTCCTAAATTGATATGATCATTCATGAGAGAATGTCATACCGAAAAGATCGTGGTAGTTCTGTCTTATGATTCCTTCTGATTCCCATGTGGCTTCTTCCACTCCGCGGTTATTCCATAAGACTTTAACCACGTGAATGAGACGGTTCCTGAGTTGTTGCAACTTCCGTTCTAATATCTTGACTGGCTTTTCTTCATAGGTCGTGTCTCTGTTCAACACCAACTTCTCGTGACAAATGATGTGTGTAGGATCATATACATATTTCCTAAGCATGGAGACATGGAAGACATTGTGTACACATGCCAGATCCGGTGGCAACGCCAGTCGGTATACAACCTCACCAATCCTTTCGAGTACTTCAAAAGGACCGATAAATCTTGGACTGAGCTTTCCTTTCACACCAAATCTTTAGATGCCGCGAGTAGGTGACACCTTTAAGAATAGATGATCACCGACTTAGAATTCTAAGTCTCACATTCTTTTGTCGGCATAGCTCTTTTGTCTGGACCGAGCAGTCCTAAGCCGGTCTCCAATCCCCTGAATGTCTCGGGTTGTATTTTGCACCATGTCTGGGCCTAGCCATTGCTGTTCTCCCACCTCATTCCAGCATGCAGGAGATCTACAATTTCTTCCGTAGAGTGCTTCGAATGGTGCCATCTTAATACTTGCCTGGTAACTATTGTTATAGGCGAACTCAATAAGGGGCAGGTGTTCATTCCAATATCCTTGGAAGTCTATAGTGCACGCTCTCAACATGTTTCCACTATTTGGTTGGTTCTTTCAGTTTGCCCATTAGTTTGTGGATGGAATGCTGTACTAAAGTTGAGTTTAGTACCCAGTGCACCTTGCAGTCCTTTCCAAAAATGAGATGTGAATCTCGGATCTCGATCCGAGACTATGGATGATGGAACTCCATGTAGTATTACAATCTCTTTGACATATAAGGCAGCTAGTACTTCTACCGACCACTTACTCTTTATGGCTAGGAAGTTGGCAGATTTGGTTGGTCGGTCGACAATGACCCATATGGTGTCAGGTCCATCACGAGTCTTGGGCAAACCCATGATGAAGTCCATGACAATGCTTTCCCATTTCCATTCCGCAAAATCAAGTGGTCTGAGTACACCAGCAGGGTGCAGGTGTTCCACTTTTACTTGTTGGCAAGTAAGGCAGTGTGCGGCATGTTCAGCTACCGCTCTCTTCATGTTCGGCCACAAAAATGTTCTTTTCATGTCTTGATACATTTTGGTACCTCCTGGATGAATAGTGTACTTTGTCTTGTGAGATTCATCCATTAACCTTCTCTTCAGTTCTTCATTATCGGGGACGCATGTCCTCCCTTGGAACACCAGTCTTCCTTCCTCAGTCATAGCAAAGTCTGGTCTTTCGGTTAAGGTTTCCTTGATGCGAATTAAGAATCGATCATTATCTTGTTGGGTTTTAATCTCTTCCAGCAAGTTGGATTGAATCATGATATTGGCAATCAAGACTAGATCATCTCTATGTTCAATAGTTAAGCCTAACCTTGCGAATTGTTCTAGTAGTTGCATCTCGTTGAGGACTAGACTTGAAACAGATGCCATTGGCTTCCTACTAAGAGCATCAGCCACGACATTACCCTTGCCTAGATGGTATTGGATGTTGAAGTCGAAATCCTTCAGATATTCTAGCCATCTTCTCTGTCTCATGTTGAGTTCCTTCTGGGAGAATAAGTACTTCAGGCTTTTATGGTCTGAGTAGACAGTGAATTTCTCACCATACATGTAATGTCTCCAGATCTTCAAGGTGAAGACCACTGCAGCCAACTCTAGATCATGCACAGGGTAGTTTACTTCATGCATCTGTAGTTGTCTTGAAGAATAAGCAATAACCTTCTACTTTTGCATCAATACACAACCTAGCCCAATCCCTGAGGCATCGGTGTAGACAGAGAAACCTTCTCCCTCTATTGGCAGAGTGAGAACAGGTGCTAAGGTATGACAATCTTTAAGAGTTTTGAAACTTTTCTCACACTCATTACTCTAGGAGTATGGATTCTCCTTTCGTGTCAGTCGTGTGAGAGGAATGGTGATCTTGGAGAAGTCCTTGAAGAACCGCCTATAGTAGCCATCCAGTCCTAGGAAGGTTCTGATTTCTGTGACGTTGGTTGGTCTCTCCCAATTGAGTACAACTTCTACTTTGGAGGGATCAACTAAGATGCCGTCCTTTGAGATGACATGGTCCAAGAAGGACACTTCTTTGAGCCAGAATTCACACTTGCTCAACTTTGCGTACAGTTTGTTGTTTCACAAGACTTGTAGTGCAATCCTCAGGTGTTCTTCATGCTCTTCCTTGGTCTTTGAATAAATGAGGATGTCGTCGATGAAGACGACCACGAACTTGTCAAGTATGGCCGATATATGTTGTTCATGAGTTGACACGAAGGCTGAAGGAGCATTGGTTAGACCAAAAGGCATAATGACGAATACATAGTGCCCATACTTGCTTCGGAAAGCCGTTTTGAAGATATCATCATCCTTGATCCTCATTTGGTGATAGCCAGATCGAAGATCGATCTTGGAGAAATATTGAGCTCCAGATATTTGGTCGAATAGTTCATCGACCTTGGGCAATGGGTATTTGTTCTTGATGGTGAGCTGATTGAGTTGACGATAGTCGATGCATAGCTTCATTGATCCATCTTTCTTCTTGACGAATAGCACAGGTGCTCCCCATGGGGAAGTACTCGGTCTGATGAACCCCTTCTCTCATAGCTCCATCAATTGCGTCTTCAATTCCTTTAGCTCGGCAGGTGACATCCGGTACGGTTGTCGTGATACTGGGGCAGCTCCAGGGATCAACTCAATGGCAAAGTTGACATCTCGTTCTGGGGGAATCCCTGGCAAATCTTCAGGAAACACATTGGGGAAATCCTAGACTATGTGGATGTCTTCTATCTTAGAACCCTTATTTTCAATTACTATGGCCATAAGGAAAGCAAAACAACCTTTCCTTATCATGTTATGGGCTTTTATGGCAGAGATTATAGACATCCGTCTCTTATGTCTAATCCCAGAGAATGCCAATTTAGGAAAGTCACTAAAGGTCACCCTTCCTTTCTTACAATCAACACTTGCCCCATAAATGGACAACCAGTCGGCTCCCAAGATTACATCATAGCCTTCCATAGGCATACACACCAGGTCAGCTTTTAGGTTATGATCTCTGATCATTACATCAGCAGAGGGAAAGTATTTGTTCAATTTCTCCTTTTCTCCTAGTGGCGTTGTGATAGAGAACTCACAACCCATGGATATATGTTTTGCAGTCAGGGTATCAGCAAAGTGTTGAGATATAAATGAATGAGTTGCTCCAGTATCAAATAAAACAAAAGCTGATAAGGAGAAAACTTGTAGGGTACCTTCTACCACGCTACCTTTCTCAGTGGGCTCTTCATTGTGCAGGGATTGTAGTCGTCCCTGTTTCTTAGGTGCATTAGGGTGCCTCTCATGTTCTTTCAATAGCGGGCACTCGGGGATGTGGTGCTCACAGCTTCCACAGCATAGACATGTGCCAGCATTCCTCCAACACTCGTCAGCGGTGTGATCTGGCTTGTCACAGTGCTTACAGTTACTTTATGTTGGAGTGTTGGGGACAATAGCTTTAGGTTTCCTTTCTTGGCTGGGTCCCTCTGTGATGTTGAAGGGACGCTTCTTGCCATTGTTTGGCTTAGCAGATGATTGCCCTAAGGTCATTTCCTTCTTCACGAACTTCCCTTTGATGCGGTCAGTGAAGTCCGTAGCATCTTCTAGTAGTTGGGCCTTCTTCACCATCTCGGCATAGGTCTGGATGTTGACAGGGGCCAGTTGAGTAATGTATTGTGGCTTAAGGCCGTTGAGAAAGCGCTTAGCCTTCATTCTTTCAGTATTCACCAGGTGTGCAGCATGGCGTGCCAGTCTACAAAACTGGGCTTCATATTTGGCCATAGTCAAGCTCCGCTGTTTCAGAGCAGCGCGAGAAAACGTAGACAAGTTCATTTGAAATATGCAATTTAAAAAAATATGGAGATTAATTACCAGATATATTATGGGAAATTTTCATGTTATGTAAAGCCATATTGGATGGTTCAAAGTGTGTGCATGTATCAAGAAATCATAGCTAAAAATAAGTCATGTGCATGTCTTTTAAAATCACACATTTAATGCTCAGTTTATAATAAGAATATTTACTACGTATATGACTATTAAGAGAGGGTAAAAACACTATAGAAAAGTCAGAGCATCGAAAATTTGGGGTTTTCATGCAAAAATTTGAGATCGCGATGCACCCCAGTAAGGGTCGCGACGAGGTCAAGTGAGAATGTGACAGGGCCTTATACAGATCGCGACGGGTCTATTCGGTCAGGCGGCTAGAACACGACGGCACCACCGGTCGCATTCAGAACGCGACAAGAAGTGTTATCGTGATAGCCCTAAGAACGCATCCTATCGGGCTGTCACGTTCTCAGGTACTGTACCTAAGTTCGAGTGGGAAAAGGACAGTGCATACGATTGCGGTCCAACTTCCCTTGTTTTGACATAGGGATGTTCAGAAAATCATAACTAATTGTACCGTCGATGAAAAATCATGAAACCACTTGCAAATTAATTTAGACATACGAGAGTACTTGTAGTAAATTGGAATTTGAAAACCAACATGGTTTTGGCATGGTTCAAACAACTCTCTTTACGAAGAACATGAAACTGTGTACAGTAGAGATCAACGATTTAATTCGAGCAATATGGTGGATGAAAATTAGGGCTTTCAGGGGCAAAAGATGCCTAACATGCATCAATTTCTCCAATAAAATTTTGAGAGCATGGGATCGAGTGTTCAAGGAGATGTGAATTAAACATGAAAGTTCGGGGTCAAGAGGTTTGCAGGACTTCAAAAATCAAGAACAAAAATTATACTCAATGGAAAATTATGAAACGTAAGGGGTTTTGTTCCTAATGCATAGAACAATCTACAGATGAAATCTTATGATTTATGCTTGTAAGAATGTCTACCTTTGGTCAATTTCCTCTTCTAGGGCTAGAACTTGATGAACTCAGGTTGAAGCTTTGATGAAGCCTCCTTCCCACGAATTCTCCCCCTCCTTGGCCTCCTCTCCACGTCCTGAAACCCTTGGCAATGAGCTAGGGCTGGCCATAGGGGATTAAGAGAGTATTTTTATCTCTTGGGTTTCTATTTCCTAATAGGACTCTAATTACTATTAAATTTCGGGATTTCCTATTTCTCTCACCCTTTTTAAGAGAACTTCTAATTGGGTTAGGATGGGAGCTAAATTCGTGGCCAAGCAACTTGGCTAGGTTTAGGAATCCAAATCCAACTCAAACTTCCTATTTAATACATTAAATACCTCTTTTTTATTTAAGTACTATTTAAGTTACGAATTTAAGTTATTTTCCTATTATTCTTCCTTTAAAAATCTCTATTTTGGCCCACAAATTTCTAATGGGTCCATTTAACAAAGCCCATTACTTCTTTTCATTTAATGGGTTTTATTTAATTCTCTTTTCTTTGATTTTCTAATTGTATTTTTTTTATTATTATTAAATTTTTTGAAAAATCCAGGTTGCTACATCCTACACTTTGTGTGTTAGGATTGTGGGATTGTCATAATCTTGAAGCTGTGAATTAGCGGTGTTGAAGCTGTGCGGATTGTATGAAGGTGTGAATCAGTTGTTGTGTGAGAGTCTCACCCTTTTGGTCTGTGGATTGAAACCTCACTTAATTTAGTGAGGGGTGGATGTAGGTCTCCATTCTGGAGCCGAACCACCTTAAAAGTCCTGCTCTCATTGTGTGGTTTGCATTCAAATTGTTCTATGATATTGACATCGTTAGCTCTCATATCTTAAAATTTGCTTAGTTATTTTAAAATTTCAAAAGGCCTATATCTATTCACCCCCCCTCTAGATATTCATTCCATAACCAACAAACCCATCACTATAACATGCTTTACAAGCTTCAAACCATTCAAACAGTGTAAAACAAAAGGGAAGTCTCCCTACCAACATGAAGAACGCCACATCGCCGGCATTCCCACACTCCAGACACCCTCCTCGTGTGGAAACCATGCCACACCAGCCACCTGGAATCTAAAATCGCCAGCAAAGCTTCCTCGCATGGCCGAACAGAGCTCTCCTCTTTGTCTGGCCACAAAATTGCCCTTTAACCCATCGAAATGAGAACGCGACGTAGATAACCGCCATCTTCAAAACATGACAGACCTGACTGTCGCCTTCATAAACTCGGTATGCCATGCGTCAGAAAGGTGGTGCGAAAAACATGACGGAAGCGACCGTTGCGTTCGAAACGCGACGCTCCACCCTGTCATGTTCACAACCAGTGAACCTGTGGGCTATTTTGGTCCAGAATTTTGACCCACAACACCCATGTCACACAAAAAAAGACAACCAAGGCTCAATGACCACACATTGGCCATGAGCACCACACATAAACCATTAAACTCGAATCCGAATGGCCACGCTACATAAAATGACTTAAGATTGTTCCTTATAGGTTTAAGTGTTTGGAGTTTTGTCATCATACCTTTTTCAAAGGGCTCCCAGGAGATTATATGGATGTTAGCTTTCTCCTATCGTCTGTGCAAGATGAGATGGTTGGTATGGGCAAGATGTAGGCCTCTGGTGGAGTGGCCTTCTTGAGTTTGGTGAGCTTCTACGAGATCTAGAAGCACCGTATGGCTGGTACATATGTGGCAAGCCCTTGTTCCTTACCTCCACGTGTCCTCATTTTTTGGCTTTGATGAGACTTCTTAACTTTATTATCAAGTAGAAGTCTAAACTGCCTTTTGATCTCCTTTGGCTGAGTTATAGACCTTTCAGGTCAACCTTACATGTCGTGTTAACATCCTCTCTGGTTAAGAGCTTTTGAGTTAGGGTCATGCAGAGGGAAAGTTAGATTTTCGAGTTAAAATCACTATCTATGCATTAAGGCTTCAAGTGGGGTAAAAGAGGGGCCCTCCACGTGCGTTGCAATAGGGAGCTCTATAGCACTTCTTGGACCATGTTTAGCTTTTGAACTTACTCTAAGTGGCCCGTGATTTAGTAATCGGACTGTCATTTATTAGATCAAGTTCAACAATTAGACCTTATAATTTGGACCCCGGAGCCGAGATTCGCCCTCTCCAAATGTCATTTCGGGTTCTCCCATTAATTGATTTAGGTATGTTCAACATATATTCATAGCTAATGATAAATCACAAAAGAGAAGGACATTGTAGCTACCCAATATTTTAAATAAATAGATAAATTTAAATATTAAAGAAAAATGATTTACTTAAAACCTATTAATCAAAATAAGTAATGTGCTTTAATAAATGGTTTATATAAAAGTTATTGGGCCAAAAAAGGAGTTTTAGAAGTTAGAATAAAAGAAAATACTATAAAATTTGTAACCTTATTATTTCCTAATTTAAAAAGGGCAATTGAATCATTAATATAACTCAAATAAATCTAAAATGGACTCCTAACCCTACCCTAACTAGCTAGATACAAAATTGGAGTCGCATCCCAACCCAATTAGGAGTATTAAAGCTAAGAAGGTTGGATAGATATGGAAATTCCTTTTTTTTTTATATAAAAAGCCACCAATGGGTCAGCGACAAGTAGAGTGCACCCCCTCCCATCAGGAGAAGATGTTCTCACTCCACACGGCGAGCACCAGAGGGGTAGATATTATTGAATAAAATGAAGAACAGTACACCCGACATCAAAAAATGATCTCCAGCAAGGAAAGCCCCCAAGTACAAGCAAAACTCAAGCTCACTTCCTGAAGCTAGGAAGCCCCATCTTATCAACCAATAAAGAACCCCTAGTCAAAGGAGGAATAGAAGACAACTCCGAAAAAAGAAAACTAGACGCATTGCTACAAGCGAAGTTAGCCAGGGAATCAGCCACTTGGTTACCCTCCCGGAAAGTATGCACAAGCTGCGGTTTTAATATGTGTAGCATCTCAACTATCCCGCACCACCATGGAAACACAGCCTAGTGAGGAACCGCCCAGCAGCAATGGCACTAAGCAGAGTTGCTGAATCAGAAAAAAACCACCGAGATCTGGAGTTGACGGTCAATAGCTAATCGCAGCCCATCATGAAGCGCCCTTGTCTCCGCCAAAATACTGCTCCCAGAACCATAAAAGAAGGCAAATCCACAAATAAAGTTCCCATGAGTATCTCTAATGCAACCTCCCCTGCCACAGTCACCCGGGTTTCCTTTAGAAGCACCATCAACATTAAGGCACAAATCTACCGACGGAGGCATCCACTTGACCGGAAAAGGAAGCTTAACTCTAGCCTCCACCTAAAAATCAAAACAGTGAAGAATAGAGGAATGTTGATAAGAGATCGAGCCTTTGAACTTCACAGACTCCAAGATGCAGCGCACAGAATAAATAACCGAATGCTTGAGAACCTCCAGAGGGCGAATAATTCCCTCCATCCGAGCAGAACATCTGGTCTTCCAAACCTCCCAGAGCATGAGGATACAGGTAGCCATACCAGCAAACAACAATGGCGAATTAATCCTGGTTGAAGAAAGAACACTCCAAAACCTTGTAGTAACATGAGAGCTCCAATTGATATGGTTACACAGAAAGGGGGCGATGCAGGACCATAACTCCTTAGCAATATCACTTGAGATGAACAGATGGTCCAAGCTTTCTTGGGCATGAACTTTACAGCAGGAACACATGGAAACCAGCGGCACACCACACTCGACAATTCTGGAATCCACGGGGACAACCCGATGAAGAAGGCGCCAAGCAAACATAGCAGCACGAGGAGGAATCGCATGGTGCCAAAGTTTTGCCCATGCACCACGTGAGACTCCATGGGAAAAAGCAAAGTCATAAGCTGATTTAACAGTGAAGTTACCATGGGGGTTGGCCGCCCAAATAAAATCATCCTGGCTAGTAGTCAGTAAGCTATGAACATACCTCGGAGAAACGTTCAAGACAGTCCATACTGGATTATTTGTATCACCCACCATCTCATTGACCATAATATTTCGTGACTCCTGGACAAAGGAATTTTCCCGAAGCACATGCATCAGAGGTGAAGGGCCAATCCAAGTGTCTTTGAAAAAATTCACGGAAGATCCATCTCCTCCAAGCCAACAAATATTAGCCAAAACAACTTCCTTAGCTTTAACAAAAATCTGCTTGGAAATGCCAAGAGGAAAAGGAACAGAAATATCACTGAGATGTGACTGATTAATAAACCGATGCTTGGCATACCTAGACCAAAGAGAGTCACCATGAATGATATTCCAAATCTGCTTAGCATCCATCGCTACCTGAAGAACATCAAAGTTTCTGAAATTCAGACCACCCTCCGTAAAGGGTCTCTGAATAGCCAACAAGCAACCTAGTGGCGACGTTGCTGGCCATCCGCCCCCTGCCAAAAAAATTAGCACAGATCCAGTTAACCTGGTTACTAATTGACTTAGGAATGGAGAGCGAACTAGCCAGATACATCGGGAGACTCAAAAGAACCGAACGGATCAGCACCGCTCGACCCGCTTGGGAAAGGACATTGGCCCTCCAACCAACCAATTTACGAGTAACATTATCCCCAAGAAATCTGAAGTCTTGAACCTTAAGTCTCCCTGCCTTCAAAGGAATTCCCAGATATTTCATAGTACCAGTCCGATGTCTATAGCCTGTCAAGGCAGATATGCGAGACACCAAATCCAACGGCACTTTATCAGAAATGTGGAAACCGCTTTTGCTAGCATTAACTTGTTGACCGGAGCTACTTTCATATAACTGAAGAAACTTCAACAATAACCTCACACCGTTGATGCCAGCATTCATAAAAATTAGAGTATCATCGGCATATAATAAATGAGACACCTGCAAACCACCACGAGGGCCACTAAAATGCTTAATCCGGCCACTACAAAACTGGTCAGATAAACCATGACTAAGCACTTCAGAAGCAATGATGAAGAGGATCGGAGCTAAAGGGTCACCTTGACGAATGCCACGAGAAGATTTGAAAAACCCACCAATCGAGCCATTGAATATAACTGAAGACCATAGTTCGCCAACAACATACCAACTAGAGAGGTGAACCTCGAGGAGAACCCAAACTTCCTCATAACCTGTAAAATGAACCGCATTCCATACGATCATAAGCTTTAGCCATATCAAGTTTGAACATGATATTATGACCCCTAACTTTGCGGTGGATATCCTCAGGATGTGGCGAGAGAGGGAGACATTATCCAAGATAAACCTCCCCTTGACAAAGGCACTTTGATTATCCGAAATGAGCTGAGGTAAAATAGGAGTTAAACGGCCACAAAGAATCCTGGAGATAATTTTGTAAACAAAGTTGCAAAGAGTGATAGGTCTGAAATCACTAAAGGTTCTGGGAACCTCCACCTTTGGAATCAATGTGATAAGGGAGGATGATAAACCTCTGGGAAGCCCAAAACCAGCAATGAACCCCTAAACCGCACCTATAACCTCCGCCCTAACAATATCCCAACACTGAGTAAAAAAAAGCCCTGAGAACCCATCAGGCCCCGGGGCGCTGTGACCATTCATAGAAAAGACTGTGCTTTTAACCTCCTCTGCCGAAGGAACTAAACATAATTCAAAATTCTGATCAGAAGTGACAATAGAAGGGATATTAGAAATAAGATCCATATCCACCACATGAGGCTCCGAAGTAAGAAGCTGCTGAAAAAATTTGACCGCTTCAGCCTTCAGAACATCCTGCTCCATACACCAGTCATCTAAAGGTAAAATTTTAAGTCTGTGAAAAAACCTTTTCTTATATTGCATTTTACTGTAGCATGATAAAATGTCGTGTTCTTGTCTCCATTAGATAACCAATCAACTCTAGACTTTTGTTTCCAGAAAATTTCCTCCCTGTTCAAGGCTTGGTAAAGCAAGGCATTAGCAGCAGACAAAGCCAATCTATTGCCTTCCGTAGGAGAACCATCAAAAGCCTGTTGCCTACGCTCCACCTCCTCAGCCGCCAAAGTAACCATCTGGGTGACATTGCCGAAAACCTCCTTATTCCAGATCTTAAGGTGTTGCTTAACTTTCTTAAGCTTCGCCTGAAGACAAATCATGGGGTTAACATCATTCACAATTGTACCATTCCACACTTTACCCACCTCTTATAAAAAGGAGTCATGAGTAGTCCACATGTTCTGAAAAATAAAACGACTCGGCCCACGGGGAGAGATGACCGAGGAGATTGCCAGCAGACAATGGTCGGACGGGCCCCTCTCCAAATGCTTCACCACAAGGTTAGGCCATAAATCTTGCAATTTTTCATTAATTAAAACCCGGTCCAACCGGGCACGGATATTTCCACTGCCAGTGCGATTGTTATTCCAGGTAAAAGAAGACCCCATATAACCAGCATCAAAAAGACCAGATGCAGCAACAAAAGCATTAAAATCGATAATGCCAAAGTGTTACCAAATAATCCACCTAGTTTCTCAGACAGATGAGCAATACAATTGAAATCCCCACCAATCAACCAAGGGGCATCCACAGAGGCGCCAAAGAGCAGCAGGTCTTCAAAAAGAAGGTGCCTTCTACCAGAGTCACATGAAGCATAAACGCATGTAATATAGAATTAGCTGAGAGAGAACGCAGGCCCAAAGTAATATACTGATCGAATTTTTCCACCACATGAAAGGATAAAGAGGACTCCCAAAACACCGAGATCTTGGATTCATGATCCATATTTCCCACAAAATTATCAAGCTTAATAGAAGCTACAACTCTCGCAGCCTTATCAATAGACTGTTTAGGTTCAAAAACCGCAACCAGAGAAAGATGAAGACGAGAAACTAAATTTTTAAGACTCCTTTTCGAGGCTAAATTCCCAATGCCTCTAATATTCCAAAATACGGCCTTATTCATCATATCACTGGATCCTTACCCCTATCCTCCGATCGAGCCCGAGCTCTAGTCACCACTGGATCTCTGCGAGGTCTATCCACCAAGACCGCCGAGTTGAAAGGCATAAGACTGTTATCCATAGCAGCAAGGGAGACCAAGTCCAGACCACAATCAGCACCACGGTCTTGTCTAAGAACCAATCCATCTAAACAATCCTGGTCATCATGGGATATCCCAGCAACACACTCCTCACCACTTTTATCAACAGTCCGTGCCGCCAAACCATTATCATCGCCACCTCTATGGTAAGAAGACTCATGCGAATTGCCATGCAAGGCTAAAGACGGACTCCCCTGCTCCAGAATACTCGCTGAAGAACAACGACCCCTGAGTTACACCCGTGAATATCCTGATCCTCACCAGAAACCTCAATCTGGGGAACAATTAACTTCCTCCTTCCGCCGGCCAGGCGAAACAATAGCCCGCATGTCCCCACGGTTAGGCGAAGCATGATGCTCCCCCACACGATCCCTATGCACCGCTGTCGACGTGCTCCCCTCTTGAGCATTCAAAGCAATATTCTGCATGGGATCGCCATACACACCTTTAGGGACGTCAGCCACAATGGGAACCCAAACCTTGGAGGGTATTGAGGCCACCTTAGTAGCAGGAGGAAGTCGACCCACAATAACCGGGTCTTTCACAGAACGGCACTTCTGCCCTCCATGCCCTAGCCGCCAACAAACACAGCAATACTCCGGAAGACTTAAATACGATAGATATGGAAATTCATAGTTAAAGAGAAGTTAGAGTTGTATTAGGAATTAAACATGCTAGATGCATAAATACACCCCCAACACCTTCATGGCTGACCCTATTGCTCTACTGGGACTTCTTGGACATGGAGAAGAGGCCATTAGAGGAGGAATTCGTGGGGAGAAGGTTATTAGAAGATCTACAAGCCTGTTCTTTCTGGTCATAACCCTAGGAGTTTGCATCGTCCAAAGGCAGACAATCTCACAAGCTAAACTAAATTACACTCATATGTAGTTTGTTATTGATACTAAGAACAAAAGCCCTCTCTTTTCCCTAAATTCTATTGACCCTATCATGTCAATTTCTTGTTGGAAGTTTTGTTAAGAACATGTACCCAACCCATCATGTTCATCTTAAATGTCTATCTACACTTGATCTCGTGCAATGTAATTTTTAATATATATGCTACATGATGTAAGGGATCTTTTGCCATATTTCCCCCTAATTTCTATTGAGTACTTTGCTCGAATTAATTCTCCTTTCATCACTGTGTCATGTTCGGTGTTCATAGTGAAAGAACTAGATCATAGCCTCTCAATACGAAGATAAGTTTCAAATTACTCCTCACTGCTTATACCCCTGCAAGTCTAGTTTTGTTTAAAATTTGTTTCATGATTTTTCATCAAGTGTGCATCGAGTTTTTGATTTTAAAACACCCTTGTGTCAATTCTTGGAAGGAATGGACCGCAATCCAAGGCAGTGCTATTTCCCTTTCGGGCTCAGGCAGAAACCCTAAGAATGCGATGGCCCGATAGGTGGCATTCTCAAAGTGGGTTGTGATAAGGAACCTGTCGCATTCTGAACGTGACAGGCCCTTGCGTCGCATTCTGTCTACCTATCCCAGATAGATCTATCGTGTTCTTTGACAAACCTCGTCGCGTTCTTGAAGTACCCTGTCGCGATCCATACAATTGTACGTCGTCTTCTTGAATTTTGTACATAAAACCTAGTATTCTATGGTTCTTATCTTGCTACAGTGACTATACATCCTGATAATGTCTAAAACGTAAGATAAACATGTAATAGTTTATTTAAAAGTCATACACTTGACCTTTCATATCTATGAATTTCTCTATCACATGCACATACTTTGCAACCATCCAATATGACTTGACATGGCATTAAAATATCCCATAATACATCTGGAAAATTATTTCAATAATGAACATTTTACCCTATTTTTATAACAGACTTATCTTCGTTTCTCAAGTGGTTTTGGAACACCGTTACCAATGCTCCACTGTTGTAGAATTCCTCTAGAACGTCGAGCAACTTGTTTCTATACACACTCTTTCTTGACTTGGACAAACTCTTCATCAGATATTCCTTCTGTCGGACTAGTGAATCCTTGTTCAAGACCTCCGTAAGTCTCCTCTGTCCATGGATTCCCACATGGTCGACAAGCCGGTTATGCCCTCAATACCTATAACACCCCTAGAGATCAATATGATCCAAACGGCCTTAGATTGCTCTCTTACTCTTACCATGATATCACGCTGAACCTCTGGACTATGTTTGCAGCATGTCCAGTGGTTGGTTAGTGAATCACACCCGACTGCTAGCACCAATCTTGTATACTATACAACTATTACTATCGCCTATTTAACGTTGTTTCATGCACATTGACCTATAGTTCTCATCTATAATCTACTCGCTCATCTATTCTTGGTGTAACGACCCTCCTTATACCGGTACGATTATACCAATCCACATCGGTATAAAGCGCGCCGTCACAGTGGGACATTTACCCAACACTATATAATAGGTTGAAACGTACATGAATAACAAAAGAGTGCAATGGAAAATAAACATTATAGTCTTATTCCATCATCATCACATAATTCCACAGTCTATATAGTTAAAAGTAAATAACAATGTCCACATTATTACATATCCAAATCAAATACATTGTCCATATCATTGATTACATATTATGAAAAAGGAAGTAAAAGTATAGCAATCTCCACAGGTAGAGCTACTCCTCGCGCTCGGAGTCGCTCCTCAAGTACGGGGACACCTATCTCACCTGTACGTGAAAGTAAGTATGAGTCTTCTAAAATGACCCAGCAAGCAACCTAAGGTACATTCTTACACATATCACATACACAAGCTATCTTTTAAACACCAAGGAAAATACATGGTTCATGCTTCATTTCAATTTAACAAATGTACATAAAGAACGTACACAAACTTTCAATACATGACAATTTACTTGATTCATGTTGCAAATCACAATTCATATTAATCATATTCTTACAATAGGCAAATATCCATGAATGATCTATAGCATGCTTTCTCCACATAATATATAACATGATTCATGGTTCTAACTCTATTCATATCATTGCACAATTCTACAAATTTACATCTTGGAAATATGTACAAGGTAAATAGCAAACCTAGCATGAGACCTAATCATTTTCACATGCATTCATAACACTTATTCACATAATTAGCTTGCTCTTTTAATATAAAATTTACACATTCATATGGTATCACATCTCTTCACATGCTAACACATTCACATTACACTATCATGTGATCATTTTTCATATTTACTCAATTCACATATTCACACTTTTTACACTTAATTATCGTGACACATAGTCTGAACCACCATAAAGAAGGACACACATACACATAACACATACCCGTCACCTAGACAACACAGTGACGAATCTTGGTTAACTGTGCAGAATCGGGAGAAGCCCTCTCCACCCTAACCCGTGGTACTTGTCCACCTCTAGGATTTCATCCTAATGCCCATAGGATATCACACACATTGAGCCTTCCCATAGGGACTTTACTACAGTATGGCTCCACAGTCTTCTATGTTAGTAGTGTCAATCTCGGCACATATTACACGTTATCAGTTTATCACATTCACTTATATGCACAATTTATTCCTTTTCACATGCACTTTAAATAACATTCATTTTTCAGGTTATAGAACTTAACCATATTGTTTCACAATGATAATTAAATCATAACAAAGTCCTAATCATGCTGCTAGTCACTGAATTCCACATGATTAAAATTAAACATGCTTATCATGGTCAATTGCCCTTGTTAAACTAATAACAATACCTATTGTTGAAAAAACAACATGAAACATTTATCACAGGCTTCACACAGGGTATATATCACCTACCTAAATTTTCATATTTTTTGCAATAGTAAAGTAAATTTTAATAATTTAAGTAGACTTCTTGCTAATTTAGCAAATTATTCACTTAAACATGGTTCACAGCAAAATAGTCGTACCTAACAGTTCTAAAACCTGAAAACAGTAATCATATCATCATGGAAAATTTTTGGATCCCTAATGTGGTATGAAATTATTTATTTAGATTTAAACTGGGACAATTCATGCTTAACTCACCCTAACAGGAATTATGATAAATAAAAACCCATGCACAGAATTTTGTCTGAACCTCATGATATGACCTACTAACCATGACTGACCAACCATAAAAATTTACAGCATATTTAGACAACCATAAGTCCGAAATTTACAGCACATAGCTCAATTCACATTTCTAAAAAACCTAAAGAACTTGGCGGCAAGGGGGTTGCCGCCAACAGGGCACATGATGTTGCCGCCAACTCAGGATCTTGGTGGCAACAAGCTTGCCATCAAGTTCCTGTCTGTAGAAAATACAGACTGAACGTGATAAACAAGGGGAATTGGTGGTTGTAGTATACAAAATAAATTCTGTAAAAATCATGATACTTAGGAGACGTGTAGGGATGTAATCCCTAGATTACTTGCCTGATAGAAAATCTACAAAGGTCAAATCTTGTCGAAGAAGATCTCATCGGCCAAGCAAAGAAGATGCACAAACCCCTCCTGAATCCAGTCTTCTTGTCGCTATAGGTTGATCTCCGAAGTCGGGGAAGCTTCCTCAATGCAAGGTGCACCTCCCAGTCGATGAAGATCGCCGGAAGAGGCACAGAATTGCTAGATCAAACTCGCCAAAGTTCAGGTTTTCTCACCAAAAGCCCTAGGTTTTCCCAACGCCAAAAGATCTAACTCGGCTGAATCTGGGTGTTTTTATAGAGCTTAAGGGTCGGGGTATGCATTAGGTTAAGTTTCCTACCATTAGGGCTAGGTTTCCTAATCCAGAACTACAAGAAACGTAGTTGTTTCTAGATTTGAAATCGGAGCAAAAACTGGGAAATAAATGGCCACTTTGCTGCCGTTAACAAGAAGTCAGCGTCCATCGATCTGGATGTCAACATGAAGTCAACGGCACACTGGTTGCCGTCAACCTGCCCTTAACCTGAAGGGATGTGGACGTTAACGGGGATTTCGGGCAGATAACAGAAAACATCTATTATCATACATACACCATATAATTACATACAATATGCACTGCATTATTTAAATACAATATACACAAAATTATATAAAGATAATATATATACAGAAATAAAGAAGTATATACATATGCAAATAAGGAATTAAATAAATATGATATTTACAACAATTATCATATGCATATATATAAGCATAATAAGAACAAAATTCGAGTAATGAGAACAAAGTTTGAGGGCCTTACACCCTCTCCCCCTTAAAGAAAACTTCGTCCTCGAAGTTAGAACGAAAATACTAACCAAATAAATGGGGATACTTCTTCTTCATGGCGTCCTCAAGCTCCCAAGTAGCCTGCTCTCGTGAGAAATTCTGCCAAAGCACCTTCACAGATGCAATGTTCTTGTTCCTGAGATGCTGAACCTTCTAGTCTAGGATAGCTACTGGTTGCTCTACATACGACAAGTCTGGCTGAATCTCCACTGGCTTGTGACTAATAACATGCGACGGATCTGCACATGCCTCCTGAGCATAGATACGTGAAAAACAGGGTGAACACTAGCTAACGCTGGGGGTAAAGCTAGCTCATATGCCACGCTGCCCAACCGCCTAAGAATCTCAAATGGGCCAATGAATCTAGGACTCAACTTACTATGCCTGCCAAACCTGACAACGCCTTGGGTAGGCAAAACCTTAAGAAAACATGCTCGCCAACCTCGAAATCCAAATCCTTCCTTTTGTTGTTGGCGTAGCTCTTCTGCCTATCCTGCGCCACAACAAGCCTCTGCTTGATAAGCAGAATCTTATCCGAAGTCTCCTCCACCAACTCCAGACCAATTAACTACCTATCGCCTATCTCCTCCCAACACAAAGGAGATCTACGGGGTCGCCCATACAGAGCCTCAAATGGAGCCATGCCAATGCTCGCATGAAAACTGTTGTTGTAGGCGAACTCCACAAGAGGTAAATGATGCTCCCAATTACCCTTCCAATCAAACACGCACGCTCTCAACATATCCTCGAGCATCTGGATAGTCCTCTCGGACTGGCCATCTGTCTGGGGATGGAATGCCGAATTAAGCTTCAACTGAGAACCCAAAGCATCCTGAACACCCTGCCACAACCACGAAGTAAACCTCGGGTCTCAATCATAAATAATCGACTTCGGCACACCATGCAACCTCACAATGCTGCCGACATACAACCTAGCCAAACTCTCCACGGACTGCTTCTTCTTCATAGCCAAGAAATGCACCGTCTTGGAGAAACAATATACAATCACCCAAATTGAGTCGTTGCCTTTCACTGATCTGGGCTTACCCGTCAAAAAATCCATAGTGATTGCCTCCCATTTCCGTACTGGTATCTCCATCTTCTGCATAAGGCCAGATGGTTGCTGACACTCGGCCTTCACTTGATGGCATACCAAACATTTGGATACAAACTCGGCCACATCCTTCTTCATACCAGACCACCAGAAAGATCTCTTCAAATCCTAGTACATCTTGGTGTTGCCTGGATGTATAGAGAATCTCGACCTGTGAGCTTTTGCTAGAACATGCTCACGAACATCCACGACATCAAGAACACAAACTTGGTGCTGGGATCTAATAACAATATCCTCAGCTCCAGCAATGCTTGCCATGCTGACCAACTCCTGAAGTCTAGGATCAGCATTCTACTGCTCAGTCACCTCATCCAGAACCGTTGACCGAATAGACAACTGAGCCACGAAAGCCTGACACAAAAGTGGCTGTAACTTAGTCATCGCACACGCTGCATCCTCAAGCATCTTCTAATCCTGCTGGAATAATGATCTCTTTCTGCTGAGAGCATCTGCCACGACATTCACCTTCCCTGGATGATACTGAAGCTCAAAGTCGTATTCCTTAAGGAATTCAATCCATCTCCTCTACCATAGGTTCAACTCCTTCTAAGAGAAGAGATACCTCAGACTCTTGTGGTCAGTGAACACCTCGAACTTGACACCATAAAGATAGTGTCTCTAGATCTTCAGTGCATGAACCACTGCCGCAAGCTCCAAATCATGGGTCGGATAGTTACGCTCATGCTCCTTTAACTGGGGAGAAGCATATGCAACTACCTTAACATGCTACATGAACACACAACCAATACCAATCTGAGAAGTATCCGAGTAGATAGCAAAACCCTTTGTACCACTAGGCAAGATCAACACAGGTGCAGATGTAAGCTTCCTCTTCAACAACTGAAAGCTACTCTCACAATCCTCAGACCACGCAAACTTCATACCCTTCCTAGTTAGCTTAGTCAAAAGTGCGGCGATAGATGCAAAACCCTAAATAAATCGCCTATAATAGCCTGCTAAACCAAGGAAACTCCGAATCTCTGATGGGGTCCTTGAATCTCCCAATCTAACACTGTCTGGACCTTCGTCGGATCGACTGCAACTCCAGCACTTGACATAACATGCACAAGGAAATGAACCTTGCGCATCCAGAAATCACACTTGTTGAACTTGGCATACAGTTTGTGCTCTCGGAGAACCTCCAGAACAACCCTCAAATACTCACGGTGTGTAGCCTCATCTGGAGAATAGACTAACACATCGTCAATGAACACCACTACAAAGATATCCAAATATGGTCTAAACACCCTATTCATGAGATTCATGAACGCTGCAGGGGCGTTGGTCAGACCAAATGGAAGCACAAGAAACTCGTTATGCCCAAAATGAGTCCTAAAAGCAGTCTTGGACACATCCTCACCCTTAATCCTCAACTGGTGATAGCAGGACCATAGATCAATCTTAAAAAACACCGATGCATTCTGCAGCTGATCAAACAAATCATCAATCCGTAGTAAGGGATATCTTTTCTTCACTGTTAGCTGGTTGAGCTTCCTGTAATCAATGCACAACCTGAGGGAACTGTCCTTCTTCTTCAGGAACAATATAGGTGCACCCAATGGTGACACACTAGGGCAAATGAATCCCTTATCCAGCAAATCCTGCAACTGCTTCCTCAACTCAGCAAACTCCATAGGTGCCATCCGATATGGAGCCTTAGAGATAGGAGAGGTGCCTGGAAGCAACTCTATGGTAAACTCTATCTCCCTAGCTAGTGGCAATGCAGACAAATCATTATGGAATACATCCGGAAAATCCTGCACTACCTTAATCTTCTCAAGGGTAGGCGACTGATCAGCCTTCGGCACTAAGACCACGCTGGCAAGAAATGCATCACAACCCTTGTTCACCATCCTCATCGCCTTCATGGCGGAGATCACAAATCTTCCCGCTAAGTTCCTTGGCAACGGATGTGAGAACTCATCCTCACCAGGAATACGAAAAGTAATCTTCTTCCCTCTACAATCTACCAAGGCATAGTGCTCCTCAAGCCAATCCAGACCTAGAATTGCATCATAGTCCTTCATCTTGAGCAAATAGAAGCACCCAACTAAGCCTCGGTCCTCAATGCACATAGGTAAAAATGGAATGCACTTCCTTGTCACTACCGTACCTACTAGTGTGTGCACAAACAAAGAGACCTCTAACTCTTCAGCCTCAACACCTGACTCTACTGCTAACTGCTTCGCAAACCACTCGGAAATGAATGAGTGTGTGGCACCCATATCAAATAATACCCGAGCATGCAGACCCATGAGTAAGACCGTACCTTCCGTGACATTCTCAGCTTGCTCCGCATCCTCTTGTGCTAGTGCGAACACTCGAGCTTGGGCTCGAGGCCTTCCTGGTCTTCCGGTCATTGGTGCTACTACTAGTGTTGGCGCTCTGCATTGAACACCCTGCTAAAGTCTAGGGCAATCCTGGATCTGGTTCTCGGTACTATCACACTTGAGACACTTCCCTGCTAGCTTCCAACATTCGGTGTCGCCGTGTGTCCTGCCACAGTGAGGACACACCTTCTTGTCGCTGGGCTTGAAGCTATGGGACTGAGGTGAAACTACCTGTTGACTAGATGCCACTGGACGTTACGGTGACTAGTACATGGCCTTCTTCCTGTCTTGCCTCTGGAAAGGTGGCACGGACCTCTTCTACATTGCCTTCTTCCCCTCTAGGTATTGGTCCATCTCGCTCTCCTACCTACATGCCGCGCTAAGATCCTCGTCTAAGCTGCAGTGGTCAAATGCCACGAGCCTCGACCTCAGTGATGGTTTGAGACCCATCACAAACTTCCTCGCTTTCCTGTGCTCATCAGCTACTATATGTGGAGCATATTTGGATAGTTCGAAAAACCTGGCCTCATACTCCAGAACCGTCATGGAGCCCTGAGTGAGAGAGAGAAACTTCTGCTCCATCTTGTCTTGGATGTGCTCGGGGATGAACTTGGCCCGGAACAGCCTCGTAAACTCGGCCCAAGTCACCTCAATGGCACCATCCTCAAACCTGGTGTGAAGTAAGGAAGCCCACCACACATCGGCTCTCTCATGCAAAGCACAACTCATAAGCACCAATCTAGACAAAACCTAAACTTAACCCAAGTACATATATGTATTTTAAGTACCTATAGCATATAGGTGGCCAAGCTAACTTTGTCTTCCTCGGCACACCTGATGGCTCGGAAGATCTTCTCAACTTCCCTCATCCAGCTCTCCGCTAAGAGTGGCTAACTCTCCACCTTAAAAGAAGGCGGAGCCATGCTCTTGACCTCTCCATGATGGAAGGACCACCATGGCCATGCTCCTGAGGAAGTGGAGCTGGAGCATGAGCCAGAAGCACAAGCAGTATATAAACAATATAACAATCATGCATTTAAATAAACAGCTACTCCTATTTAACAATTCTAACCTGAGTCTGCAGCTGAGCCTGTAGTGCCGCCTGAGTATGCGCCTAAGTCTGCATCGCCTGGACCAGCCTTGCATGAACACACCATAGTCGACAGGCGGTGGTGGAGGAAGTATAGTAGGACCCTGGGGTGCTGGGGCCTGCTGCTCACCCCTCTCCTCATGCCTCTGCTCGTATTCCCGAGCCTGAGCACCATGCCTACCACCGGTAGCCATAGCCTGAAAAAAAAAAAAAAGAAACATTTAACCTTAGTTAGAAACTAAGTTATTTAGTCCTAACCATTTTCTTAACTATCTTTCATTCATTATTAGTACTTTCTACTTGTAAGGACAATTCTATAAAGACTTTGCAATATTGTGAAGATGATGGTTTACTCATGCACAATCTCAACCTTAGGATCTGATACCAATCTCTGTAACGACCCTTCTTATACCAGTACGATTATACCAATCAATGTCGGTACAAAGGGCGCCGTCACAGTGGGACATTTACCCAACACTATACAATAGGTTGAAACATACATTAATAACAAAAGAGTACAATGGAAAATAAACATTCTAGTCTTATTCCATCATCATCACATAATTCCTCAGTCTATATAGTCATAAATAAATAACAATGTCCACATTATTACATATCCAAATGAAATACATTGTCCATATCATTGATTACATACTATGAAAAAGGAAGTAAAACTATAGCAATCTCGACAGGTAGAGCTACTCCTCGCACTCGGAGTCGCTCCTCACTATGACCTCCTCAAGTACGGGGACACATGTCTCACCTGTACGCCAAAGCAAGTATGAGTCTTCTAAAAAGACTGAGCAAGCAACTTAAGGTACATTCTTACACTTATCACATACACATGCTATCTTTTAAACACTAAGGAAAATACATGGTTCATGCTTCATTTCAATTTAATAAATTTACATAAACAACCTACACAAGCTTTCTATACATGACAATTTACTTAATTCATGTTGCAAATCACAATTCATATTAATCAAATTCTTAAAATAGGCAAATATCCATGAATGATCTATAGCATACATTCTCCACATAATATATAACACGATTCATGGTTCTAACTCTATTCATATCATTGCATAATTCTACAAATTTAGATCATGGAAATATGTACAAGGTAAATAGCAAACCTAGCATGAGACCTAATCATTTTCACATGCATTCATAACACTTATTCACATAATTAGCTTGCTCTTTTAATATAAATTTTACACATTCATATGGTATCACATCTCTTCACATGTTAACACATTCACATTAGACTATCACATGCTCATTTTTCACATTTACTCAATTCACACTTTTTACACTTAATTGCCGTGACACATAGTCCAACCACCATAAAGAAGGACACATATACACATAACACATACCCGTCACCTAAGCAACATAGTGACGAATCTTGGTTAACTGTGCAGAACCGGGAGAAGCCCTCTCCACCCTAACCAGTGGTACTTGTCCACCTCCAAGATTTCATCCTAATGCCCATAGGATATCACACACATTGAGCCTTCCCATAAGGACTTTACTACAGTACGGCTCCATAGCCTTCTATGGTAGCATTGTCAGTCTCGGCACATATTACACATTATCACTTTATCACATTCACTTATATGCACAATTTATTCCTTTTCACATGCACTTTAAATAACATTCATTTTTTAGGTTGCAGAACTTAACCATATTGTTTCACAATGATAATTAAATCATAACAAAGTCCTAATCATCCTGCTAGTCACTGAATTCCACATGATTAAAATTAAACATGTTTATCATGGTCAATTGCCCTTGTTAAACAAATAACAGTACCTACTGTTGACAAAACAACATGAAACTTTTATCACAGGCTTCCCATAGGGTATATATCACATACCTAAATTTTCAGGTTTTTCGCAATAGTAAAGTGAATTTTAATAATTTAAGCAGACTTCATGCTAATTTAACAAATTATTCACTTAAACATGGTTCACAGCAAAACAGTCGTACCTAACAGTTCTAAAACCTGAAAACAGTAATCATATCATCATGGAAAATTTCAGGATACCTAACATGGAACGAAATTATTTATTTAGAATTAAATAGGGACAATTCATGCTTAACTCACCCTAACAGGAATTATGATAAATAAAAACCCATGCACAGAATTTCATTTGAACCTCATGATATGACCTACTGACCATGACTGACCAACCATAAAAATTTATAGCATATTTAGACAACCATAGGTTCGAAATTCACAGCACATAGACCAATTCACATTTCTAAAAAATTTGAAGAACTTTGTGGCAAGGGGGTTGCCACCAACAGGGTTAACGACACACAATGTTGCCGCCAATTCAGGATCTTGGCGGCAACAAGCTTGCCGTCAAATTCCTGTCTACAGAAAATACAGACTGAACACAATAAACAAGGGGAATTAGAGGTTCTACAACATGAAATAAATTCCGTAAAAATCCTGAGACCTAGGAGACATGTGTAGGGATGTAATCCCAAGATTACTTGCCTGATAGAAAATCTACAAAGGTCAAATCATGTCGAAGAAGCTCTCCTCGGCCAAGCCAAGAAGATGCACAAACCTCTCCTAAATCCAGTCTTCCTGCCACTATAGGTTGATCTCCGAAGTCGAGGAAGCTTCCTCAATGCAAGGTGCACCTCCCAGTCGATGAAGATCGCCGGAGGAGGCACAGAATCGCCAGATCAAACTCGCCAAAGTTCAGGTTTTCTCACCAAAAGCCCTAGGTTTTCCCAAAGCTAAAAGACCTAACTCGGCCGAATCTGGGTGTTTTTATAGAGCTTAAGGGTCGGGGTACGCATTAGGTTAAGTTTCCTATTGTTAGAGGTAGGTTTCCTAATTCAGAATCGCAAGAAACGCAGCCATTTCCAGATCTGAAATTGCAACAAAAATTGGGAAATAAACGGTCACTTTGCTACAGTTAACAAGAAGTTAGCGGCCATCGAACTAGACGTCAACATGAAGTCAATGACACACTGGTTACCGTCAACCTGCCCTTAACATCAAGGGATGTGGATGTTAACTTGGATTTTGGGCAGATAACAGAAAACATCTATTATCATACATACATCATATAATTACATACAATATGCACTACATTATTTAAATACAACATACACAGAATTATATAAAGACAATATATATATAGAAATAAACAAGTATATACATATGCACACAAGGAATAAAATAAATAAGATATTTTCAACAATTATCATATCCATAGAATTAAGCATAATAAGAACAAAATTCAAGTAATGAGAACAAAGTTCGAGGGCCTTACACCTGGTACTCTCTATGGCCATTTGACTGATTGTCTAAAGATAAACAACATGACTAATGTTTGGCAATATAAGGGCCCGGTCTGGTCCTAGAAGGTGTGTCCAAATGTGCTATTTGCCTGCAGAGTTAATTGAAAAGAGTGTTTGGCATTACACTCGAGTGCTATCTATCTCGACTATATAATGACAATCAAAGTGTGATACTAGACTTGACTCGTTGTGCTATCGTGAACTATATTGTGCTATTAGTGCTATGGCCACCCTGCTCTCTGTACTATACTTGACACTTGTGCTATTTCGAATCATGCTATTGTGCTATCACTTGCTCGACAATACTTGACACTCTTGTTGTCATTAGTTACTCTGCTCTTTAATACATTAATCATTTAAAGCATGTCTAATCATGAGATTTAAGTCCTACTAGGCATTATTACTCACCCTGCGTTATTTGATATTGTTCTCAGGTGAGACTGAGGAAGATCACGACACTCATGAGGATGGGGAGGACCAAGAGTGATACAAGAGTACCAACATCATACTAGAATCTTAGTTTAGTTTCTTTATTTTCCTTCAATGTAGTGATGTCAAATGGGCTCTATGTAATGGCTCTGGATTAGTGGTTGTGATAAACATTAGTGGAATTATCAATGAATACACATGATTTAGCATTATGCACTTGTCCAATGGTTTGATGTCTATTATACGCTCTATACTCGCTTACTTGCAATTGCCTTACATTCCGATATTTCGCGTCAGGACGTGACAGTTTTGTGGTATTACAGTCTAGGTTGTTCTTAAGTATAGGATGATCTAGGTTGACCCGCCTCGATTAGAGTCAATTATCCTACCTATGTGAGATGTGGGTAGAACCATGGGTAGCTAGTTAAAATAAACTCACACACGCACAAACCAAGGATATTATAACCTATTAACTATCCTTTTCTTTTTGAAGGAAATTGAACCATCGCAATGGAAGTACAACGTGCACAACTGCGCGACATGCAACAAACCATCCAAGAGCTCACTCGTACGCTTCTGCAAGCCACAAAGAGTGGCGGTGGTGGTAACCTTGGGGCAGGTGAACTGCATTGCAACTTCAGGAGAATGAACCCTCCTCGGTTTAGTGGAATGACTGACCCTGATGAGGCAGTAACATTGGCTAAAAGAGATTGAGTGCATCTTCCGCATCATGCAATGAGTGGATGGTGACAAACTGTTGCTGGCTACTTTTCAGCTGGAAAGAGACACCTAAGCATGGTGGGAATCTGTGGAAGCCACCAGGGCAGATGAACAATTTACTTAGAATGAATTCAAAGAAGCTTTCAACTCCAAGTACTTCTCTGAATGCGTCCGGGAAAGGAAGGCCGCAAAATTTGCTACTCTTAAACAGAGAAGCCAATCCGTTTCTGAGTACGAGGCACAATTCTCCAAGATGGCACGTTATGCCAGTCATCTTGTTAACACTGAAAAGATGAAGGCTAAGCATTTCCTTAATGGATTTAAGCCTCAATACATCACACAACTAGCCCCACTCGACATCCAAACTTATGTTGAGATGGTTAAGAAAGCTCAACTGCTAGAGAGTGCTACTAACTTCATAGATCACATCAAAGGGAAATTTGTGCAGAAAGAACTGACACCTGGCTCTATCAGTGTCAAGCCGCTCAAGGAAAGAAGCTACCTTTCAAAATCATTGAAGGGTCAAGTCAAGAAAGAAAGCCTAAAGTAATTGTCCCCACCATTCAAGCCAAAGGCAACTACAAACACTGTGACAAGCCAGGTCACACTGCTGATGAGTCGTGGGGAAAGGTAGGCGCATGCATGTGCTGTGGAAGTCACGAGCACCACATTCCTGAGTGCCCACTGTTGAATGAACATGAGAAGCGCACTAATGTGCCAAAGAAATAGGGTAGACTGCAAGCCCTGTGTGATGAGGAAACCACTAAGGAAGGTGGCATGGTGGAAGGTACATTACAAATGTCTTCTCAATCAGTATTTGTTTTGTTTGATACTGGCGCTACACATTCGTTCATATCATAAGACTTTGCTGATACTTTAAATGTCAAACCTGCATCCATGGGTTCTAAATTCTCTGTCACAACACCATTGGGAGAAAAAGTCAAACTTAACAAATAATACCCACAAACTGACGTCATGATAGGAGACCATAACTTGACAGCTGATCTAGTATGTATGCCTATGGACTGCTATGATGTGATTTTGGGAGCCGATTGGCTATCTACCCATAGAGCTAGTGTTGACTGTAGGAAAGGAAAGGTTACCTTTAGTGAATTCTCTAAGGTATCCTTCACGAGGATTAGACACAAGAAAAGAATGTCTCTAGTCTCTGCCATACGAGCCCACAACATGATAAGAAAAGGTTGTATTACTTTCCTTGTGGCCATGGTGATTGAAAGGAATGGATCGAAGATAGAAGACACACACATAGTCCAGGATTACCCTGACGTTTTCCCCGAAGAGCTGTCGGGTATTCCCCTTGAACAAGAAGTAAACTTCTCTATCGACTTAATCTCTAGAGCTGCTCCAGTGTCACGTCAACCGTATAGGATGTCACCTACCGAGCTGAAAGAATTAAAGGCACAATTGATGGAGCTGTTAGAGAAAGGGTTCACTAGACCAAGTACTTCCGCATGGGGAGCACCTGTCCTATTTGTAAATAAGAAGGGTGGATCTATGAGGTTGTGCATTGACTACAGGCAACTAAACTAGTTAACAATCAAGAAGAAATACCCATTGCCCCGAGTCGATGAACTCTTCGACTAGATATCTGGAGCTCAATATTTCTCCAAGATTGATCTCAGATCTGGCTATCATCAAATGAGAATCAAGGATGATGACATCTACAAAATGGCTTTAAGGAGCAGGTATGGACACTATGATTTCATTCTCATGTCTTTTGATCTAACTAATGCTCCTACAGCATTCATGCAACTCATGAACAACATATACTGGCCATACTTTGATACGTTCGTGGTCGTCTTCATTGATGATATTCTTATATACTCTAAGACCAAAGAAGAGCATGAAGAACATCTGAGGATAGCTCTGCAAGTCCTACGCGACAACCAACTATATGCTAAGCTGAGCAAGTGCGAGTTCTGGCTCGAAAAAGTGTCCTTCTTGAGCAATGTCATCTCTACAGATGGCATATCTGTTGATCCCTCCAAAGTTGAATTTGTGCTTAATTGGGAGAGACCAACCAATGTCACAGAATTCAGAAGCTTTTTGGGACTGGCTAGCTATTATAGGCGGTTCATAAGAGAATTCTCCAAAATTAATGTACCCCTCACTCGCCTTAATCGGAAGGACAATCCCTATGTTTGGAGCAAGGAGTGTGAGAAAAGTTTCCAAACACTAAAGGAATGCTTAACCTCTGCCCTTGTTCTCGCTCTCCCTATAGAGGGGGAAGGCTTCTCAGTCTATATTGATGCTTCGGGAATTGATTTAGGCTGTGTACTGATGCAGAAAGAGAAGATCATCACTTATTCTTCAAGACAACTAAAGACTCACGAAGTCAACTACCTCGTACATGATTTAGAGTTGGCTGCTGTGGTCTTCGCATTAAAGATTTTGAGACATTATCTGTATGGTGAGCAATTCACTGTCTATTCAGATCTTAAAAGTTTGAAGTACTCATTCTTTCAAAAAGAACTCAACATGAGGCAAATGAGGTGGCTAGAATATCTAAAAGACTTCGACTTCAACATCCTATACCATCCAGGGAAAGGCAATGTTGTGGTTGACGATCATAGTAGGAAGCCCATGGCCTCTCTATCATGTCTAATTCTTGGCGAGATGCAACTATTAGAACAATTCGCAAGGTTAGACTTGAATATTGAACACAGAGATAATCAAGTCTTGGTTGCCAATATCAAGATCCAATCTAACCTGCTTGTGGAAATCAAAGCTCAATAGGACAATGATCCATTCTTGGTTCATATCAAAGAGACCCTAGCAGAGAAACCAGATTTTTGCTATGACCGAGGATGGAAGGTTAGTATTCCAAGGAAGAACCTACATACCTGACAATGAGGATCTCAAGAAGAAGATAATGGATGAAGTTCATAAAACTATGTACACTATTCATCCTGGCACTATCAAGATGTATCAAGACATGAAAAGGATGTTTTGGTGGCCAAACATTAATTGGGAAGTTATTGAACATGCTACTCATTGTCTTACTTGTCAACAAGTAAAGACAGAACACCGGTGTCCTATATGTGTACTAATACCTTTGGAAATCCTAGAGTGGAAGTGCGAAAGCATTGGCATGGATTTCATCATGGATTTACCTAGAGCTCGTGGTGGACTTGACGCCATATGGGTCATTGTGGATAGAGTAACTAAGTCTGCACACTTTCTACCAATTAAAAGTAAGTGGATTGTGGATGTGTTAGCTGTTCTGTATGTAAAAGACATAGTAAGACTGCATGGAGTGCCATCATCCATAGTCTCAGACAGAGACCCACGGTTTACCTCTCATTTCTGGAAAGGACTTCAAACCTCACTTGGTACTAAACTCAATTTTAGTACTGCTTTTCATCCAAAAATAAAATGGACAGATTGAGAGGATGAATCAAATTGTAGAAGACATGTTAAGAGCCTGCACCATAGACTTTGAAGGCTACTGGAATGAACAACTACCTTTAATTGAGTTTGCTTATAATAATAGTTACTAGGCGAGCATAATAATGGCTCTATTTGAAGCACTTTATAGTAGGAGCTGTAAATCTCCCCTGTGCTAGAATGAAAGTGGAGAATAACAATGGTTAGGTCCTGACATGGTACAAGCTACAGCCAGAGACATACAGGTCATTCGGGATTGGCTTAAGATCGCTCAATCCAGACAGAAGAGCTATGCCGACAAGAGAAGAAGAGACTTGAAATTTCAGGTGGGAGATCATGTACCCTTGAAGGTATCTCCTACTCGTGGAATTCAGAGGTTTGGAGTACAGGGGAAACTAAGTTCAATATTCATCGGCCCTTTCGAAGTACTCGCAAGGGTTGGTGAAGTCGCATATCGACTGGCATTTCCACCACATCTAGCATTCGTACACAATGTGTTCCATGTTTTTATGCTCAGGAAGTATGTGTACGATCCTACTCATATCATTCGCCATGAGGACTTAGTACTGCATAAAGATATGACTTATGAATAAAAGCTGATCAAAATAGTAGTTCGGAAAGTGCAACAACTCAAGAATTGGTCTATTCATGTGGTTAAAGTTCTATGGAATAACCGTGGAGTAGAAGAAGCCACATGGGAACCCAAAGGAACAATGAGGCGAAACTACCCCGACATATTCGGTAAGACATTATCCCGTTATGAACATATGAATTTGGGAACCAAATTCTTTTTAAGAGGGGGAGGATGTATAAACCAAATATTTTTGAAAAATAAATAAATTTAAATATTAAAGAAATATGAATTAATTAAAACACATTAATCAAATTAAGTAATGGACTTTAATAAATGGTTCATATAAAATTTATTTTGCCAAAAAAGGTGTTTTAAAAGATAGAATAAAAGAAAATACTATAAATTTCGTAACTCTCTTATTGCCTAACTTAAAAAGGGCAAGTAAATCATTAATATAACTCATATAAATCTAAAATGGACTCCTAACCCTATCCTAACTAGCTAAACATGAAATTGGAGTCCCATCCCAACCCAATTAGGAGTATTAAAGCTAGGAAGGTTGGATAGATATGGAAATTTGTAGTTAAAGGGAAGTTAGAGTTGTATTAGGAATTAAACATACTAGATGCATAAATACACCCCCAGCCCCTTCATGGCTAACCATATTGCTCTGCTGGGAGTTCTTGGATGTGGAGAAGAGGCCATTGGAGGAGGAATTCATGGGGAGAAGGTTCTTAGAAGATCTACAAGCCTGTTCTTCCCGTTCATAACCATAGTAGTTTGTACCGTCCAAAGGTAGGCAATCTCATAAGCTAAATTAAATTACTATTGTCTGTAGTTTGTTCTTGATACCAGGAACAAAAGCCCTCTATGTACATGTGTTTTTTTTTCCAAAACACCTCCCACAAAGAGGATGATTAAAAAAAAAATTTATACGAGATGAAAAGAAATGGCGAAGAGGGGTGGAAAGAAAATAAAACTGTCTGCGTGCACAATGATGGAGTGTGTGATCGCCAGACACGCGAGGGTGTTGAAGGAAATGGGTGAAGAGGAAAAGTGTGGTACTTACCTTCACCCGAAGATCACGGGAGTGTTGATTGTGGGCTCTTCTTACTCTATCCACCGGCCGGCCGACGAAGAAGATTTAGCTCCAGTAGGGTTACCTTATAAGAGAAAGCAACAAGAAACAAGTGAAGGATGGATTAGACATGAAGATGTAGCAAAAAGCTCAAAGGAAATGAAATAAAATGCATTAAATGGGCGTTAACACACCTCGTGGGGTGGTGTTAAACCCCTAAAAGGATATGGGAAGGGAGAAATGATGTGTAGTAGGTGAGAAGATAGTGTGATGAATGCACCACGTGAAACTGAGTAAAAAGTGAAGGGGAAGAGAGTGAAAGATGGCGATGTAGCCCGCTGTTTGGATGGGTGAAGTGGACAAGGAAGCCATCTCCCTCCATGCTCCAATGCGCGTAGATGAACATCGACTCCGAACTCCAGGAATTGGTCAGAGGACATGGCCTAGAATGGGGGGTGCTCCTCCTCAATTGAGTTAGGTTCCCAATCCGGAAGGGCTTCACCGTGATGCATTAACTCTCTCTCAAAACAATGGCCTCGGGGGGTTCATTTATAGGAAAAATTCCTTGAATTGCGTCGGATGCAGTGGACGCCTATATAATGAATCGCGTCTGATTAAAGCGCCGCGATTTAGAAGTCCTCTTGATTTGACATCATAGCCTATAGCTATATTGGGAATCGCATCGTGTATAACCATCATGTTTTCTAACCAAATCGATCTTCTGACAAAATTGATTTTGATTTGACGGGAGGCTTGAAACGCGGCGACTTAAGTGGACGCGATTCTATTTGTCATGATTCGAGACGTGGGCGCTCTTAAATGTGGCGGCTTTAGGGTTTAGGGTTTAGATTTCTAATTACGACAGCTTAATCGGACGCGAATCAAAATGGAGCATGTGACAAAAAACGAAGTGATATGCGTCAACTTTACCTACCACAGATCAAAACCATAAAAGGCATCCACTATATCGAACGCGAATCACTTAAGTTCAATAGGCCCCCTTCAGACCTCTTTAGAAAAAAATCCTAGAAAAATCTTAAAAAAAAGAAAAATCACTCAAGAGATTAATTGAAGAGAGCCACTTTGAGGCATTGCGGTGTGACACAAAATTTGCTCGATATCTTGCCAAAATGGCGTGTCTACTGCTGCCTCGCCTTGGTGTCTGCTTTGCAAGGAAGTGGAGCGAAGTGGCACGAAATGAAAGCAATGAAATGGTGTGAATGGAATGGAACGAAGTGGAATGACTGAAAAGTAGACGCCAAGGTGTGATGAGACACACTTAAACAAAATATGAGAGGAGCTGTTCGTCAGTTCAGAATGAAGCGGCTTGCAGAAAACCTTAAGAGAAAACTCAATGCTTGGACGAAAGGAGAAAGGGTGTGCACGTGGGCACAGAAGGGAAAAAAAAGATCAACTTCCAGTGTCGGGGAAGTACCTGAGGACACAATCCGTTAGGTTGCACCATTGGGGGCATCTGCCACTACCGCAGGTGGATCTTAGGGAAAATAGATGAACTGATAAAGGGATCCAAAACAGTGAGTTTCTCAAAAGATAGTCTTCAAACATCAGCAAGATGAACTGAGTACTTGACTCGGAGTGGAATATTTAATATTATTTAGAATTGAGAATAAGTGGCTCTCTTTAATTAAGCACGAGAGTGATTATCCGGAATTATGCTCAAAATCCTACATGATGCATGCTGGGCTAAAAGAAAAGATTAAAACAAAAGATAATATAAGATAATCAAGGATAATATTGTTGCGGTGCCGAAGTCAAGATACCGGATGGAACCATCGTCCTTCAACAACGCAACGGCCTATCATCAAGACGTGAGAATCCTCTGGAATCATCATCGTTTTTGACGGAGGAGGGGAACTCAACTTCCAGATTTATCAGAGCCTCAAGGTCCTTGATATGCTCTAATAGAGTATACCTCATAGTAAAATGCAATATATACAATACCAGAGATGGCGTTCGCTGAAGATGATCATGAATTATGCGGCGAGAAAGATATCCAGACCCTGCGCTCAAAGATTCATTAGCATTGACAAGTAACAAATAATATGGAAAAATATTAAAATAATGCTACTTGTAAATCACGACGGAAATACTGGACGTCTTTCATCTGATGAATCACATCCACTACATCGGACGCGATTTAGGCCTTCCATCTGAGACTTGATTTCCTGCACTATTTTTGTCCTTTCCTCCTTTGTGGCATGATTTCAGGCTTGTGCGACTTGGGGAGGCTATAAAACACCCCTTTCATGCTCTCTTCATGCTCTCCCTCTCCTCAAAGTGAAGAATTCAATTGTTGGAAGTAAGAAGAGAAGGAGAAGAAGAAGAAGAAGCTTTGAAACCATGAATCAAGGTGGTGCTCCCTCCTCCAAGAGACCAGGAGTCAAAGGATTTCAAAGGTTAAGCACAGTGGAAGGACACATATGCAGGCTAGTTCAAGCAAAATTGGTATGTAGACTTTGATTTTTTTTTTCATTGAATTTGATGTGTTCTTCATGCTCTTACGTGTTCTTGCTATGTTCTTGGTGTATTCTTGCTCTTTTTCTCTCTATTTTTTCTCTTTCTCCCCTCCTCTCTCCAAATATCATGGCCAACCCCTTATGTGTGCGGCATTTGGGAAGGCGAGAGATTGGTACTGGTGGTGCTAGACTTCCTCTTCAATGGACTCATCACAGTGAGCTTGGGTAGGCCTCCCTACGGTTCTATGTTGCTGCTTACTTGTTGGAGTGACCTACACTTTAAGTTTGATTTGAACAACGAAGTTGTTTGCTCGTCTCACATTTTCTCCAAGATTCCGCTTAAGCACTTGGAAAACTTAGTGGGCTTAGAAGGGCGCGTGGCCAACCGAGTGCCACAACTCAAGACGCGGGCTGATTGGCATGATCACTTCTGAAGCATGCCCAGGAGCGCCTTTACTTGTACTCTAGCGCCACTTCTCACCAGGGACTTGCGTACCTGGCTAGCACCTGGTGTGGACTTGCGGTTGATCGGGGCATCCAAGTTTGTGCTTTACAACACACACCGATGCCTTCCTCAACTCGGGCTTCCACGGTGCAACTTTGAAGGGCCGTCTCACCTCTTGCAAATCAAATAGCGAGACATCAGGATAAACAATGATGGTGAGGAGGCGGACACGATAAAAGCATTGTGGAAGGTTTGCTCTTATAGGAGGCCGGTCTCTCATGTGGAGGAGATTGAGGATGAAGGGATGGCTTATGTAAGGGATCTTGGGAAACTTTGCCCCCAAGTGGTTGTTTGTAAACGCTGAGATTGATTCTTCAATAAGAATTATATCATGTCCTTTACATGGCAAAATTACACCCTTATGCATGATTGTATCATCCAAACACTTTGAATTTTCTCCTTAAAAATTGCCCTCGGGTGAACACTTTGAATCGCATCCACTACAGACGCCGCCTTTCCTTTCTTGATACGCGTCCAGTAAAACTGATGCCTTTCAAATTAATTGCATCCTCTACACCAGACGCGTATAAATTGTACTTCAAAGATTTTGAAAAATAACGTGCCTTAAAGTCTGCGCCGGGGTAATGATGACTCTGAATCGCGTTGGATAAGCCGGACGCATTTAAAGTGGACGGCCTAAATTTGCGTCCACTGCACCGAACGCGATTTTAGAGCTTCTCGGAGCCTACAAGATGCCCGAGGGCACCTCCTTCTCTCCCTTTTGCCTCTCCCTACTCTCTCAAGCTCTCACGCTCTCATCTCTCTTGCTCTCCCGCTCTCCTGCTCTGTCGACTCTCTCTCTCTCTTGCCCGATGAAGAAAGCAATGGTCATTATATGACGACAGGGCCAGGCCTCGCCGACGGAGGAGGCGATGATGACACCGGCGCCGGAGGTGGAAATGCCAAGCACGGGGACTACCGCAATGATCGCCGAGCTATTGGCCGTCCCTGGTGAGCTCGCGGTTGTGATGGAGGAGGATCCGGCGCCGGCGGCGGGAGAAGGCGAAGCGGCGGTGATGGAGGAGGAAGAGGAGGTGGCGGACAATGGTGAAGAGGCAAGGAGGTGGAGGCGAGGCCACCTTGGACATGAAGCACCACTCCGACCGGATTCGGTAAATGCCCAAACCTTAACCCTTTCAGCTTGAGGTGGAAGGGAGCAGGGAAACGTCGTCGGCACCGGAGAGGAAGAGAGATGTATCGCTTTGACTCCAGTTGACGCGGTTCATCAAGTTGAATCATGGTGGCTAAAGCAGCCGTGTTTCAAACTAAAATGCGGCCAACATAGCGAACACATTTTAGAATTGAACCGCGGCCACTGTGTTGGACGCGATTCGGAAAGTTGCCCGAGGAGGGGGAATTTTGGCCTGATTGGCACAATTTTTGATCTTTTTAAGTGTTTTTGACTTGTGCTGACTCATGTATGCTTTGTGTAGGGGGTCATGAAGCCGAGGACCCAGTGGCCTCTTGTGTTGGCAGCATATCAAGGGCTCCCAGACTTCCAGAGGGAGCGGGTCTGGGAGATGGGGTTTGGGCCGATCTTGGAGATCGAGCCATTTTATGTTGACAGCCCCCTAATACAATCCTTGAGAGAGTGATGGGACAGAGTTATCAGAGCCTTTTTGTTCCCGTGGGGGCACATGGTGCCTAGTTTGGAAGACATGACACAGATCACGGGGCTGAGAGTGGACGGAGAGGCGGTGACGGGGGTCACCTATGCGGATTACACTGAGTTCGCGCAGGACCTGTTGGGGCTGGAGCCCAAGGGTGACGAGCTCGGCGATCGGAGGATGGTCGATTGAGTAGAGTTGTTGGCGAGCCTGGGCCTCCACAGGGTGAGGCAGAGAGGGGCGGAAATGCTGCAGGAGTTCGTGCAGCGGGCGGCGGGTTTGGCCAGAGCGGTGTACGGCCAGGACCCCGATGACGAGGAGAGGGTGGACAGGGATTTGTGGCATTTCTTGGTATTTTTCTTGGTGAAGATATTTCTGACCACAAAGGGAGATGGCATCCATTTCCACTTTCTGGAGATCCTCGAGGACCTGGAGAGGGTTGGTCAGTACGCCTGGGGGTGCGACCTTCCTAGCGCACACTTTTTCCGCCCTCTCCAATGGCACAAGGAGGGAGACGACGGTAGGCAGATTTGCACCTTTCCTCTAGGTACAACTCTTGCCCTTTAACTCCTTTTCAATTCCTGCAGTTTTAAAATTATTAGTTAAGCTAATCAGTGTGTGCATGCTTGCAGGTGTGGTCATACTATTACATCCCCTTGGGGAGAGCGACCGAGGTGCGCCCCGACGCGCTGCCCCTTGCCCAAAGGTGGCTTCCAGTCGTGACCTCGGTCAGGTTCTCACTGAAGCTCGACACTCTTCGTCGAGACATCCGGGATTTCCCGGCACTCCTGGTATGTGCTTACTTTTATTTCATGCATTTTGATATGAATGATATGTGACTAACCTATGCATGTATGCAGGTCGTGTGGCAGCCCTACGTGGGCATGGGTGATGACGGCCAGCCGTGGGTCGAGAGTGACCGACCTCGATTTGGGCGAGACCTTTGGGTCCATTGCTTGAATGAGATCGAGCCACTCCGCCTCCAGCTTGCCGCCTGCACCCTGGGACTACACCAGGAGTGGCATGACGAGACGGAGCCCTGGGGGATCGGAAGGAGGATGTGAGGAAAGGCGAAGCGGGTGTACTGACATCTCTGCTTCCCTGACTAGTACGCTGACTGGTTGCGCGGAGGACATATGGTGGAGTCGGATGCTACCAAACGCTTTGCATACCTCCAGCGGTTCCAAGAGGAGTACGGGGGCCGAGACTTAATGAGGCCGGCGAGGGTACGCACTTCTAAACATTGACTTCTTCAATATGATATGCATGATATTCTAACAAACATGTGCATATGCAGGATGCTTGGGACGACCTCATCGACACACTGTGCGCCCAGCTGGCAGGCACGGAGGTGCAGCTGGTAGAGGCACGTGAGGCCTTGGATGCACTGGTAAGTTCGGATGCTCATACCTTTGCTTTATTCACCTTACCATGTGCTGACTGGCTTTTCCATGTGTGCAGCGTGCAACGCAGGGGGATGTGGATCCCACCTCTGCCGCAGGTGCCTCCTCGAGCAGGAGTGTACTGGACCCGGAGGCGTCCTCCCTCCGGGGGCAGCGGTGGCCAAAGTGGAGGTAGCGGAGCGCAACCTCACTGGACGAGTAAGTAACTTCATTAGATATATATATGAATTGAACTGCTTTATACTTACTTATGTCTGTTTCACCTGCAGTCAGACGAGCTCCAAAGTGCCCTCATGCGGGAGACGTGCACTAGTGTGGGGATGACCAAGTTATCGTAGCAGTTGGCTGAGCTGTGGACTCAGGCCTCACAGCGGGACTCAGACCTGCCCAGCGAGGCAATAGAGCTACGCATGACTCTCTCCATGGAGCGCAGGGACCGCGAGAGGGAGGAGGCCTAGTGGGAGCTGGAGCGCAGCCGTTGGGACCAAGAGCGAGAGCGGCTGACTCAGCAGGCCGTGGATGCCTGTACGAGCTTGGGCGTCTCCGAGCGCCTACTGAGGGAGGCAGAGGACCGGTACTACCGCGAACGGGAGCCTGCTGTGTGGGAGGGGCGAGCCAGCACCTACTATGGGAGCTACTTGGTGGCTTCCTCTCAGTACTAGAGGAATGTCCAGGAGGCATGCACCGCTCAGGGGTCGACAGGTTCTCATGCCTCCATGAGGCCTCCTGCTCCGCGCTCAACAGCGGACCCCGGTGAGGTCCAGAGTAGCCGACAGTACCGACCGGCAGAGAGCGGTGGCTAGAGCTAGGACACCTGTTATGTACTTTCTTTTCTTTCTTTTGATGATGTGTACCCGGTGGGGTACTTCATGATGTACTTTTTCGGGTTGGCCCCCGTTTTGGCCACATATATTTACATGGTACTTTCTTTGCCTCCCTTTTTTCCTCGTGCCTAAAAATCACTTGAACAAATAAGTTAAATGTCTGTCTCGGCTCAGCCCCCTGCTCATTAGGTGGATTAGGCTTTATGATCTTGTCAAGGGGTTGAGCTTTTATTAATTAAGGTGAAAGAATAAAGGAACTCCACAATAAAAGAATGGAACATGTAAGCAAGCATATGCTAACAAGAACTTAAACATGAGCATGCGTTTGATGCATTCAAGCAGATGGAGTGTGACAAAATTTTCGGGTTTTTGAAGTATGTGATTTTTTTTGGATTTTTAGATATATGAATTTTTTGGATTTTGAAATATTCTACTTTTTTTAGATTTCAAAATATTCATTTTTTTATTTTACAAATATTCTATTTTTTTCTTTTGAAAATGTTCAATTTTTTTGGATTTCGAAATATTATATTTTGTTTGGATTTTGGGGTATTCTATTTTTTTTTATTTTGAAATAAGGGCCGCAACCCGGCATAGTCCATTCCAAAAAGATGCGCGGAACGAAGGGGATCCACTCTAATTGAAAAAACATGGTGCTTGGATCCTTCAATTACTTGGCCATCATTAAGAGTTCATTAACAAGTCTTAGGTGTGCCAGAGTGAGGATGGACGTGTTTGAGTGGTGCCTTCACCCGAGGTGGCTTTTGGCGACGTCCTCTTTAGTTGATCGTTGTCTTGCATTAACCCTAGGACATACCTATGGGGGAGGAGGGAAGAGAGTATTTAGGAAGTCCGCCAACAGTTTGGGCGACCGGGGAGACACTCACTCCTCTACCCTTGTACTTAGTGGGGTTCGGTCTTTTTTGGCTTTTGGGATTCAGGCACGCTTACGACCAGGTCCATTTGGATCTCTGCGGGGACTTTGCCACTCTTGACGTGCTTTTTCATTTGATTTGCCTGATTTTGGCTCTTTTGCTTTGGATTTTCATTGATTTTCTTTTCTTTTCCCTTATCATGCCTTGACCTACACCTGCCTAAGCTTTGGGTAGATACCGAAGTCGATCCCTCAAGTTTCCCTTTCTATTGGCGGACCGAGTGGGTGAGAAACGGGTAGGGCCCTAGACTCTTGGTTCGGCATTGACCTTCCTTAGATTATGTGCCTTTAGCTTCCAAGGAGCGGACGTGTAAGTGTGTGGGTGTTGACACCTCAGGCTAACCCACCAAGAATCAGAAATGAATTAATAATGACGGCTTTTCATTTTAGGGTCTGTGCACCACGCAAATCCAAACACCTAACTAGGGGTAATACTTTTTTGCATGAAGCCCATTCCAAGGGTGAGAGAGTTCCTCACCCTTCGCGTTGACTAGCCTATACGCGTTGCCTGGATACACTTCCTTAACTACGTACGACCCTTCCCAGTTTGGTTGGAGTTTAGAACGGGGACCACCAGGTTTTACAAAGATTCTTTTTACAACCATTTTACTGACTTTGAATTTTCTCTCAATAACTTTCTTTTGATGAAAACGAGTGAGCCTATTTTGATACGCTCTCGTATGTTCTGCGGCGACCATATGCTTCTCATCCAGGAGTTTTAGTTGTGTTAAGAGCGATTCACGTTGCTCATCGATTAACAAGTCCTTGTCAAGCTGGATCCTTAATGACGGAATAAGAATTTCATATGGTACTACTACCTCCATTCATAAGTGAGGGCAAACAGTGTCTGCCCTGTAGGAGTACGGATTGAAGTGCGGTAGGCCCATAGAGCTTCTACAAGCTTTTCTGGCCAGTTCGAGAATTTGTTAGCCTCATATGTTTTCTTGACAATTTTAATCAAAGTTTTTTTCGTGGCCTCTGCTTGGCCATTGCCTTGCGGATAATAAGGAGATGAATGATGCAATGCAATTTTATACCTGTTGCAGAGGTCACGTAGTTCTTGAGAGATAAACTGAGGTCCGTTGTCGGTGATGATGGTGCTTGGAATGCCAAACCTGGTGATGATATTTCTCATGATGAACTTGCAAACGGTTGTTGCCTTGATTTCCACGTATGCTTCGGCTTCCACCCACTTGGTGAAGTACTCCGTTGCAGTGAGGATGTATGACTTTTTTTTGTTCTGAGAGTTGGGATCACCAAGGGGGCCAATGATGTCGAAAGCCCACATAGACAAAGGCCATGAGGAGGACGATGGGTGAAGTGTAGAGGATGGAGAATGGATTTTTTCGGTGTGCAGTTGGCACTTGACACACCGACAGACAAAGATAGAACAGTCCTCCTCTAGAGTAGGCCAATAAAAGCCCTGCCTAAGGATCTTCTTAGCAAGCATTTGGCTATTCACATGGCCACCACACGCACCCGAGTGTGCCTCTTCAACAACCTTCCATATTTCATCCTCATCCAGGCACTTGAGCTAAATTCCAGTGAGTCTCCTTCTGTAGAGTGTATTTCCAACCTGGGTGTACTTTTGGGACAATCTCCTTAAGTCTTTATTCTCATCACTTGTGGCTTCCTCAGGGTAAGTCTGATTCTTGCAATATCTTGCTATCTCATAGTACCATGGCTTCTCCTCATCTTCCAACTCCTCTTCTAGCTCCAAAAACATAATCTCGATTTTATCCTTCCTTTCCAACTTCTTCAACATCTCCTCCTTGATCCAAAGAAAGACGGGGTCCTGAACAGCAGGGATATTATGGCGTGCAATTTGAATGCTGTCAAAATTTCTGAGATAGCACATATTGAGAGTTGAAGTGATGGTAGCAAGAGCGTTGGCTAGAAGATTCTGATGACGAGGGATATGGACAAGGATCAATTTCGATAATAGCTTGGCATAAGCTGAGGCTAGTTCTTGGTAAGGCTTGAGCTTTAGGTCCCGAGTGTGATATTTGGTGAGCACTTGGTGCAAGACCAGTTGACTATCACCTACTATTCGTAGATGGGTGACACCATAGAAATAAGCGAGCTCCAGACCCGTCAACAGAGCTTCATATTCGGCTATGTTATTGCTAGCAGGAAACTCTAATTTGTAGGCTTGTGGGATGGTGACACCCTCAGGTGATAGTAGAGCAATCCTGATACCCTTCCCCTGGGAGTTCAGAGCTCCATCAAAATATAATAACCACATAGGATCAGAATGGCTAAGGGACATTAGTTCTTCATCTGGGAACACCGAACGAACTGGATTGAATTGAGGAATAGGGTGGTGAGCGAGATGTTCTGCTATGGCATAGCCTTTGATGGATTTCTGCTCAATGTAGGTGATTTCAAACTGAGAAAGGAAGCTCTGCCAACGTGCTAGCCTATCGATTATGTAACGACCCACTTCCACCCTATACGGTTATACCAACCCACATCGGATGAGAGTAAGCCGCTACAGGGGAGAAAACCCCAACAAGTAACAAATGGGCTGAGATATACACAAATAGAGAATACTAATGCAACGGAATTTAAACAAATTCTTATTCCATCAACTTTAATCCACATACACAGTCTATATAGTCCAATAAAGAAATGACATAACATAACAAACATTAACATGAGCCAGTTCCAATACATATCCAAGTTCAAATTACAAATTTCATACTATAAAATAAATTTACTAGTCTTCAATTATTCTCTACGCTCCTCGTCGGACCTTGCTTTCTCCTCGGCTTCTAAATTTCCTGAAATGTTTAGCAAGGATGAGTCTACACAATAGACTCAGCAAGTAACTTAAACTTCAATCCATATACTTACCATACATGCTTTCTAACAATTTAACACTACTAACTTAATAGAATTTCAGCACTTAAATTCATACATGCTCGTGGTATAACATAAATGAGTAACCATGGAATTACATTAAACAACTAACATGACACATGTAAAACAATAATCTAAACATGGATACTAATAGCATGATATCATTAACATGATTACAACATACATTCACATGTTTTTATATTTTATTCTAATCATTGCGCAGTTCTACAAGTCTAATCATTGAAACATGTATAAGATAGGTAGCACTCCTAGCATGATTTTAACTCACTTCACCTACCATTCTATCACTTTACTATACATCTAGCTTGCTGTTTTTATACAAAATTTATCACATTCTCGTAGCACTTCCATATAGATCATAGTAAACTACATAACAAGGGACTAAACACATGCACATTAAGCAATTATAATTCATGGAAATGGAAAGATGCACCTTCACCTGGTATGAAACATAATATCACTTTTGACATTTAACAAGAATTCTATAACACATGCAATTTCCTTTTCACGACATATTCATCTACATTTACTTTCACATTCTCACATGTTCACTTACACACTAATTCGCATGGTTTTCATATAGGTTTGCACTTGCACATTCACGATTACATATCACGTCATTTTGTACATAACATGTGCCACATTCACATATATTTTGCACATACCTTGCGCCACAATCACATGTCATTTTCACATTATACTTATGTTCATTTATCTTATATAATGCCAAGGCACAGGCCAAACCACCATTAGATGGTCATATAGCACATACTCATTCACATTCATGTACTTAAGCACTAAGCATAGTAATCAAGTCTTGGTTGCTCCAGAAACTGGGGAAAGCCCTTCCCACCATTACCAGTGGAATCTGTCCACCGCCAGGATTTCACACGACCCTTGCCCAGGGTATCACAATTTATCAAGACCCTTGTCCAGGGTGTCACAATTTATCAAGACCCTTGTCCAAGGTGTCATATATCATATTTGAGCTTTCCCGTATGGTACTACTATAGTACAACTCCAAGCATCTAGGGTGGCAGTGTCTTATGGGCACATTTCAATTATTTCATCACATTATACATTTCACCCGCACATGCATTTATTCTTTCACTTCCCATGCAGATACACGTACACATGCGTTATGAAATATAACTTATCACATTCAGACCCTCATTCAATCATAAACAGTAATTGATAGTAATTAAATCATGGTGTTAATCACATTCTAAACATAATTGAGACCCGATATAAACATGGTACAGTAAGCTTCAGAAATTTATAACAATGTACACAGTACTCAGACATATATCAAATTTTAACAACGGATTAAATGTAACACAGGGAACATATCTAAAAATTTTCATAATATTCTGAACAGTGTACAATTTACAATAATTAAAACAAGCCTCCTGCAAATTTATTTAGAAATCCAATTAAACATGGTGTAACCAATAATCACCCTTACTATCATAAGAACATATCCAAATTTTACCATAGGTTAGAACAAATAAACAGGTCGCATGCTCAATTTTTTTCTAGAATTTTCAGACTTGCAAAATAATTATAACAATTAAAACATGAGTCAGGCATATTTATCACTAAATTCGTAAAATAGGTTTCATAGTAAATCATTGTCATCCAATAGTCCCAACACCTGTATACAGTCATTATACTATCATGGAAAAATTATAATCCCTAAATCACGACATATCTAATTATACCCAATTAAACAAGGCCATATTGTACTCACCATTCAATTTTAGAAATTTCAATAATTAACGCAAATCACAGAAATTTAATACACCCTCCTGGTATGACTTATTGCTTGTACATGACTCAACATAAATCCCACAGTATGCACAGAAAACCACAGATCTGGAAATCACAATTTACAAATCAAAATGCTGTCAACATTTGTTCTGGAAAACAACAGGAACTTGGCGTCCAGTGTCTGGACGCCAATAGTGTAGACGGCAGGATCTGATGCCGTTTATATAAGAGGTTGGCGGCAACACAGTGGCCGCCAACTTCCTGCTTGCACAAAGTGCAGGCCGAAACACAAAAGCACATAATTTTAGGGGGTCCAGGCATGAAATTAAAATCCGTAAAATTGTCAAAACCCTAATGGATAAGTCTATGGAATGAATCAATAAGCTACTTGCCTGGAAATAAATCCGTAGAGAGATGTTTTGGTTGGAGAAGTCCTCCTCGGTCAGTGCCAAGAAGGTGATTTAAACCCACTAAGATCTGATCCTCCTGTCGATTTAGGCCGCACTCCAGTGTTGGGAATGATACTTCTATCCAAGGTCTAGCTCCAAGTCAAAGAAGAACGCCTGAAGATGCACACAACCACCGGATCAAAGCTCTCCAAGTTGGGTTTTCGCTCAAGTTCTTCTATGGTTCCTCAAGAGATCCCAAAAGAACCTATTCCATCTAAAAGGGGTGCTTTTATAGAACCTAAGGGGTCATGCACGCATTAGGGTAGGTGATACCTATGGGCAACTTTCCTAAACCAGAACCCGGCAAAACCGCAACTGTTTCCAGATCTGAAAACGCATACAGCTGGAGCAATAGGCGTCCACCTCTGGTGCCGCCAAAAAGGAGATAGGCGTCCATCGATCTGGACGCCAAGATGAAGTCAGCGGCACAGGATACTGCCGCCAACAGTGCATTTCAGCTAGAACAGACATATACATCAAAACAGTTACACAATCACATCATAAACCGTTTAATGGGTATTGAAATAAGTAGATGTCATATGTACAAAGTTAAACACATACATATTTGCATGCACACAACATAATTTCATACTACATGCATGGATTTAAATAGATATACTATGTACTTTAAAATTTGATAATGTACACACATTTAAATATATATTATATGTACAAAATACCTTGTGTGAACTTACAAGATATCTAATAATAATTATACACTACATTATTTACATACCCTATGCACAAAATAAATAAATATAATATGCACATACAAGAATAACATATATTATACACATGTCCACAAGTGAGTAAATATTTATAATTTACACCAAATAAATAGTATCAATTGCACAAAATTCGGGGGCCTCACACCATCTCCCCCTTAAAAAGATCTTCGTCCTCGAAAATCAGATCATGTACTTGCGGTGGCATCTCTGTGTTGCTTCCAATCAACTTAGACCGGTGCTTGAGTTCTCGCTGCTGGCACATCTCGAGTAATGAACTTCTTCTTCTGATTCAGACATTCTCTAATCCGATGATCCTTGCTGCCACACTTGAGACATCTTCCCGACCTCGTCCAACACACGTCTCCTCCGTGGCGCTTGCCGCAACGCACAGATACGGGCTTCTCGTTGCCTACCGAAGCTACTGATTGCGATGCTGATTCTGCTGGTACCATAGTTGATTGCTGACCTTCCATGTGCTTCTTCATCTTCCTCTTCTGCTGCTGAAATGGTTCTGGCAACCTCTTCAACCGAGCCTTCTTCTCCTCCAGATACAATTCCATCTCACTCTCCTGCCTGCACGCCACGGTAAGAGCTGAATCCATAGTCCTATGGTCGAACGCTATCAGTCTAGCTCTCAATGATGGTATAAGCCCCATCACAAACTTCTTTGCCTTGCGCCTCTCATCAGTAACTATATGGGGTGCATACCTTGACAACTCCGTAAATCCAGCCTCATACTCTAAAACTGACATCGAGCTCTGAGTCAACGTCAAGAATTCCTGCTCCATTTTATCCTGAATGTGCTCGGAGACATACTTGGCCACAAACAACCTCACAAACTCATCCCAGGTCACCTCTAACTCCACTCCCTCAAATTGGGTGCGAAGAACAGATGACCACCACACATCCGCTCACTCTTGAAGCATGTACGTCGCCAGACTAACCTTGTCATCCTCTGCACACCTGATAGCTCTAAATATTTTCTTGATTTCTCTAAGCCAACTCTCCGCAACCAACGGCTCGCTCTCCTCCTTAAAAGAGGGTGGAGCCATCCTCCTGAACCTCTCCATGATCGATACTCCTCCTATACCACGATCCCGCTGAGCTGGTGCCGGAACCTGAGCCTGTAGCTTAGTCTGAAGATCTGCTTGCATCTGTACTTGAGTCTGCACCCCTTGCACCAGTCCTTGCATAAATGTGCCGTAGTCAACCAACGATGGCGGGGGTGGCGCAAGTGGTCCCTGAGGTACTGACACTTCCTGCTGCTCATTTGTTGTCCCCCTTGGTTCTTCATCTTGAAAAGGCATGCTCAAATATTGAGTCCTTCTGGCCATCGCTACAAAATAAACACCAAGTCAAACTCCACTTATCACTACACCTACCATATTATCACGCATTCATCATATCACTTTTCTAATCCTATCTTAATTATTCCTTGGATCTGGCTATCCACTATAAAGACTTAGAGATGTGATTTAGTTGATGGCTATTCATGTATAATCTCAACCCAGTGGCTCTGATACCATCTCTGTAATGACCCACTTCCACCCGGTACGGTTATACCAACCCACATCGGATGAGAGCAAGCCGCTACAGGGGAGAAAACCCCAACAAGTAACAAATGGGCTGAGATATACACAAATAGAGAATACTAATGCAACGGAATTTAAACAAATTCTAATTCCATCGACTTTAATCAACATACCACAGTCTATGTAGTCCAATAAAGAAATGACATAACATAACAAACATTAACATGAGCCAGTTCCAATACATATCCAAGTTCAAATTGCAAATTCCATACTAGAAAATAAATTTACAAGTCTTCAATTATTCTCTACGCTCCTCGTCGGACTCTACTTTCTCCTCAGCTTCTAAATTTCCTGAAATGTTTAGCAAGGATGAGTCTACACAATAGACTCAGCAAGTAACTTAAACTTCAATCCATATACTTACCATACTTGCTTTCTAACAATTTAACACTACTAATTTAATAGAATTTAAGCACTTAAATTCATACATGCTCGTGCTATAAGATAAATGAGTAACCATGGAATTACATTAAACAACTAACATGACACATGTAAAACAATAATCTAAACATGGATACTAATAGCATGATATCATTAACATGATTACAACATACATTCACATGTTTTTATATTTATTCTAATCATTGCGCAGTTCTACAAGTCTAATCATTGAAACATGTACAAGATAGGTAGCACTCCTAGCATGATTTCTAACTCACTTCACCTACCATTCTATCACTTTACTATACATCTAGCTTGTTGTTTTTATACAAAATTTTTCACATTCTCATAGCACTTGCATGTAGATCATAGTAAACTACACAACAAGATACTAAACACATGCACATTAAGCTATTATAATTCATGGAAATGGAAACATGCACCTACACTTGGTATGATACATAATATCACTTTTGACATTTAACAAGAATTCTACAACACTTGCAATTTCCTTTTCACGACATATTTATCTACATTAACTTTCACATTCTCACATGTTCACTTGCACACTAATTCGCATGGTTTTCATATAGGTTTGCACTTGCACATTCACGATTACATATCACGTCATTTTGTACATAACATGTGCCACGTTCACATATATTTTGCACATACCTTGTGCCACAATCACATGTCATTTTTCACATTATACTTATGTTCATTTATCTTATATAATGCCAAGACACAGCCCAAACCACCATTAGACGATCATATAGCACATACTCATTCACATTCATGTAGTTAATCACCATACTTAAGCACTAAGCATAGTAATCATGTCTTGGTTCATGCAGAAACCGGGGGAAGCCCATCCCACCATTACCAGTGGAACCTGTCCACCTCCAGGATTTCACAACACCCTTGCCCAGGGTATCACAATTTATCAAGACCCTTGTCCAAGGTGTCACAATTTATCAAGACCCTTGTCCAGGGTGTCATATATCATATTTAAGCTTTCTCGTAGGGTACTATACAGTACAACTCCAAGCATCTAGGGTGGCAGTGTCTTATGGGCACATTTCAATTATTTCATCACATTATACATTTCACCCACACATGCATTTATTCTTTCACTTCCCATGCACATACACGTACACATGCATTATGAAATATAACTTATCACATTCAGACCCTCATTCAATCATAAACAGTAATTGACAGTAATTAAATCATGGTGTTAATCACATTCTAAACATAATTGAGACCCGATATAAACAAGGTACAGTAAGCTTCAAAAATTTATAACAATGTACACAGTACTCAGACATATATCAAATTTTAACCACAGATTAAATATAACACAAGGAACATATCTAAAATGTTTCATAATATTCTGAACAATGTACAATTTACAGTAATTAAAACAAACTTCCTACAAATTTATTTAGAAATCCAATTAAACATGGTGTAACCAATAATCACCCTTACTGTCATCAGAACATATCCAAATTTTACCACAGGTTAGAACAAATAAACAGGTCGCATGCTCAATTTTTTTCCAGATTTTTCAGACTTGCAAAATAATTATAACAATTAAAACATGAGTCAGGCATATTTATCACTAAATTCGTAAAATAGGTTTCATAGTAAATCAGTGTCATCTAATAGTCCCAACACCTGTATACAGTCATTATACTATCATGGAAAAATTATAATCCCTAAATCACGACATATCTAATTATACCCAATTAAACATCGCCATATTGTACTCACCATTCAATTTCAGAAATTTCATTAATTAACGCAAATCACAGAAATTTGATACACCCTCCAGGTATGACTTATTGCTTGTACCTGACTCAACATAAATCCCACAGTATGCACAGACAACCACAGATCCAGAAATCACAATTTACAAATCAAAATGCTATCAACATTTGTTCTGGAAAACAACAGGAACTTGGCGTCCAGTGTCTGGACGCCAATAGTGTAGATGGCAGGATCTGATGCCGTTTACATAAGAGGTTGGCGGCAACACAGTGGCTGCCAACTTCCTGCTTGCACAAAGTGCAGGCCGAAACACAAAAACACATAATTTTAGAGGGGTCCAGGCATGAAATTAAAATCCGTAAAATAGTCAAAACCCTAATAGATAAGTCTATGGAATGAATCAATAAGCTACTTGCCTGGAAATAAATCCGTAGAGAGATGTTTTGGTTGGAGAAGCCCTCCTCGGCCAGTGCCAAGAAAGTGATCTAAACCCGCTGAGATCTGACCCTCCTGTCGATGTAGGCCGCACTCCAGTGTTGGGAATGTTACTTCTATCCAAGGTCTAGCTCCAAGTCGAAGAAGAACGCCCGGAGATGCACACAACCGCCAGATCAAAGCTCTCGAAGTTGGGTTTTCGCTCAGGTTATTTTAGGGTTCCTCAAGAGATCCCAAAAGAATCTAATCCGTCTAAAAGGGGTGCTTTTATAGAACCTAAGGGGTCGTGCACGCATTAGGGTAGGTGATCTAACCGATGGGAAACTTTCCTAAACCAAAACCCAGCAAAACCGCAACCGTTTCCAGATCTGAAAATGCACACAACTGGAGCAATAGGCGTCCACCTCTGGTGCCCCCAAAAAGGAGATAGGCGTACATCGATCTGGACGCCAAGATGAAGTCAGCGGCACAGGATACTGCCGCCAACAGTGCATTTCAGCTAGAACAGACATACATCAAAACAGTTACATAATCACATCATAAACCGTTTAATGGGTACTGAAATCAGTAGATATCATATGTACAAAGTTAAACACATACATATTTGCATGCACACAACATAATTTCATACTACATGCATGGATTTAAATAGATATACTATGTACTTCAAAATTTTATAATGTACGAACATTGAAATATATATTACATGTACAAAATACCTTGTGTGAGCTTACAAGATATCTAAAAATAATTATACACCACATTATTTATATACTCTATGCACAAAATAAATAAATATAATATGCACACACAAGAATAACATATATTATACACATGTATAGGTGAGTAAATATTTATAATTTACACCAAATAAATAGTATCAATTGCACAAAATTCGGGGGCCTCACAGGCTCAGACTGATTTTTTGAGGAGGAACTTGATAGGATTCATGTGGGCGATTAGATGGACCTCGTGAGCAAGAAAGTAGTGCTTCAGTTTCTGCACTACCCATATGAGAGCGGCACATGTCTTCTCCATTGCTATGTACCTCTGCTCGCAGGAGTAGAGAAGCTTAGATAGATAGTATGTTGCCCTCTCCTTGCCTTCTTCATCCACTTGCGCAAGGAAAGATCCTACAGAGTCTTCCAAGATGGATATATAGAGGATAAGAGGTCTGCCGGGAGTCAGCGGCCTCAGGACAGAGGGATTAGCCAAATACTCCTTGAGTTCATCAAAAGCTATCTGACACTTCTCATCCCAATTAAATTTGACTCCCGGCTTGGTGAGGTCATAGAAGCATCTACACCTCTGCGAATGTTGGGAGACGAATCAGCAAATAAACTGCAGCCTTCCGATAAGTCCTCGAACTTCCTTCAAATTCTTGCGAAGGGGCATCTCTCTTATTGCCTCCGCCTTGTTGAGATCAATTTTTATACCTCTCTTGCTCACAATGAACCCTAAAAGCTTACCCGATGAAACACCAAACACACATTTCTTGGGGTTCATCTTCAATTGGTATTCTCTGGACCTTCGCAGGACCTTAGTCAGAAGCCCAGGATGCTCAGCCATTGTCTTGGATTTTACTACTAGGTCATCCACATATACCTCAATGAAAATGTGGATCATGTCATGAAAAATGGCCATCATAGCTCTTTGGAAAGTAGCTCCAGCATTCTTAAGCCCAAAAGGCATGACAACATAGCAATAAGTGCCCCATGGTGTAGTGAACGAGGTCTTCTCCTGATCTTTCTTAGCTAGCTTGATTTGATTGTACCCTAAGAAGCCATCCATAAATGAGAGGGTTTCAAACATGGTCGTGTTATCTATGAGCATGTCGAGGTGAGGCAATGGGAAATCATCCTTAGGACACGCGCGGTTGAGGCCCCAGAAATCAATGCATATTCTGACTCTTCCATCCTTCTTCATAACCGGGACAATGTTTGCCACCTAATTCGGATTAGTACGACTCTAATGAATCTGGCTTTGTGGAGCTTGTCGACCTCATCTTTCATTTTCAAAGCCATCCGGGGGTGGAAACGCCTCAACCGCTGCTTAATGGTGATGGACCCCGGTTTAAGGGTAAGATTGTGTTCAACAAGCGCATTGTCCAAGCTTGGCATATCCTCATAGCTCCATGCGAACGTGTCCTTGTATTCCCTGAGAACCTCAATGATTACCTCCTCTTCAGCCAGTTATAAATTACTACTTATGAGGACGGTCTTAGGGTCTTTCTCAGTTCGCAAATTGATTTCCTTGGTGACTTCCTCTACGATAGCTGAAGGTTCATCAAATCTATTCAATCCACTTGCGAACGCATCATCCTCGTCCTCAAACTCTTCATCACCTTCCTCAATTGGGTTGTCATCATCCATGATCTCATGGACTCTGAACCCATCATCAATAAGGCACACTGACTGCTCATATTCTATTTCTGGCAACTGCAAAGGCTCCTCTATAAATTCAGGAATTGCTAGACATGCCTTGCATGTACGGGCTAGATCAGAGAGGAAACGGTGTGGGACCCTACTATCCTTGGATTTCTTCTGAGAGATAGCCCGTAGTTTATTGCTACCCTGTCCTAGACTCGTACTACAACTACCGAATCTATAGCAGGGGGTGGAGGAGTAGGAAAAGTAGTAAATGAATCCCGCGTGAAGGAAGATGGAGAGGAAGTGAAAGCAGTAAAAGAACTTCCCTGCATTGGGGAAGGAGGAGGAGGGAAAGTAGTAAAAATCCCCTACGTGGAAGGAAACAAGAGGTCGGTCATGGGACCGAAGAGAGGTGGCCCGTAGGTCGCGGCGCACTCAGGGGTGAGGAAGGAAGTCTCCTCGATGGAGACGATGGAATCAGCCATTGCGGCATTGGCATTTTTTTTTGGGCCCCCTCGGTGCTCAGAATGCACAGAGGGAGAGGGCGAGGGGAGATCGCCAAGGTGGAAAGTTGAGCGATGAGAGTGTGCTCAAGAGTGGGGAGATTGTGGGAATGAGGGAGTTGAAAAGTGAGCGCCTGCTTAGGAGAGTGGAGGGAGATTGCCAGGTGGGGCATCGGTGCCCGAGGAATGCTCAGAGAAAGAAACAAGGGCCAGGAGGTGGCATGCAGGAGGGAGAGCGTGATGCCTGGAGAAGGCAGGAAGGTGGGCGTCTTGCCTGAGGAGGAGGTCGGGTGCATTGCCCTGAGAAGAAAGGGAAGTAGGTGCATTGCCTGGTGAGATAGGGAGGTCGGGTGCGTTGCCCCAGGAAGAGAGGGGAGTAGGCACATTGAATGGAGAAAGGGGGAGAGCGAGTGCGTTGCCCGAAGGAGAGAGGGAAGTAGGCGCGTTGCTTGGAGAAAGGGGGAGAGTGGACGAATTGCCCGGAGTAGAGAGGGAAGTAGGCGCATTGCCTGGTGGAGAAAGAGAAGTGGGCGCGATGCCCAGAGAGGAAAGGGTAGTAGGCGCGTTGCCTGCAAAGGAGACTAAAGTGGGCGCAGTGCCTAGAGGGGGAACTGAAGCGGGCGCGATGCCTAGAGAGGAAACTAAAGTGGGCGCGATGCCTGGAGGGGAAACTGAAAAGGGTGCGATGCCCAGAGGGGAAACTGAAGAGGGTGATGCCCGGAGGGGAAACTGAAGAGGGCGCGATGCTCGGAGGGGAAACTGAAGTGGGCGCGATGCCCGGTGAATGAGGCTCGCCTTAAGCTTAGTTGTTGCGGGAGCTTCTTGTGTGCTCTACTCTGCTTTGACTGCCTGCTACCTGCTAGTGGCTACTGCTAGCTGCTTAGCGTCTACTGGTGTGAAAAACTGGTCCAAAGTGATGGCAATGTCACTCATATCGAACCACTTGCTCCATTCTGACTCAGATTCACCCTTCTTGATATGTATCAGCAGCCCGGGGTTGTCTACAGCTTGATATGTGGTCAGGGTTGGGTGGCAAATAGGTTCAATAGTGATTGTGGATGTCTGCTCACTCCCTAGCTATAATGGACCCCCTTGAAATGCTCATACAAGGTCCATGTGAGAGGCTGCCTTGGTTGTTGCTTTGCCCTACCTGGCCTATACCCCACTCCTGCTTTGGGTCTCATTTTGTTGTCTTTAATAGCTTCTGTCCTCCCCTGTAGTTGTGCCCCAAGCCCTTTGCCTGGCTGGTACCCCATACGCGTCATGATGTGCCACCCTTTCTTGGTGATGATCTTACTTCTCCCAGTAGTGTTCACAAATGAACTAAGTGGGCCTGGATACATGCTGGGCACATCTAGTACAGGCATCAGTGGTTGATTGCTCGGCCAGATGGAAGGGACCGAGTTATCAGTCATGGCGTCCACTTCCAAAATATCCGACTTGCTGGCAACCTTGATGACTCGCCCCTTGTAAAGAAACTTGAGGCACTGATGAACAGTTGAGATAACAGCGCCAAGTGCCTGAATGAAAGGCCTGCCTAGGATCATACAGAAGCTTGGATCCATGTCTAGAATATGAAAGTCCATCACAGTGACCAATAGACCCAACCCTATTTTCAAAGTGACGACCACCTTAGGCGCTCTATTGGTGTTGACGTAGGCCGTGACAGTGATAGCAGAGGGCCGGACTGACTGTAATGCAACCACAAAGAAATTTAACATGTCTAAGGACACAACATTGATCGATGCTTCGGAGTCTACTAGGCATTGAGACACAGGGACCCCGTTGATGTGAACTGTCAAGCATAGGGTGTATCGCTAAGACTCCACTGACGCCAACTCATCTTCATGAAACTCAATGGCCGGTTGTGAGCTCCTAGGAGTCAGGACATATTGAGTCCCTGGGATGGACTCCTTTGCTGGTTATTCCTCTTCCTGGGGCACTGATACTTGTTCCTGCTGCTGGGGAAAGATTCAATTGAAGATGAGCCCACTCCAGAGCACCATTGTTTCTTCTGAGTTATCTCCCACTGTCGATGCCATGGCCAGCAGAATGGAAGATGGTGAGGAGGTAGAAGCTTGAGGGGTGAACATTTTGTGTGGCAATTGAATACTTGCTGCACCCGGGGGTGGAGTGGAGGTTCGGAGAAAGGGGGCTTGGTGATTGGGGGTAATAAGGGGTGCAGTTCATGGTGTGCAGAGGAGAGGCGGGTTAGATGGTGGTGGTTGTGGGGCAGTGGTGGTAGGAGGTGGGCGGTTTGGTTGTGGTGGTATGGTGGAGGGGTCACATAGGAAGGGGACTTGTGTGTTGGGAGGTGGTGGCGTTGTGGTGATGGGGGGTTGGCGGAGGAGTGGCGGGTTGGATGGTTGACTAGATGGCATGGGACGATGGGTAGGGATGCGTAAAAAGGAGGGGAGTGGGTTAGAAGGGGTAGGTATGCGGTTGAAGGGGGGTAGAGCGAACGATGATTAGGAGGTGGATGCGGCGGGTACTTCCATCGGCCGGCCGGGTGTTTCACTGTGGGGAGATGCTGTGAGGGCGTTCACTTGCTGATTTAGAGCCTGGTGCTCTGGGAGGGGATTCTGAACTATGCCCATGTTGGGCTGCAACTGGGGTGCCTGAGGCTGCTGCTATTATTGTTGTTCCTGTCGCGGCAGCCTTCTTTCCTTCATCTCGGTGATAAACTTCCTCATCTTTTCCCAATCTATGCCGCCATTGTCATTCAGATCATAAATATAATCCTTGAAGTGGAAGCATGCCTCCAAGGTGTGACCCAGTCCGAGGTGAAATGCACAGTAGCGGGATGTGTCAACATTGGGGGGCCATTGTAGCCTTTCCCTTGGCAAGGTGAGCACATCGGCGACTATGAGAGCATTAAAAACATCAGTGAGAGTTACCGGCAAGGGGGGATAATGGGTTCTCCTTGGGCCAAGGGGGCGTTGAGGCTACTGGGGTTCATAGTTGCCTGGAGGGGGGACCTGGTTGTATTGTGGGGGAGGAGGAGGTTGCTGTTGCTGGTATTGAGGAGGGGCAGGTTGGCAATATTGGAGCTGTTGCGGCTGGCGATACTGAGGCTGTTGGGGTTGCTGATAGTATTGGTTAGTGGGAGGTTGTTGGTACTGGGGCCACTGAGGCTACTGATATTGTGGAGGTTGTTGGTATTGGGGCCACTGAGGCTGCTAATATTGTGGAGGCAGTTGGGGTTCCTGAGGTGGGGTCCTAATCATGGGAGGGTTGTTCAGCCTGGACTGGGACTGTTGTGACTGTTGGTTTTTAAGGTTGGTGTTAGGACGATAGGTGGAGGCACTAGGATTGGCCATCGCACTCACCTGCTCATTTTGTATGACCCCCTCAGTCATGGGACCGCCAGTAAGGGGAGCACCACTACCTTTCTTAAATCTTCGGCCATTCCATTCAAACATAGTTATAATGGGAGAGTCTTTTAATTGGGTCTGGATGTAACGGGCTCTCTCATACAGCTCCTCCATGGTAGTCAGCTTGTTCATCGCCAGAATGTGCTTGAACTGTGGCGTGGCATTTGCCATGATCATCTTCACTTGCTCCGGCTCGGATAGTGGATCCCTTAGTCTTTCAGCCATTGCTCTCCATCTATCAGCATAGTGCACGAAATCCTCATCGGACTTCATTCTTTCAGCCATCAGATCTGTGATAGATAGTGCAGGACCAATCCGGTCCCTGTACTTCTGTAAGAATTTTCTTTGGACCGCCTCGAAATCTTCAGCATCTGAGGGCTCCAGAGAATAGAACCACTCAAGGGCAGGCCCATCTAATGATCGGCGGAAGAGAAATGCGTGAGCATGGTTATCGTTCTGTTAGAAAGAGGATTCGTACATGAATTCCTTGATGTGTATGAATGGGTTGTCAGTGTCATTGTAGCGGCGGTAGACTGGCAGCTCGGAAGGAGGAAGGTGGAAGACTGGCATGGAAGGGAGAGCTAGTTCGAAAGAATCCCTGGGTGCGGACACCCTCTTCAAGTCTTGCTCCAATCGACTTACCTATGCCAGGAGGGCTTGGGTATGTTGGTCGGAAGATAGTTTGGGAGGTACCCCAGAAGAAATGTGATGGGGGACATTTACCTGTGTGGAATAGTGAGGGGGAGGTGTCACGTCCTAGTAAAATTCCATTTACTAAATATGACAGATATTAAACACGAGAACTAGCATAAACGTTTGTACAAAAACAACTAGTTTGGCGGAAGCTTATTACATTATACCCCTCATTATAGTCTGAATGATGAGCAAACAAAAGTAAATTGTATCCTTATTACATTTCCATTTATCTACAACGAAAACGAAAGATGACAACATTGCTTGATGTAGTGTGGTACACTCAACACACATAACCCCCTTAAGCTTCATCTCCACTATGACCACCTGAAAATGGTAAATTGAGTGAGCTAACTAGCCCAGTAGAATTCAATTCCTTGAAATAAAAAGGATTCACATGTATAATCTCAGTATAAGAACATGTACATTGTTGACACTGACTGTTCAAGGCTATGAACGAAAGAATCAATTCAATAACACATGTAGAACAAAAATAGTATAGAACATGATCAATAACTCAAGATGATACTTAAATTCAGTATCGGACACGTATTCACACACACATGTATGAGATGATGACTAATCAAGCACGAACTGATGTATGCCACATCCACTCGTTCTCATTGCCCCCGCGCAGCCACTGACAAATTCGGGTGCTCCTCCCAGGACTAAACTAACCCTAATTGCATAGGCATAATTCTCAAATGATCCCAAAGACTCACAACTTGTCATGATAACACACTCACTCTTACACTAGATCAAGGATTTACAAGTATTTAATCACATCTCACTCACAAGAACTTGGAAACTTTGTAATTTCTCTGATTACAGAAGTTGATAACTTCAATAGCATCAATTGACTTGGAACTTCTAAGAGATGATTTAAGGTAAAGATAGAAGAAACATGAGAGGTTTTAGAAGGGGTTTAGGTGGTATAAACAACAAAGATTAGGTAGGCAAAAGATTAGATTAATTGGGTGTGGTTTCAACAAGAATTTGAACAAGGTATGTGCTGAAAACAAGGTCTTCGCAGTGCCTGTCGACAGCCATGAGGTGGCTGTCGACAGATAGCCAAAGCCAGAGCCTAGTTTTTGCTGGTTCTGAGGGTATCTGTTGACAACTAGGGGCTGGCTGTCGAGAGCTAGCCACAGTCCAGAAATCTGGGGTTCTGGTAGACTGGGTCTGTCGACAGTTATGAGCTGCCTGTCGACAGCCACCAATTTTTCTCTCATAAATGACTTTGCATTCACTCTAAATACTCAAATCATGAAACTTATGAATCAAAGCATGAATTATTCCAAATAAAGGAACCTATTTGTAGTCTCCACAGTGAGTATGTATGCTAAACAAGTAAAACAAAACATGAGATTTGCATTCCGTACTTGTCTAGTTAGAAGCAAGGCATGGCATAGTATTGGAGGTATAGCCATGATAACAATAGCTTGTTGGAAGGTTCCTACATGATGGACACTAAAAACTCAAACTGTTTCATGCATCTAAATCGAGGCATGAAGTACCAAGCATTTAAATAGAAATCGTCATACTGTTCTAGAGATATTGAAACTTCTAACAAAACTCTATCACATAAGCATGGATCAAGGGTGGAAGTAGAAGAAAAATCTTGATCTCACAATAAGACAAGGATCTTTTTCCTCCTAACATGAGAGTGTTTATCACAACTGAAGGAAGAACAAGGGAATTACAGGTATAGCCAATGGATTACTTAGTCAAAGTTCCTCATCATGTATAGAGGACAAAACTAGAGAGAAGGAGATGAATCCTACCTAGCTTGGCAAGGATGAAGTCTTCCTTCGATGGACTCCCAACTAAAAAAATAGAAGATGATGCCAAGGTGCTCACAGCAGTTTCTCCCTAGCTATAGCTTGTAGCACATTTCCCAACAATAGTATAAGCAGCAAGTAGAAGGAGGAGCTCACGCACAACAGCTTCTTCACAGTGATAGCAACCAGAAACACCTCCCAAGCAAGAGGTTAACCAGTGCAATGGCAGCAGCACAACAGTGGCGAAGGGTTGGAAAGATAGGTTTGTAACATGATGGGGGGTATTTATAACCCAAGGGTCTCTCCATGCACAGCAACACGTCGGCGGCTAATGTGTCATGGTAAAAAATAGTTACTTTTTACCTCAACACGTAGCTCATGCATCCTTATCCATGCTTACACATAGGTAACAAACGTGTTACCTTCTCCCATCAATGTGCTGGCCTCCCCAAAGCCTCACACGTAGGCAACTCAAAAATTCCTAGAAAACCTTTACCGTAATTAGACCATAATTTGGCTGGCCCAATAAACATTATGTAAACATAGCCAAATGATATTCATTTGTCCTAAAATTTTAACCACAAGCTAACATAATGGTTTTAAAAATTATGGTAATTTTTATTTAATTTTTAGATTTTATTTTACAATAGGTGAAAAATCACCCAGAAAATAGTCGCGTCGGCTTAACCTCGAAGTCCGCACGTCAATAAATCCGGATATTTACATTTCTGACATCTCCACATTTTTTTGTAAACTATGGTGTTCTTAGATTTTTATTTCGTTACAGTTTTTCAGTGTCGCCCTGTGGGAGCGCGCACGTCCGAGTACAACACTGGGGTATTATTTATTAATGCTAATCATTCCTAAATATCAATTATTTCACTTTAATGATAATAATAATGTGTAATAACCACATTATTCATATTTGTCTAACAATTAAAATTTTCGGGGCGTTACAGGAGGAGTGCCAACATGCGTGGGGATATGGGCTGGAGCCCGAGGAGGATAAGTGGGCCTTGCCGCGTCGGGGCTTGGCCGGACATGAGAAGGCCTCCCAATAGGTGTGTGGGGGCGAGAATGGATATCAGAGTTGGCCCGCGAGGGGGCAGGAGAGGCTCGGCCAGTTGGGTCACGAGCAGGTTCAGTGTGGACACCCGCGTTTGGGTGGAGAGCTTGAATTGGATCGGGGATGGATTTCCCCTTGAGGGCAGCTTGGACCTCCTAAAGCTGAGAAGCTTGGCGGCTTTGAAGGATGTCCACAAGTTGGGACAGATCAATTGGGGTGGAGGTATTTACAGTGTCATGCCTCGGTGAGATGTAAGGGGCCTGAGCATCCAACGCATTGACATGCGAGGTAGCAGGGCCAGCATAAGGTGCATTAGGAAGGCGTGGAAAGGGTTCTAAGGAGTCATACATCTCCTCATAGGTGTCATCATGGTAGACCATATCTTCGTATTCGGCCATTGGAAGAGATCGGCCTGAACGAAGCTGCATAGACTCGCACAAGCGAAGGTGTTATAATAAGCAACTAGAAAAAAACTACTCAAACAAGTTTGAGAGAAGAAGTTAATGGCTTTTAAATCACACAGTTGGAGATGCTTACGTCCACTTAATTGTTCAATGTGATTCAATGTGGATTTTGAGTGAAGTATGTCACTCCAAGTGGGTATGGGCCTAAATGGGTAAGATGAGAACTTCGGGCCCACTAAGCAAAACTCCTTCTCACGCAATGGGTGCTCTAACTCGGGTCTCTGGGGTGGTACAACCTACTCGGTCCACCGTGAGGGAATCCACAGGGTACGAAGACTTACGGAGGTCCCAATGAGGATTCTCTATCCTAATGAGACGGAATGCCCAATGGGGAGATATCCCTCACTGAGAAAGGTGTGTGGATCCTAGGAACAGGAGGGAAGGAGGTCCCTCGACCGAAGATATGCCCTGCAAATGCATAATGCAATGGGTGGCAGCAAAATCGAGGTCTCTGTGAAAGACTGAATCGCATCCAGTACAGTGGGCGCGCGTCAGTAAATCACGTCCGTTCAGCCACCCACAGATCTGACAGCTCGCAGAAGCTGTAAGAGCCGAGGCGACTCCCTCCGGAGTCTGTCACAGAAATGCGTCGGCTATGCCCACCGTGCAAAACAACCAACGAAACACGTCGTTTGTACTCGACGCGAATAAGAGATGCAACCGAGGACAAAAATCAAAGCAGTAATCAATGGAGCATGCTATAAAATAATCAAATATGATGAAATATAAGGCAAACCCAGACAGTTTTGTAGGTGAAGGTGAGTAAAAGGGAGGGGAACAAGATGGTGATTTTTTTTTTCTTTTTAAATCAAACTTTTATGAAAAGTGTAATGAAAATAACACAACTACTAATTAGTAATGGCGATGGGAACTTTCAAAGAGCACCACGTGGGGTGCGAAAGAGGAGGGGTGTACCGCGTGGGGCATGAAGGGAGTGACACACGTCGGTGTCGAAGGAGGGGCACACGTAGGTGCCGAAGGAAAGGTAACCGGAGCTAAAAAAAAAAAAGTGTCCCACGGTGATCGCCAATTTGTAGACGTGTTTTTTTTTTTTCAAAACACATCCCACAAAGAGGATGATTTAAAAAAAAAAAGATTTTTCATTGAGATGAAAAGAAATGGTGAGGAGGGGTGGAAAGAAAATAAAAGTGCGTGTGTGCACAAAGATGGAGTGTGTGATCACCAGACACGCGAGGGTGTCGAAGGAAATGGGTGAAGAGGAGAAGTGTGTTACTTACCTTCACCCGAAGATCGCAGAAGTGTTGATTGCGTGCTCTTCTTACTCCTTCCACCGGCCTGCCGGCGAAGAAGATTTAGCTCTAGTAGGGTTACCTTGTAAGAGAAAGCAATAAGAAACAAGTGAAGGATGGGTTAGACTTGAAGATGTACCAAAAAGCTCAAAGGAAATGAAATAAAATGCATTAAATGGGTGTTAACACACCTCGTGGGGTGGTGTTAAACCCCTAAAAGGATGTGGGAAGGGAGAAATGATGTGTAATTTGTGAGAAGATAGTGTGATGAATGCACTACGTGAAACAGAGTAAAAAGTGAAGGGAAGAGAGTGAAAGATGGCGATGTAGCCCGCTTCTTGGATGGGTGAAGTGGACGAGGAAGCCATCTCCCACCTTGCTCCAATGCGCATAGGCGAACGTCAACTCTGAACTCTAGGAATTGGTCGGATGACGTGGCCTGGAATGGGGGGTGCTCCTCCTCGATTGAGTTGGGTTCCCAATCCGGCAGAGCTTCGCCGTGATGCATTAACTCTCTCTCAAAACAATGGCCTGGGGGGTTCATTTATAGGAAAAATTCCTTGAATCACGTCGGATGCAGTGGACGCCTATATAATGAATCGCGTCTGATTAAAGCGCAGCGATTTAGAAGTCCTCTTGATTTGACAATCATAGCCTATAGCTATAATGGGAATCGCATCGTGTATAACCATCATGTTTTCTAACCAAATCGATCTTCTAACAAAATTGATTTTGATTTGACGGGAGGCTTGAAATGCGGCGACTTAAGTGGACGTGATTCTATTTGTCATGATTCGAGATGTGGGCGCTCTTAAATGTGGCCGCTTTAGGCTTTAGGGTTTAGATTTCTTATTGCGGCGGCTTAATCGGACGCGAATCAAAATAGAGCATGTGACAAAAAAGGAAGTGATGTGCGTCAGCTTTACCTACCACGGATCAAAACCGTAAAAGGCATCCACTGTATCGAACGCGAATCACTTAAGTTCAACAGGCCCCTTCAGACCTCTTTAGAAAAAAATCCTAAAAATCCTAAAAAAAATGAAAAATCACTCAAGAGATTAATTGAAGAGAGCCACTTTGAGACATTGCGGTGTAACACAAAATTTTCTCGATATCTTGCCAAAATGGCGTGTCTACACTCTCGTTTTCCTAAATTTTATCGACCTTATCATGTCAATTTCTTGTTGGAAGTTCGGTTAAGAACATGTGCCAGATCCATCATGTTGATCTTAAAACTCTGTCTACACTTGATCTCGTGCTATGTAATTTTTAATATATATACTACATGATATCAGGGATCTTTTGCCATATTTTCCCCCAATTTCTATTGATTACTTTGCTCGAATTAATTATCCTTTCATCACTGTGTCATGTTCGGTGTTCATCGTGAATGAAACAGATCATAGCCTCTCAATACCATGATAAGATTCAAATTACTTCTCACTACTTATACTCCTGCAAGTCTAGTTTCATTTAAACTTTGTTTCATGATTTTTCATCAAGTGTGCACCGAGTTTTCGATTTTAAAACACCTCTGTGTCAATCCTTACAAAGCATGGACCGTAATCCAAGATAGTGCTATTTTCTTTCGGGCTCAGGAAGAAACCTTGAGAACATGACAACCTGATAGGTCACGTTCCCAATGTGGGTCGCGACAAGGAACCCGTCGCATTCTGAATGCGACAGGCCCTTACGTCACGTTCTGTCTGCCTATCCCAGATGGATTTGTCGTGTTCTTTGACACACCCCGTCGCGTTCTTGAAGTACCCTGTCATGATCCTTATAGTGGTACGTCGCCTTCTTGAATTTTGTACATAAACCCTAGTTTTCTATGGTTCTTGTCTTCCTACAATGACTATACATCCTGATAATGTCTTAAACACTGGATGAACATGTAATAGTTTATTTAAAAGTCATACACTTGACCTTTCATATCTATGAATTTCTCTATCACATGCACATACTTGCAACCATCTAATATGACTTGACATGACATTAAAATATCCCATAATACATCTGGAAAATTATTTCAATAATGTACATTTTTACCCTATTTTTATAACGGGCTTGTCTTCGCTTCTCTTGTGGTTTTGGAACACCATTACCGACGCTCCACTATTCTAGAATTCCTCTACAATGCCGAGCAACTTGTTTCTATACACACTCTTTCTTGACTTGGACAAACTCTCTGTCGGATATTCCTTCTGTGGATTAGTGAATCCTTGTTCAAGGCCTCCGTAAGTCACCTCTGTCGATGGATTCCCACACAGTCGACAAGCCGCTTGTACCCTCAATACCTATAACACTCTTAGGGATAAGTATGATCCAAACGGCCTTAGATTGCTCTCTCACTCTTACCAAGATATCATGTCGGACCTCTGGACTATGTTTGTAGCATGGCCAGTGGTTGGTTAGTGAATCCTACCTGACTACCAGCACCAATCATGTGTGTTATGCAACTGTTAGTATCACCTATTTAACGTTGTTTCATGCGCATTGACTTATGGTTCTCATCTATACTCTATTGGCTCATCTATTCACATTCTCTACACTGTCATCTATTCCTCAATTACTCTCATCTATTCTTGGTACTCTCTATGGCCATTTGGCTGATTGTCTAAAGATAAACAATATGACTAATGCTTGGCAATATAAGGGCCCAGTCTGGTCCTAGGAGGTACGCCCAAAAGTGCTATTTACCCGCGGGAGTTAACTGACAAGAGTATTGGGCATTACACTCGAGTGCTATCTATCTCGACTATCTAATGACAATCAAAGTGCTATACTAGTCTTGACTCATTGTGCTATCATGAACTATATTGTGCTATTAGTGCTATGGCCATCCTGCTCTCTGTGCTATACTTGACACTTGTGCTATTTCGAATCATGCTATTGTGCTATCACTTGCTCGACAATACTTGACACTTTGTTATCATTAGTTACTTTGCTTTTTAATACAATAATCATTTAAAGCATGCCTGATCATGAGATTTAAGCCCTACTAGGCGTTATCGCTCACCCTGCGTTATTTGATATGTGTTCCTCAGTAGTGTTCTCAGGTGATATTGAGGAAGATTACGACACTGATGAGGATGGGGAGGACCAAGAGTGATACAAGAGTACCAGCATCATACTTAATTTAGTTTCTGTCTTTTCCTTCAATGTAATGATATCAAATGGGCTCTATGTAATGGCTCTGGATTAGTGGTTGTAATAGACATTAGTGGAATTATCAATGAATACACATGATTTAGCATTATGCATTTGTCCAATAGTTTGATGTCCATTATATGCTCTATACTCCTTTACTTGCAACTATCTCACGTTCCGATATTTCGCATCGGGGCGTGACAGATATCTTGGCCTATTTAGTCCATTAAACAATTGTAACAATAAAAAATAAATTGACCATTAACTATGAGTTAGATTAAAGTGCAACAGGGTAATCTGGCGCCTCTTGCAATCTCCTGAATGTTTTGGCCTCAATTGACCAATAGGCTTGTCTGTGGAAACATATATTGGGGGAAGTTTCATTTTAAAAGTCAATCTAGGTGCATATTATCGTTGCTTAATCTCATGTCAATTGAGAAAGCTGGTCATACTCTAAATTCATAAACCAGGGATTGACAATAAATCTAAACCATGAAACTTTGTGATCTTCCATCCATAACATAGACGTCCTGGCAAAACTCGTTAGAATTTTTTAAATAAATCTAGAGTTTTTATCAAACCTGCATCAACTGACTCAACCTTCTTCCTTGTTTAAAAGATTTAAACACAAACTTCGTACATAGTGAGACTCGTTGAATCATCTGAAGGGCATGACTTGTTTCCTCGAGTGAGGGGTGTGGACCATTTATTTAAAAGTACAGGGTGTCGATTGGGACGGACATGGACTGGCCCTGTCAATGCCCAAAAACGATTGTCAATGTTCGAACCGAGCTCCCTAGCACATTCCCAGCCCATCAGGCTGCAATTAGAGCCCCCCAACCCCAACCCTATGGACATCTACATCCAACCCTGCCCCTAGCCAATGGGTGGCAGAGGCCCCCCTGCTGCATGGTGGATAGCCCACCGCAAGCCAGGGCCGGATGAGGTTCTTCCAAAACCAAATGCTTATTTTCAAAAAGAGTATTACAAAAAAGTTGAGAGTGATTGTAAAAAATAAATTTATTAGTTGAGAATATCATGCAAATACCTTACTTTTGATACTCATTAATTAATAGATTTATTTTTTTATAATTTAACTCAACTTTGTTCTAACTATTGTTGAAATAAACATTTTTCTATGGAGATATGTCAACATTCCGTCAAAATGACCTTATGTCCTTTAAATTTTTGTAACCCTCCCCCCCCCCCCCCCACCTCCAATGCCCTCTGCACAACCCTCTACCTCCCCCCAACCAACCCATTCATATATAGAGAGAAAACTTCCACAGACTTTCTTCTAAAGAGCTTGACTTGCTTAGGAAACACTCAATGGCTATTTTATCTTGCAACCAAAATCTTCAACAAAAAGAGGTCATTAGAGAGATGTTTCTTAATAATCAACCAAAACTGGATATAATCATCTCGAGTGCTACTTGTTACACCATAGAGTTGGGTGGCGCGGGCGCCCCTTCAATGGAGGGTGCACGGGTAAAATTACTATCTGACTTGACAGGGTTATAATCTTTACTCAACCATCTCAGCCTGCACTTTTCATACTATAAGTGTGATTCAGAGATTCCCTCCAAGCAAAAGTTTAACAAAAAGGCCAACTGAGAAGAGAAACACTTTACTCATAGCCGTCTAAGACCGACATTAAGTGCTTCTCAATTTTGAACCTGCATCCATGTGAATGACATTTGGGAACACTCGTGTTAGTGTAGGTTAGGGACTTCGCATTGCCAGAGCAAGGTCAAAGCTCTTACTGTAGAGGCTATATTCAACCTCCTAGGCCTACAAGCCCATCATGGCCCATCAAGGCGGCTAGGCTCTAGTTGTTGAGCCACGTGTCCTCGGGTTCAATCACTAGCTTCCGAACACTCTGGCCCCCAGATGTCTAAGGGCCCCCAAGAGTAATCTCCGGACACCTCACGGCCCACCGAGCAGACTACGTGCCTTCTATTCGAACTGCCTGCGGCTTATCACCGAGCAAGCGCTTCCGAGCATCGGGCATTGCACAGCCTGGCCAATGCCCGAGCCGGCCCTAGCGCAGAACCCCTTGGAATGCGGTCCTGAGCGACCCTTCACCTACCAACGACAGTTAATATAATGGTGCGGCACGGGCCCCATGGTTAAGGGGCATTAACCATGAAGGATCCCAACAGGAACCTCCATCAGACAACTCCCCCGCCTAGGAACTCAAACTGACGTGTCCCTTTGATCATCATTGAAGGAGATTGTGTCCGGACCCTTCATCTCCCTTGCCTATAAAAGGCGCAGGTAATCCCCATGCAAAAGTACGTAACTTTCCTCCCACATGCTCTCCCACGCGCGAACACACACCAGAGAACCTTCTATTTCTATCACCTTTACAGTCTGACCTGACTTTGGCATCAGAGGGTTCCCCCCAGTTCTTTAACCAAGCCCCCCTGATCTCTCTAGGTTTTGCAGGTCATCGTCTGCACCGGCGATAGTCTGTTCCTCCTTTCCTTACTGGAGGCCTGCCAGGCCCACTTCTGAGCAGGAAAATGCCTCCACATTTTTGGCGCCGTCCCCAAAGGAGCTTCACCGCAAGGGGGGCAAGTATAGTGGACCGAGGACTGTGAAGCGGCCTTCACTGAGCTGTAAGCATACTTGGCTGCCCCACCGATTCTCTCAAAACCAGTGCTCGGAGAACCACAGTTCATGTACCTTTCAGTCACCGAACACTCCATCAGCATGGTGCTGATCAGAGAAGAGGCAACGGTACAACATTCTGTTTATTACATAAGAAAAGTGCTCCAAGAGGCTGAGAGAAGATATCCCAGAGTAGAGAAGCTCTCTTTGGCGCTCGCCATGGCTGCTCGGAAACTCAAGACCTATTTCCAGACCCATCCGATCACGGTGCTGACCGACCACTCGTTAAAGCTTATCCTTCAACACCAAGAGGCTTCTGGCAGGCTCATCAAATGGGCCATCAAGCTCGAGGAATTCGACATCAGCCACCGACTAAGGACGGCTATCAAGGTGCAAGCGCTAGTGGACTTCGTGGCGGAATGCACCCTTTCGATCGAGAAGGACCCTCCATTGGCAGATGAGCCCCCATGGGAGCTCTACGTTGATGAGTCCTCTTGCATCACAGGAAGCGGCGCAGGGCTGGTCCTCACCTCCTCGGAGAGTATGGAATTCCAGTACGCCCTTAGGTTTTGCTTCGCCACCTCCAATAATGCAGTCGAGTACGAGGCACTCTTGTCTGGCATCCGAATGGCAAGGCACCTCGGAGCACTTCGGCTATAGGCCTTCAGTGACTCACTGTTGCTTGCCAACTAGGTTAATGGCCAGTTCGAAGCCATGGAACCCCGCATGGTGCAGTACCTCTAACAAGTAAAGCGCCAAGCAAAAGGCCTCTTTTATTTCAAAGTCATACACGTCCCACGAAATGAGAACACGTAGGCTGATGCACTCGCCCGACTAGCGTCTTCAAGCGACATCACCCCTTCTCGCTCCATGTTCATTGAAGAGCTCTCCATGCCGAGCACCGAAGTGGATGTAGCGGCCATTGAAACCGACCAACCAGCTCCGAGCTGGAAGAACCCACTTTTGGCCTATCTGCTTCGAGGAGAACTTCCTCCCGACCAATCTGAAGCCCACAAGATCAAGTTGCACTGCCAAAAGTTCACCATCGTCGAGGGCCAACTATACAGACGCTCCCTCTCAAGGCCCCTCTTGCGGTGCCTCAGTCCTTCTAAGGAGGCACCTACTAACGAGGAGGTGCACGAGGGTCTGTGTGGGAGCCACTTAGGCGGAAGAACCTTGGTGTGTAGTATCCTCCGAGTAGGGTTCTGGTGGCCATCTCTGCAAAAGGACTGCATGTCCTACACGATGAAGTGTCTAGAGTGCCAAAAGTTCAAGCAGCTCATTCGCCAGCCTGTTGAACAACTGCACACTCTCTTTGAACCGCACCCTTTCGCTCGATGGGGATTAACATCAGGGGACCGTTCCCAGAGGGTCAGGGTTGGAAGAAATTCCTGTTCGTCGCCATCGACTATTTTACCAAGTGGATCAAGGTAGAGCCTGTAGCCACCATCACCGACTAGGCAGCTTGGAAGTTCATCTGGAAGAGCATCCTCTACCGATTTGGCATCCCTAAGGTGTTTACCACCAACAATGGGAAATAATTTGATAGCACATTCTTCAAAAAGAAGTGTTTGGAGCTCGGTATCTACAAGCACTTCACGTCAGTCGCACATCCCCAAGCTAACGGTCTGGTTGACAACGCCAACCGTACATTGCTGCACGGGATACGCTCAAGAGTGAAGGCCGCTAGAGGTTCATGGATCGAAGAGCTCCCCAATGTACTTTGGTGCCACCGAACAACTGCTCAGGAGGCCACCAAGGAGACTCCCTTCCACTTGGCCTATGGCACAGAAGCTGTTCTACCTCTGGAGGTTGCTTTCCCCACGATTCGAACAACTCACGAAGCAGCCAACAACTGCACACTAAGGGAGAACCGGGACATGCTCGGCAAATGTCAGAGCGATGCCAGCATTAGACTGGTCTCCTATGAACAACACATACTACAACTCCCGAATTTGGGAATGACGCTTCTTTATAGGTGACCTTGTGCTACACTGTTGCTCAGCATCGGACCCCCGAAGAGCAACCGACAAACTCGCCCCGAAATGGGAGGGACCTTATAAGTTCACACAGGCTCTTGGGAAAGGCTCCTACAAGCTGACTACCCTCAGCGGCGAGACCATACCAAGAACCTGGCATGTATCTAATTTAAAGGCTAACTATTTATAAAAGTCTTCTGTTTGGCGTCCTACTTCGCTTCTTCCTGTTCAATTGGTCTGTGAAAAGGGTGCGCGGTACATCCCCTAGTCAAAGCTTCTCAACTCGAAAAGCTAGCATGGTACCCAAAACACAAGGACATTCGGTACAACCCTGGGCTAAGATCTCTTCAGCTCAGAAAGCCTGCACGGTACCTAAGTCCTAGAACAAGGCATAAGGTACAAACCCTGGTCAGAACTTTTCAGTTTCAGAGACCTGCGCAGTACTTAAGAGCCGACGAATTTCGATTCGAACAGAACACAGCAAGGGAAGAAGATAGAAAAAGGAACCTTTTCACACTCAAAATGCTGATCTTTTTATTTCATCAAAAGAGTTGTACATAAGCCCGCGGAAGGGCCGGCCTCCTCGTCCCTGGAAGGCATCTGTCCTGCTCGAAAGCTCGCAAAACGGACCCTGTCCAGCCTAGGGTCTTGGGTTCGTCATCAGTATTCCCGGAGGGCGGCTTCAAAGGCTTCGTGAGCGTACTCATCAGTGGCCAGCCTTCGTCCTCGGTTTTCACCAACTCTGAGCCCCACCTTGCAGTAGGTCGCATCGTACTGTTCCAAGTCCTCCCAGAACTCTAGCTCGGCTTTGTACTCGGCGAACCCGTGAGCCTCGGCCTCACAGAGGACCCCCGTGACAACGGTCTTCTCTACCCTAGTAACGTCAAGCTCCAGCTCAGAGGCTCTGAGCGCTATCTGGAGATTGTTGTTCTCCTTCTGGAACTCAGCCTCCTGACAATGGTGACACTCCTCGCGCTCTCAGCATCCCATATAAGGCGTTGGTCTTGCGCTTGAGATGCTATCTACCAGAGCACGTCCAATGATCGTGTGACGCCACCAAACAGCTCGTCGACGTCGAGGTCGGCATCGTCGTCCGAGCGGTTCTCCCTTTGGCTCCCCTCTCCCATCCGCTCTGGGGTTGCCTCCGAGCTCAAGCCCTGACACCGCATGAGCACCTCTAGATGCTCGATTTAAGGGAAGGGGGGGCAGGATCCTTAAGGGACCCCCCTTGGAGATGTCCCAAGGCCGCTTCCATGACCACCTCTGACTGCGAAAATGAAGACTTCACTGACAACACCTCGATAGAGGTGTGCGGTCTTTTTCGGACCTCGTCCCAGTCTCGATAGTGTCGCCGGCTTGTTTGGTAGCAAGGACGAACTCTTCGACCCCTCGCTCTAGAGCCGCACCTGTGGCTGCCAACTTTGTGCCTTCGGCTCCTTCGGTGGGCGCCTCTTGCGAAATCCCCGCATCGCCGTGATCCGCTGGCAGCTCGGAGATGGGCACACAGGTATCCGTCTACGATTGACCCTTGAAGGATTGACAAATGATGTGGACAAGATCTAGAAGGGGGGGGGTTGAATAGATCTATGCCAACTAATGCGGAAGCTCAACCAATTTTGAAAAACTCTTGAATCAGAGACAAATTGAAAAAAAAATTTCACAGATCTGAAGATAAATTGAGTGAGTTGTGCCAAAAGGAGTGTGTGAACAAGTTGATTAGATGTATTCAAACGATCCTATGCATGCATCTAACGAAAGGTAAATTCAAACCACAATCAGATCAATGCACAGAGTTTTTTAGGTGGTTCGAAAATCACACCATGTGATTCCTACATCCACCCCTCACACAGTGATGATCCACTAACAAACTTGGGTACAACACACCCACTGGAGCCTGACAACTCCAACACCCTGAGTTCACAACTCACACACCTCTAGAGTAAGACTACTCTAGAAACTGAGCAAGACTGCTCAACTACAACTTGAGTACGACGACTCAAAACCACTGAGCTCAACGGCTTACACACAACTTGCTAGAAAGACACACAAGATTCAAATCCTCTAGCAATAGGTCTGATCTATCAAGAGTTATTTCATGAGACTTATGCAACAACCCATGCACAATCTCAGAATCACTCAGAAGAGAAAAGGAAAATGAGAATTGTATCGATGAGCTTTTCTCCTCAGATGTACTCCCTTATAGAAGGTCGAATTGTGAAGAGCTTTGATCTCTGGAAGTTCCTGGCCGATGCTCTGCAATCTGATCTTCAGGATCTTCCTTGAATTCTTCACAAGAGTCGGCTTCTACTTGATCTGCTTCCTTGAGGTGATCCAATTGCTTCTTCAACGATCAATTTCCACTTCTCATGCTTGAACAGATGAAAATTCGGCTTGAGGAAGCACCAAGAAGGCAAGAACAGGGAGGAGAACTCTTCTAGCCGCCAACCGGATTTCTGGGAGGCTCTGAAAGGGTTCTTGCATGTTGGATAGCCAATAGGAGGGTATTTATACCCCTAATAGTCCAAGTGTACCCTTGGGGGTCGTGGGCACATGATCCAAGGCTAACCAAACAATTCCCTAGGGTGCCACGTGTTCAGGAGAAATTTTAAGTCAAAAAGTTTCCGGAGTGTGTCGACCTGCCTATAGGGTGTGTCGACACACTGTCCCAGACTGGGCAAAACAGCTCCCTAGGAGAGGCATCTAGTGTCGACCGGAGACTGAGTAGTGTCGACCTTCCATAGTCAGCTGAAAAATAGGCCTTCTGGGAAGGCTCTCTAGTGTCGACCTGACTGCATTTGGTGTCAACCTGAGATAGATGCCTGTTGATTTGTTTCTCTGGGATCTGTCTCTAGTGTCGACCTGCCCTGGTTTAGTGTCGACGCTAGTTGACCAATTCTTCATATTTTGGCTTAAGGCTTTGAGCATTGTGTCGACACTAGTGTGGGGTGTGTCGACACTACCCTTGCAATAAATGTTTGTTCCTAAGAAATAAACACATAAATCATTAGTAAAATGTATTATCATGAATATAAATGATAAATGTGTTTGGAACATGCTTTTTGAATATTGTTATTTCAGGTGTGATGTATTTCACATGTTCCAAATGTTATGCATTAAAATCACAACTTGTCATCATCAAAATGTGAGGAGAAATGAATTATATTCACACTCAACCCAACAATCTCCCCCTTTTTGATGATGGCAACATTAACTCCATATAAAAAAGAAGTTTTGATGAAATGTGATTTTAAGCATTTTCATTTCCTTTTATTCATACTTGTCAAAGACCTTTGAACATTTTTTTTTAGTGACATTTGAAAGTTGCACACATGAAAGACACAATGTTACTAGAAATATGCTATTTTCACACAAAGGTCAAGCAGCTTGACAAGCATTCATACATTCACATATTGACATTCATTCAAAGAGTTTTCAGTCACATTGAAGACACAAAAGTTTCTATTCATTTCATTCAAGGATATGAACATTACAATCTTCAAAAAGACATTACAAACTTTCTTTCTTCTTGCAATCTTCTATCTTCTCCCCCTTTGACATCAGCAAAAGAAATAAAATTAGGTGGAAGGAGGAGGAGGAGGAGGAATGGGGATCAAGATGGTCTCAATATCCGACAATCTCTTGTCCATTGAAGTCAAACTGAACTTCATTTGAGCTTGGATAGTTGAGAGTCTTGTATGTAAAAGATGTTCCATTCTCTCTGAATTCTCTGACATGGTAGCTTGAAGGGCACTAAAATCAGTTGACATTGGCTGTGAAGATGAAGAAGAACCAGCTGACCAACCATAGCTATGCAAGGTTTTGAATTCCTTTTTCAGTTCAGACATCTCTTCATCAATATGAGCAGATAAGTTCTTCATGCTCTCTAAGTCATCTACCAGATGAGCAAAAGACAGTCTTGCCATACTTATCTAAGAAAGTGTTTCTTTGGTGTTGAAGACATCAGCTTGGGAATTTGCCAAAATTCCCTTCAGAACTGTTTCAACTGTTCTTGATGTTCTTTAAGCTCAACTGAAGCATCTGCCAATGTGCCAATCAGCCTGTTGAATCTTTGCACTGCATGGTCAGAGGCTGCTTTTTGCTCAATAAATTTGGCAGACATAGTGTTCTCCAACCTCTGTACCTTCAACTCAAAATTTTTTGTCATTGTCTAGATGGAGGTGTTCAAGGCATCAAATTTGTCATTTAGAAAGGTGTACAACTCTGGTGGAACAGAAGGTCCACCAAATGATGTGGAGGCTTGAACTTGAGGTTGTCACTGGAGGTTGATCCTCATTCACTGGAGGCTGGTCCTCATTTACTGGAGGTTGTCCCTCTTGAACTGGAGGCTGATCCTCTTGCACTTGAGGCTGATCCTCTTGAACCACAGGGGCCTCTACTACAGCTGGCCCTCTTCTAACTTGGTCACCCACAATCCTAAAGCCCATGAACTTTTGAACATGCTTGAAACAATAAATGTTGGACTTAGGAATTTTCTGGGACTTTTCATTCTCAGTGGCACATCAAAGTGCTTAAAGACTTCAGTCAAATGGGTTGCATAAGGAAGTGATCTATGTAAATATGCCCTAGTTGTCTCAGATATGATCTAATACATTATGACATGGAGATTGATCTTTATGTCCTTGTTCATGCAGTATATCACAAATCTTTGAATGTCTGTGAGTCTATCCCTCCCACCACCTTGGGGTGTTATGATAGTGGTGAGTATATGATGGGTAAGTCTCAACATAGGTGGAAAAGTGTTTGTGTTGAACTTGGTGACACTTGTTTGCTTAGGATCAGACACATCTGCTTGCAACCCAGTTAAGATTGTATAGGCTTCATGAAGGTCAAACTCAAAGTTGTGGTAATCAGCTCCTTCATCTGGAATTTTAAAAAGGGTAGCTGCTAGGTCTAAAGGCAAATCAATCTTAATTCCTTTGACCTCTGACTTATAGCCCTCATCAGTGCATTCCAAATGCATATAGAATTCCTGGACAAGTCTAGGGTATATTATGCGAAACTCAGAGATGAAGGGTTGCCAAGACTGAAACTTGAAGAAATTGATGACTTTAGGAAAAGCAGCATTCAATGCACTGTCCTCTAAGTCCACTGCCCTGGGTTTCAAAATGATCTTTCCTTCAAGAACTGACTTGGAAGGAGTTGCCTCAGAAGGCTGGGAAGACTCAGAGGATGAAGAGGATGACTTCTCAGAGACTTCAGAAGATGAACACAGAATCTTCCTCCTAGGGTATGCAGACCCTCTACCCCGACCAGAAGATGAAGTTCTACCTCTCTTAGAAGACGACGGGGATGCAGAGGAAGGCCCTTGCTGCTCCGCAGGGTCATGGCGCCTCTTGGTTCTCCTTTCAGTGGGAGGAGCATCGTCCGCCGGAATGGGCCTTGCCGTAGCCCTGGACCTTGCTCCACGACGAGGTGCTTGCTTGGGTGCCATGGAAACAAGATGGAGTGGAATAGGAGAGGATGGAGAGGAAGAAATGAGAGAAGAATGACAGGGATGGAATGGAGGAGGAAAGAGGTGGAAAGCCTGCCGGATTCAAAGGTAGAAGACGGTCGTCGGGTCGACCTGCAAAAGAAAAAGGGGTTTTCAGGGTACACTACCCCGCAGGAACAACAAAATCCTTAACCGGCGCCCACGACAAATATGACTCTGGCAGGGGGTCAGTGTCGACACTAGAAGAGATTAGTGTCGACCTGAGCTAACCTGTGTCGACACTAGATGTAAGTAGTGTCGACCTGGCCTGATGAAAAAATTGAGATTTGAGTATGGAAAATTTTTGTGAGCTTTGGGACATCTTTATAATGATAAGCAATGGGTGGAATTATCATTTCAAGGATTTTTAAGAGGCTAAAAATTCATTTGTTATATTTTGCAAAAATTCAACACAGTTCAAGTTTTACACAATATCCAACAGGATATGAGTATTTAGTGACTTGAGTCATTAAAATGATGATTTGAGGGATATAATACATTTAACAATGAACTACACACTACCATATTCTTCAAGTCTAAAGAAATAAAAAATATTTTAGACTGAAATCAAGTGTGTTGAAAGTAAACAATTTTTTAAAAATAACTTGATGATGGATAGGAATGATTCTTTTAAACAATTGTCCAATGATACACACATTTTGTTTTTTTTTTTGAAACAAACTATCAAATGAGATACATCTTGTTCACTCAAGAACTAATATTTTTTACACACTATAGTCCATGGATACTAAAGATTTATCCATTATCAAGTCTCAAAGGGGTAAATGATGACTTTTTGACATGAAAATATACGTTTTTTAGACGCCAATATTTCCAGTTATTCAGTCATCATCAAAAAATATAGGGCATATTTATTTTATTTTGTAATTATTTTTTATTTTAATCCCCTTTGAACAGAGATAGCATTAGTGCCTCATGACATACATGGCACTTCATTCATTGTGAAGGTGTGCAGTTTCTCAGCACATGTGCCATTGCTCTGTTGAATTATCAAATTTTGGAGAGTTTTGTAAGATAGAAATCATTTATATCCAATCGTCAGTTGCAAACAAAGAAATGTTTCAATTCAAGGCACACATTATCCTTCAGTCTTTGAAAGAAATCTAAATTTCTATAGTTTTGAAGAATATAGGTGAGAGTTGACAAATGAATATAGTAGATCACTCAAAGGATCATTTTGAGACTCTAGACATCTGAATGAGGACATCATGCAAGGAAATTGATGTAATGCAAGAAAAGTTTTGAATTTTGCAAAAGACATGACTTGTGAATTTTCTAGCTCCCCCTGAGATGAGATTTTAACCACTTTTCATCAGAATAAAGATATGCAAGTTTTTGAAGTCAGAAATAATTCTCATTGAACAACAAAGGCTCCCCCTCAACAATTGTATATTCATTTCTTGGTACTTGGTAGAGACATATACTCTCGCATAGTGAAAGTGTCCAGACAAGCAAAACTTGTCCTTCTTCAAATCACCATTTGATATACCAAGAAGTTCAACACAATGTGAGTTGAAGAGTTCGTTGTCAAAAAGAAATAGAAGTGAAATGGAGAGAGATATGAGCAATATGAATCAAGGAAGCAAAGGATAATAATGATGCAAAGAACTCCCCCTCAGAAAATGCGTAACACTCAACCCAAACCCAATGAGAGAGATCAAGAAAAAGGACTTTTACAAAGGCCAAGCTCTCTCCTCAAAGATGAGAATCTACTATCAGGAAGGGGTTTGGTGAAGATGTCAGCAATTTGTTTTTCAGTCTCTATGAAATGGAGTTCAAAGGATTTCTTTGCTACCTCATCTCTCAAGAAATGATCCCTAATTTCAATATGCTTGGTTCTGGAATGCTGAATGGGGTTCTTAGACAGATTTATTGCACTAGTGTTATCACATAGAATGAGAACACAACCTAAGTCTTGGTTATAATCAAGAAGTTGATGTTTCACCCAATGAATTTGAGTTCCACATCTACCTGCTGCAACATACTCAGCCTCTGCAGTTGACAGAGCAACTGAATGTTGCTTCTTAGAAGCCCAAGAAATTAGGCACCCACCTAAGTATAAACACAAGCCACTTGTGCTTTTTCTATCTAATTTACAACCAGCATAGTCAGCATCACAGTAGGCAATCAAATCTAACTTGCAACCAGCAGGATACCAAATTCCTAAATCACATGTTCCAACAAGATATTTGAAAATTCTTTTAACAGCTAACATGTGACTTTCCTTAGGATTTGATTGAAATTTAGCACACAAACACACACAAAACTGAATATCAGGTCAAGAAGTTGTAAGATAAAGTAGAGAACCAATCATACATCTGTAGGTCTTTGGGTCTACTGACTTACCAAGAGAGTCTTCTTCTAGCTTAGCATTAATAGCAATTGGTGTGTTTGAATGCTTGAGGTTCTGAAAATCAAACCTTTTCAAAAGTTCCTTGACATACTTGGTTTGACTGATGAAGATTCCCTCATGTGTTTGGTTAACCTGCAATCCCAAGAACAACTTTAGGTCTCCCAGTAAACTCATTTCAAATTCATTTTTCATTTGATTTGAAAATTCAGTACACAGGCTTTTATTGGTTGATCCAAATATTATGTCATCAACATAAATTTGGACTGCAATTATTTGTTTATTGACTGTTTTGTGAACAATGTTTGATCAACATTTCCTCTAGAGTATCCTTTTTCAAGCAAAAAGGAACTCAAACGGTCATACCAAGCTCTTGGAGCTTGTTTAAGACCATAGAGAGCCTTATGAAGCTTGAAAACATGGTTATGATGTTTTTCATTTTCAAATCCAGGAGGTTGTTCAACAAAAACATTTTCTTTATATATCCATTTTAAAAAGCACTTTTGACATCCTTTTGATAAACTTTAAATTTCATGGAGGATGCAAAAGCAAGGAAAATCCTAACTACTTCTAGTCTAGCTACAGGGGTATATGATTCTTCAAAGTCAATTCCAAATTCTTGATTATACCCCTTTGCAACTAGCCTAACTTTATTTCTAATGACTTGACCATTTTCATTCAATTTGTTTCTGAAAACCCATCTAGTGCCAATGACTGTTTGGTCACTAGGTCTAGGTACTAATTCCCATACTTGATTTCTGTCAAATTGATGAAGTTCATCATGCATTGCATTGATCCAATCAGAACTTGATAAAGCTTCATCAATTGACTTTGGTTCAATTTGGGAAATTAGAGCTAGTGGGTCTTCTTCAATAGCATGCAGGAATGATGATCTAGTCCTAACTCTATCATGCAAATTACCAACTACATTATCTAATGGGTGATCTCTCAAAATTCGATGTTCAGAAATTACCTGTTGAGGGGTACTTAAATCTGGAGCAATATTACCTGATCCACTTGAAGATGGTGAATTGATGTTCAAATTCTCACCAATGTCTTCAAGCTCCTCAACAGTTGGTGAAGAGTCCACAATGAAATCATTCTCTTCACTGTCTTGTCTTTCCCTGCAAGATTTAGAACTATTAGTTGAAAAGGAATTTTCATCAAAGATAATATGTGGAGATTCTTCAACAGTTTTGTTTTTAAGAATGTACACTCTGAAAGCTCTTGACACTTCTGAATAGCCAAGGAAGATGGCTTCCTGACTTTTAGCATCAAACTTGTCAAGATTTTCATTATTATTGTTGTGTACAAAACATTTGCACCCAAAGATTTTGAAGTAAGACACAATTGGCTTTTTGTTTTTCAATAGTTCATAGGGGGTTTTTCTGATTTTTGGTCTGAACAAAGCTCTATTTAGAATGTGATTTGCTGTGTTTACAGCTTCAGCCTAGAAGGATTTGGGCAAATTGCTTTCTAAGAGCATGGATCTAGCCATTTCCACAAGAGTTCTATTCTTTCTTTCAACAACTCCATTTTGTTCAGGAGTTCTTGGTGAAGAAAACTTGTGAAATATTTGATGTTTAGCACATAAATCAGAAAAGGATTGGTTTTCAAATTCACCCCCATGATCAGTCAAAATATTTTTGATTTTATATGAAAAGTTTGTTAAGGCAGTGGTACAGAATTTCCTGAACTCAAGGCAAGTATCACTTTTGTGGGACAAGAAGATAACCCAAGTAAATCTGGTAAAATCATCAATGATTACTGAAGGATCGAAATGAATGTGTGGAAAAGATATAGAAGGGGGGGGATGAATAGATCTTAGCCACTTTTGCGGAAGCTTAAGTAATTTGAAAACTATTTAGAATCAGAGGCAATGTTATCAGTGAAAAACTACAGATCTGATTAGATTTGAATGAGTTGAAAAACTTAGATGTGAAGCAAGTTGATTAAGTGAATTAAAAACGGATCCTATGCAAGCATCTAGCGGATGAATCAATCAAACCACAGAAGACAAATGCACAAGGATTTTTTAGGTGGTTCGGAAATAACCCAAGTGATTCCTACATCCACCCCTCACAACCCGTGAGGCTTCACTAACACAACAGGGCTACACACCCAAAGGAGCCTAACAACTCCAACACTTCAGAGCATACAACTCACACAACCTCTAGAGCAAGACTACTCTAGAAACACAGAGCAAGACTGCTCAAACCAACCCTGAGCTTAACAACTCAAAATGAGCTCGACGGCTCACAACACCCTGAGCACAATGCTCACACTAAAACTGCTAGACACCAACTTAAGACTAAGATCCTCTAGCCACAGATCTAGTCGAAATTTGAGAACTCTAAAGAGAGTTATGCAGAAGCACTTGCATAATCTCAAAAGATATCTCAGAAGAACAGAAGAAAAGGTAAATTGTATTGAAAGGCTTCGTTCTTCAGTGTACTCCCTTGTAGAAGCTTGAATTGGGAAGGAACTTGTGAAGCTTGAAGTTCAAGTCGATGCTCTGCAATCTGAGAAGTTGGATCTTCCTCGAATTCTTTACCAAAGAAGTCTTCTACAGGATCTGCCTCCTTGGAATGCTTCAGAGGAGTCTTCAGGAATCAAATTCCAATTTCCACACCTTGAATTGGTGGAAATTTGGTCTTCTGGAAGCACTTGGAGAGCAGGGGAAGGAGACACGAGCTCTTCTTGGCCGCCAGGAGCTTCTTGGAGACTCTTGGAGAGTTGGGTCCCTTCTAACGTGAAGGCTGGCCAAAAAAGACCTTTTATATCCTTAGGATTCCAAATATACCCTTTGGGGTACAAGGGCACGTGTTCCTAGGAAGATTCTGATCGCCCTAGAAGGACACGTGGCAGCCATCAACTTTAGGATGAAAAGTTTCCGTAGTGTGTCGACCTGCCCTGGTGGTAGTGTCGACACACTATCCAGAATATGTAAGAATTTGTTCTGGGAAGAAGGTCCCGTGTCGACCTGCTCTTGAGTGTGTCGACCTGCTGTCCCGAATCTGCAAACTAGCTGTTCTGGGAACTGGGTCTAGTGTTGACCTGCTTTGAGAGTGTGTCGACCTGCTGTCCCAATTCTTCAAACTGGCTGTTCTGGAAACGGGATCTAGTGTCGACCTGCTCTGAGAGTGTGTCGACCTGGGTAGGCTTGATTTCTGAAAAACTGCCACTCGTGTCGACACACTCTTGACATGTGTCGACACAGTCTCAACATTTTTATACATTTTCCTTTAAATCTGTGTTGTTGTGTCGACACCATTGATGAGTGTGTCGACACCATTGATGAGTGTGTCGACACATCTTCTGCATAAAAATTTGTACCTGAAAAATAAACACATATATCATTAGTTAAATGATTGATCATGACCATAAATGATAAATGTGGTTTGAAAAATACTTTTTGAACATGAATTTCAGGTATGATGTTTTTGACATGTTTCAATTAAATTGCTTTAAGAACACCTCTTGTCATCATCAAAATAGGAGGGAAATGATATGAATTTGCATTCAACCCAACAATCTCCCCCTTTTTGATGATGGCAACATTAAATCCATATTTCAATGTGGTTTTGATGAAGTGTGATTTTAAGCAATTTTTGATTGTTTAAATTTTTGTTTTCCTTTTTGATCATACTTGTCAAAGACCTTTTGATATTTTTCAGTAACAATTGATGATGTGTTTGTGAGATACAGTGTTACTTGAAAATAGAAATTTTGTTCATAAAAGTCAAGCAACTTGACAAGTAATCATTCAATCACATTCACAAAAGGATTTTCAATCACATTAAATACACAATTGAGAGAATCATTCAAGCCAAGCAACACTTTTCATTTCATTCAACAAGAAAACCATTACAAACATTTCAAAAAAGATTACAAACATTTGTTCTATCTTTCTTTCTTCTCCCCTTTGACATCATCAAAAGAGAAATTACATTAAGTAGAAGATGGAGGAGGAGGAGGAATGGGAAGAAGAATGGTCTCTATGTCAGATAGTCTTTTCTCCATGAAGTTCAAGCTAGTCTTGATTTGATCTTGAATGGTTATCATTTTTGTGCTCAAAAAGTGTTCCATTCGATCTGAATTTTCTAGCAAGGTGGTTTCTGCACTGTGTTGTGAGGAAGATGATGAGCCAGCTGACCAACCAGGTCTCTGCATTATCTTGAACTCCTTGGTCAAATCTGTAATCTGCCTGTCAATGTGCTCATTGAAGTTCCTCATACTTTCTAAATCATCCACAAAATGAGCAAATGACAATCTGGTGCTGGAAATCTCATGCAATGTTTGCTTGGTGTTGAAGACATCTGCTTGGGAATTTGCCAATATTCCCTTAAGAACTTTCTCCAACTTGTCTTGATGCTCTTTTAGCTCAATATAGGAATCTCCCAGAGTGCCTATAAGTCTGTTAAATCTCTGAGCTGCATAATCTGAAGCTGCCTTCTGCTCAATAAATTTAGCTGACATTGTGTTCTCTAGTCTTTGAACTCTCAATTCAAATTGGTCTGACATTGATTTAATAGAGGAGTTCAATGTATCAAATTTAGCATTGAGGAAAGAGAACAATTCTGGTGGAATTGAGGACCCACCAGAAGAAGTGGAAGATTGGAATGTAGAGGAGAAATGTGGAGGTTCAAAAGTATGTGGCAAGGAAGAGGATGGATCATCCTGAGGTGGAATAGGGGTTTCAAGCTGAATGCCACCTTCAGGAGTGATATGAGGCTGGTCCTCATCCATTAGAGGCTGATCCTCTGGCAGTTGAACTTGTTCCTCTTGAACTTGAGGCTGGCCCTCATGATGTTGAGGCTGACCCTCCTGATCTTGGTCTCCTTGAGCTGGAGGTTGTTCCTCTTGTGCTTGGGGCTGATCCCCTTGAACCTGAGGTTGGTCCTCCTGAGCTTGAGGGGCCTCAACCACAATTGGTCCTCTTCGAATCTGATTTCCCTCCAGTCTAAATCCCATAAACTTCTGGATATTCTTCAAAGTGTAGATGTTTGACTTGGGAATAGATTGGGATTTTTCATTTTCCAATGGCACACCAAAGTGCTTGAACACTGAGGTCAGATGTGCTCCATAAGGAAGTGATCTCTTTAGGTCTGTCCTTGTTGTTTCAGACATGATTTGATAGAGAATCACATGGAGGTTGATTTTTATGTCTTTGACCATGCAATAGAGGATGAACCTCTGGATGTCTGTCAGTCTATCCCTCCCACCACCTTGAGGGGGTAATTATGGTGGTCAAGATGTGGTGGATGACCCTTAACACAGGTGGAAAGGTATTTACATTGAACCTGGTTACATGGGTCTGTTTGGGATCTGATGCATCTGCAGGAAGGCCTGTCAAGATGGAATAGGCTTCATGTAAATCAAATTCAAACTCATGGTAGTCAGCCCCTTCATCTGGCACTTTGAAAATGGAGGCAGCTACTTCAGTTGGCATATCTATGGCTATTCCCTTGACTTTGGATTCAAATCCTTCATCTGTACATTTGAGGTTCTTGTAGAATTCTCTAACTAATCTTGGATAGCAGACTTGAAATTCAGAGATAAAGGGTATCCAAGATTGAAAGAAAAATAGGTTTGAATTTCAGGAATAGAGTCAGCTAGTTGGGTGTCTGAAAGGTCTAGAATTCTGGGCTTCAAGATTAGCTTTGCTGCACTGACTGACTCTGAGGGAATATCCTCCTGAGACTCAGAAGAGGAGGAAGAGGATTCCTCAGGGTTTTCAAAAGAATCTCCCGGACAGTCTGGTCTAGGGTTTGGAGGACTACTACCTCTGCCTGAAGATGAGGTCCGACCTCTCTTTGCTGCTCTTTGAGGTGCAGAAGAAGATCCTGGTTGCTCGGCAGGATCATTTCTTCTCTTGGTTCTTCTTTCCATCTGTTCAACTGGAACCTCTGCCGGAACTGGCCTTGAAGAGGCCGCTGATCTTGCGCCACGGCGGGGACCCAACTTGCGGACCATGGTGCAAGAGGAGTGGAATTTGGAGAGGAAATGGAAGAATGGAGAGATGATGGAAGGAGGATGAGAGCTAGAGAGAAATGGGAAGTGTTCTTGCCGGAAACAATGAAATTTGGCCGTCGGGTCGACCTTATGCCAAAAGGGGTGCAGTGGTATACTGCCCCGCAGGAACAACAAGGGTTTAAGGTGAACCCGAAAGGTTTGAAAAGGGTCTGGCAAGAAGGCAGTGTCGACACATGAGGAAGGGTGTGTCGACCTGACTGGGGTTGTGTGTCGACACGAGAGAGGATGGTGTCGACACAGCCTTTGAGAGAAATTTGAATCTTTGAGAGGAAATTTTTGAGAAATTTGGGGACATCTTTATAATGATAAATAATGAGAGGAATTATCATTTCAAGGATTTTTAAGAGGCTTAAAAATTCATTTGTTGTATTTTGCAAAAATTCATCACAGTTCAAGTGTTTCAAACAATTTCCAACAGGATATTAGCATTCCAAGACTTGAATCAACAAAATGATAAATTGAGGGATATAATGTATTTAACAATCAACCAAAAACTACCATGTTTCTCAATTTTCAAGAATTAAAGAAGTCATCTAGACCAAATACAGTTGTGTTGAAAGTAAAACACAAACTTAAAGAACAACTTGATGAAGGAGGAAGATGATTCTTTCTAAACAAATCTCCAATAATTTTCATATTTTTGTTCTTTTAACAAACTATCAAATGATATAAATCTCTTTCACTCAAGTACTAGTGCTTTTTACACACCATAGTCCCTGGATACTTAAGATTTAGTCATTGTCAAGTCTCAAAGGGGTAAATGATGACCTTTTGACATGAAAATATACGTTTTGTAGACGCCAATATTTCCAGTTACTCAGTCATCATCAAAAAGCATAGCACATAATTGCTTAGTTTTTTTTTTTTGAAGTTATTTTCAATTTTGATCCCCTTTGAACAGAGTTAGTAATAATGCCTCATGACATACATAGCACTTCATTCATTGTGAAGGTGTGCAGTTTCTCAGCACAGATGCCATTGCTCTGTTGGATTTTACAAGATTTTGGAGAGTTTGTGAGATAGAATACATCCAGTCATCAGTTGCAAACAAGGAAATGTTTTAAGTTCAAGGCACAATTGTCATTTAGTTTAGGAAGAGATCTGAATTTCTGTGGATTGAGAGACATAGTTGAAGGTTGATTAGTAAAAATATAATAAGTCACTCAAGGTTCATTTTGAGACTCTAGACTTTAGAATGAGGACATCATGTAGGGAATTGATGAAATGCAAGAAAGGTTTTGAATTTTGCAAAAAGATGACTTGTGAATTTTCTAGCTCCCCCTGAGATGATGATTTCAACCATTTTTCATCAAAATAAAGATATGCATTTTTGAAATCAGAAAGAGATTTTCTTCTTGGACAACAAGAACTTCTCCTCAACAATTGCATATTCATTTCTTGGTACTTGGCGGAGATAAGCTCTCACGCATAGTGAAAGTGTCCAGACAAGCCTAACTTGTCCTTCTTCAAATCACCATTTGATATACCAAGTAAGTTCAATGCAATAAGAGTTGAAGAATTCATTGCCAAAAAGGAAATGGAAGTGAAAACTGTGCAAGTTTTGAAATCAGAAAAGAAATTCTCTTTGAACAATAAAAGCTCCCCCTCAACTATTGCATATTAACTTCTTAGTACTTAGCGGAGATATGTTCTCACGCATAGTGAAAGTGTCCAGACAAGCATAACTTGTCCTTCTCCAAATCACTATTTGATATACCAAGAAGTTTCAACACAATCAGAAATGGAGAATTTATTGTAAAAAGGGAAATGGAATTGAAAGTGAGAGAGATATGAACAATGTAGCTTGAGGAAGCAGGAGTTATGAAATGCAAAGAACTCCCCCTTAGACAATGCATAGCACTCAACCCAAACCTTAAGAGAGATCAAGAAGGTGGACATTTACAAAGACCAAGTTCTCTCCTTAAAGATGAAAATCTGTTTTCAGGAAGGGGTTTTGTGAATATGTCTGCAATTTGTTTTTCAGTTTCAATAAAATGGAGTTCAAAAGATTTCTTTGCAACCTCATCTCTCAAGAAATGATGCCTAATTCAATGTGTTTTGTTCTGGAGTGCTGAATGGGGTTTTTAGACAAATTTATGGCACTAGTGTTATCACATAGGATGGGTACACACCCTAAATCTTGGTTGTAATCAAGAAGTTGATGTTTCACCCAGAGAATCTGAGTTCACATCTACCTGCAGCAACATACTCAGCCTCTGCTGTTGACAGAGCAACTGAATGTTGCTTCTTAGAAGCCCAAGAAATAAGGCACCCACCTAGAAATACACACAAGCCACTTGTGCTTTTTCTATCTAACTTACACCCAGCATAATCAGCATCACAATAGGCAAACAATTCTAACTTGCAACCAGCAGGATACCAAATTCCTAAGTCACATGTTCCAACAAGATATTTAAAAATTCTTTTCACAGCAAGCATATGACTTTCTTTAGGATTAGATTGGAATCTAGCACATAAGCACACACAAAACTGAATGTCAGGTCTAGAAGTAGTAAGGTAGAGCAGAGAGCCAATCATACCTCTGTAGGTCTTTGGATCAACTGACTTACCAGATGGGTCTTCTTCTAGCTTAGCATTTATTGCAATGGGTGTGCTTGAGTGTTTAAGGTTCTGAAAGTCAAACCTTTTAGTAGCTCCTTGACATATTTGGTTTGACTGATGAAGATTCCTTCATGTGTTTGGTTAACCTGCAATCCCAAAAAGAATGTTAAATCTCCCATTAAGCTCATTTCAAATTCATTCTTCATTTGATTTGAAAATTCAGTGCAAAGGCTTTTATTAGTTGATCCAAATATTATGTCATCAACATAAATTTGGACAACAATTATTTGATTTTTTACTATTTTTGTGAACAATGTTTGATCAACATTACCTCTGGAATATCCTTTCTCAAGTAAAAAGGAACTCAAACGATCATACCAAGCTCTTGGAGCTTGTTTAAGACCATAGAGTGCCTTATTAAGCTTGAAAACATGGTTAGGATATTTTTCATTTTCAAATCCAGGAGGTTGTTCAACAAAAACATTTTCCTTTATATATCCATTTAGAAATGCACTTTTGACATCCATTTGAAAGACTTTGAATTTCATGGAGGATGCAAAAGCAAGGAAAATTCTCACAGCTTCTAGTCTAGCTACAGGGGCATAAGATTCTTCAAAGTCAATTCCAAATTCTTGGTTATACCCCTTTGCAACTAGCCTAGCTTTGTTTCTTATTACTTGACCAGTTTCATTCAATTTATTTCGGAAAACCCATCTAGTGCCAATCACTGTTTGGTCACTAGGTCTAGGCACTAATTCCCACACTTGATTTCTTTCAAATTGATGAAGTTCATCATGCATAGCATTAATCCAATCAGAACTGGATAAGGCTTCATCAATTGACTTGGGTTCAATTTGGGAAATTAGAGCTAGTGAGTCTTCTTCAATGTTTTGCAAGAAAGATGATCTGGTCCTAACTCTATCATTTAAGTTGCCAACTACACTGTCTAATGGGTGATCTCTTAGAAAACGAGGTTCAGAAATTACCTGTTGAGAAGTGCCCACTTCTGGAGCAATATTACCTGAACCACTTGAAGATGGTGAGTTGTTGTTCAGGTTCTCTTCAATGTTGTTAATCTCCTCAACGGTTGGTGAAGAGTCCACAATGAGGTCATCCTCTTCATTGTCTTGTTTTTCCCTGCAAGATTTAGAATCATTAGTGGAAAAGGAATTTTCATCAAAAATAACATGTGGTGATTCTTCAACAGTTTTGGTTTTCAATATGTACACTTTGAAAGCCCTTGACACTTCTGAATAGCCAAGGAAGATAGCTTCCTGACTCTTAGCATCAAACTTGTCAAGGTTTTCTTTGTTGTTATTGTGTACAAAACACTTGCACCCAAAAGTTTTGAAATAAGAACAGTTGGCTTTTTGTTTTTCAACAATTCATAGGGGGTTTTTCTGATCTTTGGTCTGACCAAAGCTCTGTTTAGGATGTGATTGGCTGTGTTAACAGCTTCAGCCCAGAAGGATTTGGGCAGATTACTCCCTAAGAGCATGGATCTAGCCATTTCCACAAGAGTTCTATTCTTTCTTTCCACAACTCCATTTTGTTCTGGAGTTCTAGGTGAAGAAAACTTGTGAAATATTTGCAATTCAGCACATAGATCAGAAAAGATGTGTTATCAAATTCACCCCCATGATCAGTTAAAATGTTTTTAATTTTAAATGGATAAGTTGTTAAGATAGTGGTACAGAAATTCCTGAATTCAAGGCATGCATCACTTTTGTGGGATAGAAAAATAACCCAGGTAAATCTAGTAAAGTCATCAATGATTACAAACCCATATCTCTTGCCACTTAGGCTTAGAACTCTTGTTGGCCCAAAGAGGTCCATGTGAAGAAGTTCTAGTGGTTTAGATGTGAGTACTTCATTGAAGGCTTTAAAGGATTTCCTAGTTTGTTTTCCTTTAGCACAGATCCCACAAATTTGACCTTCAACACTAGAAAAAGATTCAGGAAGACCTTTAACCAGATTCAATCTTAACAACTTATTCAAAGTTCTGAAACTTGCATGGCCAAGTCTTTTATGCCAAGTCCATGCAATTTCATCTTTATTTGCAACAAAACAAAGATTTTCAGAAAAGTTTTTATTATGGTTGATCATGTAGACATTGTTTTCTCTTTTTCCAAAGAATTTGGTTTTGTCAGTTGATGAATCAATTATTTTGCAAAAATCAGATTCAAACACAACTTTGTGACCTTTGTCACATAGTTGGCTGATACTGAGCAAATTATAATCAAGTCCATCAACTAACAAACATTATCTACTGAGTTTGAAGAAGTTTGACCAACCTTACCAGATCCAATGATCTTTCCTTTATTTTTACCTCCAAAGGTGACTGACCCTCCCTCCTTTTCAATTAGACAGGAAAATTTGGCTCTATCTCCAGTCATGTGTCGTGAACACCCACTATCAAGAAACCAAACATTGGTGTTGGGTGCACGACCTTCCTGCACAAAGATCAATGGAGAGAAGATTTTGGTACCCAAACAGAGTTGGGACCATCAGTATGATTTAACACAGATATCAAATCCTTTCTCACCCAAATTTGATTTGTTTTAGATTTTTGTTTTGTTACTTTGGTGTTTTCAGCCTTTTTCTGTTTGTTCTTTCTTTTAGGAATGAAAGCACCAAGATCTTTGTTTTTGGTTGGAGGGGAGTTTTTCATTTGAAAATTTGAGTTCAGAGGAGGAGGTGGAATCTATGGATTGTGTTGGTACATCCAGAAATTTGGATAAGAGTATTGAGGATAATACCAACAGGGATTTTCATACCATTGGTTCCAAGGATTAGTCCAATCTTCTTGAAGTGTTGTCTTGGAGGTCCAAGGTTTTTTATGGATTATTTCTTTTCCCTTTTTCTTATTTTTCAGATTTTTATTTGAATTTTTGGTTGAGTTGTTTTTGGTTTTTGGTGTTGAGCAGGTCGACCTCTCCTGTACTGGTGTCGACACAACAGCCACAGAAGTCTTCTTCTTGTGGACTGGTGTCGACCTGTCAGGGGACTGTGTCGACCTGATAGTCTTGTTTTGTTTTTGGGTTTTTGATTTGTTTTGAGTTTTGTTTGGGGTTTTGTTTGCTGTTTGTTGGATTTCAGTGTTTTCCATATTAGGACCCTTGACAAAATTAATTAGAGGTGCTTTTCCCTTTTTCTCACCAGATTTGTCTTTTTGGGGTTTCTTCTTGTTGAATCCTAATCCATGAGATGTGGTTGTCATGTTGGATCCTAGCAATGCCTCTAGGTTATCTTGGCCTTTTGTGAAGGTTTGGATAGCCTCCTGCCTTTCCTTTAGCTGGTTTTTAAGAACTTCAATTTCTTCAATTTTCTGTTGTTTTTCTTGTTTTTCAATTTCCAGCTTTTCATTTAAGTTTCTGAATTCTTGGGAGGCCATTTGAGAGGCAAGTTTTAGTTCATCAATTAGGTTTAGAAGATTCTCTTTTTCTTCAAGCAAGTCTGTTACTTCACATTCCAGTTCACAGATTCTATTGTTTGAAGATTGATTATGGTAGAGATTTTCAATTTTCTTTTTGATGTGTTTATTTTCTTTTCTCATTTTAGAATATCTTTCAACTAATTCTGCATACACATCCTGCCAATCTTCAACACTATAATCTTCAAAGGAAGTATTTACCTTTCCATCTGTGCTGTTGGCCATGAAGCAAACTTCCTCACTCTCTGAGCTTGAGGACTTCTTCTCTTCTTCTTCCTCACTTGTATCTTCATCAGACCAAGTGGCTACCATGGCCTTTGGCTTCTTATATTTCTGGAATCTCTTGTGCTTTTCCTTCTTGTTCTCAGGACACTCTCCTTTCATGTGTCCTGGCTTGTTGCACCTGTAACAGATAACATTTTCATCAGGTTTATGATTCTTATTGAAATTGGAAGAGGAAGTGTTCTTCTTACCTGAGGGAAATTTCTTTTTCCCAGTCATTTTCCCTTTCCTATATTTCAAAATTTTCCTGAATTGTCTGGTCATGAGGGCAATCTCATCCTCATTCGACTCAGATTCTTCAGAACTTGTCTTATCCTAATTTTTATCTTTGTTGCTTGAAGAGGCTTTGAGTGCCATAGGCTTGGTCTTAATGATGTGTTCTTCATTTCTTTTTAAGTTTATTTCATATGTCATTAAAGATCCAATCAATTCATCCAAAGAAATTTTGGACAAATCTTTTGAATCTTCAATAACAGTGGCCTTGGTATGCCAAACTGAAGAAAGTGAACGCAAAATTTTTCTTACCAAGTCTGCATCAGTATACTCCTTACCCAAAGCCTTGAGTCCATTGACTATCACCATGAATCTGGCAAACATTTCAGAAATAGATTCATTAGATTTCATCATAAAGAGTTCATATTCTGAAACTAAAATGTTTGCCTTGGTCTCCTTGACCTGAGATGTTCCCTCATAGAGTAATTCGAGTTTATCCCACATCTCTTTTGCAGATTTGCACATAGAGATTCTCGAATACTCCTTGGGATGGACAGCACATTGAATCATGTTCATGGCACTATAATTCAGTGTAGCTTTCCTTATCTGTTCCCTTGTCCAGGTATCTTCTTCTCCCTGGTTCTCATAGGGACCCACCTCAACTACTTTCCAGATCTCATAGTTCTGGGCCCTTAAAAACACTTGCATTCTGTTCTTCCAATAAGAATAGTCCAAACCATTAAAGAATGGTGGCCTATTTATGGAATGGCCCTCAGCTATGAAACCCTTTGAGTCCATGACACTTAAGTAAATGCACAGAGAAAGAGTTAAACAAGCAAGCAAACAAACAAGCAAACAATCAAACACTCAATACTCAGAAACAAAAATTGCTCAGTTCAAATCAGATCGATGTAAACCCGCTCTGATACCAATTGAAGGATTGAAATGAATGTGTGGAAAAGATCTAGAAGGGGGGGATGAATAGATCTTAGCCACTTTTGCGGAAGCTTAAGTAATTTGAAAACTATTTAGAATCAGAGGCAATGTTATCAGTGAAAAACTACAGATCTGATTAGATTTGAATGAGTTGAAAAACTTAGATGTGAAGCAAGTTGATTAAGTGAATTAAAAACGGATCCTATGCAAGCATCTAGCGGATGAATCAATCAAACCACAGAAGACAAATGCACAAGGATTTTTTAGGTGGTTCGGAAATCACCCAAGTGATTCCTACATCCACCCCTCACAACCCGTGAGGCTTCACTAACACAACAGGGCTACACACCCAAAGGAGCCTAACAACTCCAACACTTCAGAGCATACAACTCACACAACCTCTAGAGCAAGACTACTCTAGAAACACACAGCAAGACTGCTCAAACCAACCCTGAGCTTAACAACTCAAAATGAGCTCGACGGCTCACAACACCCTGAGCACAATGCTCACACTAAAACTGCTAGACACCAACTTAAGACTAAGATCCTCTAGCCACAGATCTAGTCGAAATTTGAGAACTCTAAAGAGAGTTATGCAGAAGCACTTGCATAATCTCAAAGATATCTCAGAAGAACAGAAGAAAAGGTAAATTGTATTGAAAGGCTTCGTTCTTCAGTGTACTCCCTTGTAGAAGCTTGAATTGGGAAGGAACTTGTGAAGCTTGAAGTTCAAGTCGATGCTCTGCAATCTGAGAAGTTGGATCTTCCTCGAATTCTTTACTAAAGAAGTCTTCTACAGGATCTGCCTCCTTGGAATGCTTCAGAGGAGTCTTCAGGAATCAAATTCCAATTTCCACACCTTGAATTGGTGGAAATTTGGTCTTCTGGAAGCACTTGGAGAGCAGGGGAAGGAGACACGAGCTCTTCTTGGCCGCCAGGAGCTTCTTGGAGAGTTGGGTCCCTTCTAACGTGAAGGCTGGCCAAAAAAAGACCTTTTATATCCTTAGGATTCCAAAGATACCCTTTGGGGTACAAGGGCACGCGTTCCTAGGAAGATTCTGATCGCCCTAGAAGGACACGTGGCAGCCATCAACTTTAGGATGAAAAGTTTCCGTAGTGTGTCGACCTGCCCTGGTGGTAGTGTCGACACACTGTCCAGAATATGTAAGAATTTGTTGTGGGAAGAAGGTCCCATGTCGACCTGCTCTTGAGTGTGTCGACCTGCTGTCCCGAATCTGCAAACTAGTTGTTCTGGGAACTGGGTCTAGTGTCGACCTGCTTTGAGAGTGTGTCGACCTGCTGTCCCAATTCTTCAAACTGGCTGTTCTGGAAACGGGATCTAGTGTCGACCTGCTCTGAGAGTGTGTCGACCTGGGTAGGCTTGATTTCTGAAAAACTGCCACTCGTGTCGACACACTCTTGACATGTGTCGACACAGTCTCAACATTTTTATACTTTTTGAACATGAATTTCAGGTATGATGTTTTTGACATGTTTCAATTAAATTGCTTTAAGAACACCTCTTGTCATCATCAAAATAGAAGGGAAATGATATGAATTTGCATTCAACCCAACAATTACGAACCCATATCTCATGCCACTTAGAATTAGAACTCTTGTTGGGCCAAAAAGGTCCATGTGAAGTAGTTCTAGTGGCCTAGATGTGAGTACCTCATTGAAGGTTTTAAAAGATTTACTGGTTTGTTTACCTTGGGCACAAATCCCACAAACTTGATTTTCAATGTTAGAGAAAGATTCAGGAAGACCCTTAACCAAATTCATCCTTAACAATTTATTCAAATTTCTGAAACTTGCATGGCCAAGTCTTTTGTGTCAAGTCCATGCAATTTCATCTTTATTAGCAACAAAACAAAGGTTTTCAGAAAAGTTTTTATTGAGGTCGATCATGTAAACATTGTTTTCCCTTTTTCCAAAAAATTTAATTTTATCAGTTGATGAATCATTGATCTTACAAAATTGGATTCAAACACAACTTTGTGACATTTGTCACATAGTTGGCTAATACTCAGCAAATTGTAATATAGACCATCAACTACTAAAACATTATCAACAGAGTTTGAGGAAGTTTGACCAACCTTTCAAGATCCAATGATCTTTCCTTTATTTTTACCTCCAAATGTTACTGAACCTCCCTCCTTCTCAATCAGGAATGAAAATTTGGCTCTATCTCCAGTTATGTGTCGTGAACACCCACTGTCAAGGAACCACACATTCGAATTGGGTGCACGACCTTCCTACAAAATCAATCAGTGGAGAGAAGATTTTGGTACCCAAACAGTGTTGGGACCATCAGAATGTTTGAACATTGTCATCAAATCTTTTCTTACTCAAATTTGATTTGTTTTTTATTTTTGTTTTATTACAGTGGTGTTCTCTGTCTTTTTCACTTTCTTCTTTCCCTTAGGAATGAAAACACCTGTTTTTGTTTTCATGAGAGGGGAAGTTTTTATTTGAACATGAGAGTTTAGATAAGGAGGTGGAATCCAAGGATTTTGTTGGTACATCAGAAAATTTGGATAAAAGAATTGGGGATGATGCCAACATGGGTTATGATACCATTGGCTCCAAGAATTGGTCCAATCAGCTTGATATGCTGTCTTGGAGGTCCTAGGTTTTTCATGAATGATTTCCTTTCACTTTTTCATATTTTTCAAAATTTTATTTGAATTTTTGATTTTGTGGTTTGTTTTTGTTGATGTTGAGCAGGTCGACCTCTCCTTGACTGGTGTCGACACAACAGCCACAGAATCCTTCTTCTTGTGGACTGGTGTCGACCTGTCAGGTGACTGTGTCGACCTGGTTGCCTTGTTTTGATTCTGAGTTTTTGGAATTTTTAGTGTTTTGCTTGATGTTTGTTTGATTTCTGTGTTCTCAAGACTAGGGCCTTTGAAAAATTTAATTAATGGTGCTTTATCCTTCTTCTCACCAGATTTGTCTTTCTTAAGTTTTTGTTTATTAAATCGTAGTCCATGAGAAATTGATTTCAATTTTGCTCCCAGCAAGGCCTCCAGATTATCTTTACCATTTGTGAATGTTTCAATAACTTCATCCTTTTCTTTTAGCCGGTTTTGTAAGGTTTTGATTTCTTCAACCTTTTGTTGTTTATCATGGTTTTCCATTTCCAGCTTTCCAGACAGTTCTTTGAATTCAAGGGTGGCCTTTTGAGAAGCAAGCTTAAGCTCATCAATCAAGTTCAGAAGATTTTCTTTTTCATCATTCAGTTCTGTTACTTCATTTTCTAGTTCTCAAATTCTTTTGTTGAAAGATTGGATGTGCAAGACATTTTCAATTTTCTTTTTGGTGTGTTTGTTTTCTTTCCTCATTTCAATGTATTTTTCAACAAGTTCAGCATATGCATCTTGCCAATCCTCAACTGAATAGTCTTCGAAAGATGTACTTACCTTTCCATCAGAACTATTCGCCATGAAGCAGATTTCCTCACTATCAGAACTTGAGGATTTTTCTTCTTCTTCCTTTTCACTTGAGTCTTCATTAGACCAAGTGGCGACCATGGCCTTTGGCTTCTTGAACTTGTGAATCTTTTTGTGCTTCTCCTTCTTGTTTTCAGGACAATCTCCCTTCATATGTCCTAGCTTGTTGCACCTGTAACAGATGACAATTTCGTCAGATTTTTTATTCTTGTTAGAATTAGCATTAGAAAAGGAAGTGTTTCTTTTACCTGATGAAAATTTCTTTTTGCCAGAAAGTTTTCCTTTTCTATATTTCAAGAATTTTCTGAATTGCCTGGTCATGAGGGCAATCTCATCCTCATTTGACTCGGACTCATCAGAACTGGTTTTCTCCTGACTCTTGTCTTTATTACTTGATGAGGCCTTTAGTGCTACTGGCTTGGTTTTAATTATATGATCTTCATTTCTCTTTAGATTAATTTCATATGTCATTAAAGATCCTATCAATTCATCCAAAGAGATTTTGGATAGATCTTTAGAATCTTCAATGACAGTGGCCTTTGTATGCCAAATTGAAGAGAGAGAATGTAGAATTTTTCTTACCAAGTCAGCATCTGAATAGTCCTTACCTAAGGCCTTCAGTGCATTGACTATGATCATAAACCTAGCAAACATTTCAGAAATTATCTCATTAGATTTCATCATAAACAGTTCATATTCAGAGACAAGAATATTAGCCTTAGTTTCTTTAACCTGAGATGTTCCCTCATAGAGTAACTCAAGTTTATCCCACATCTCTTTGGCGGATTTGCACATTGAGATTCTTGAGTACTCTTGGGGTGGACTGTACATTGGACCATGTTCATGGCACTATAATTTAAAGTGGCCCTCCTTATCTGTTCCCTAGTCCAGGTCTCTTCCTCCCCCTGATTTTCATAGGGACCTACTTCGACTACCTTCCAAATTTCATAGTTTTGGGCTCTAAGGAAGACCTGCATTCTATTCTTCTTATACGTGTAGTCTGTTCCATTGAAAAAGGGTGGCCTATTTATAGAGTGACCCTCAGCCATGAACCCTCATAAATCCATTAAAACAATTAAATGGTGCAAAGAAGAGATACATAGCAAACAAACAAGCAAACAATCAAGACACACAGAACACTCAGAAATTACTCAGATCAAATCAGATCAAGTGTAAACCCACTCTAATACCAATTGAAGGATAGAGGAATGATGTGGACAAGATCTAGAAGGGGGGGGGGTTGAATAGATCTATGCCAACTAATGCGGAAGCTCAACCAATTATGAAAAACTCTTAAATCAGAGACAAATTGAAAAATAGATTTCACAGATCTGAAGATAAATTGAGTGAGTTGTGCCAAAAGGAGTGTGTGAACAAGTTGATTAGATGAATTCAAACGATCCTATGCATGTATCTAACGAAAGGTAAATTCAAACCACAATCAGATCAATGCACAGAGAATTTTAGGTGGTTCGGAAATCACACCATGTGATTCCTACATCCACCCCTCACACAGTGATGATACACTAACAAACTTGGGTACAACACACCCACTGGAGCCTGACAACTCCAACACCCTGAGTTCACAACTCACACACCTCTGGAGTAAGACTACTCTAGAAACCTGAGCAAGACTGCTCAACTACAACTTGAGTACGACGGCTCAAAACCACTGAGCTCAATGGCTCACACACAACTTGCTAGAAAGACACACAAGATTGAGATCCTCTAGCAATAGGTCTGATCTATCAAGAGTTAATTCATGAGACTTATGCAACAACCCATGCACAATCTCAGAATCACTCAGAAGAGAAAAGGAAAATGAGAATTGTATCGAAGAGCTTTTCTCTTCAGATGTACTCCCTTATAGAAGGTCGAATTGTTAAGAGCTTTGATCTCTGGAAGTTCCTGGGCGATGCTCTGCAATCTGATCTTCAGGATCTTCCTTGAATTCTTCACAAGAGTCGGCTTCTACTTGATCTGCTTCTTTGAGGTTATCCAATTGCTTCTTCAACAATCAATTTCCACTTCTCATGCTTGAACAGATGAGAATTTGGTTTGAGGAAGCACCAAGAAGGCAAGAACAGGGAGGAGAACTCTTCTAGCCGCCAACTGGATTTCTGGGAGGCTCTGAAAGGGTTCTTGCATGTTGGATAGCCAATAGGAGGGTATTTATACCCCTAATAGTCCAAGTGTACCCTTGGGGGTCGTGGGCACACGATCCAAGGCTAACCAAACAATAATTCCCTAGGGTGCCACATGTCCAGGAGAAATTTTAAGTCAAAAAGTTTCCGGAGTGTGTCGACCTGCCCATAGGGTGTTTCGACACACTGTCCCTGACTGGGCAAAACAGTTCCCTGGGAGAGGCATCTAGTGTCTACCTGAGACTGAGTAGTGTCGACCTGCCGTAGTCAGCAGTGTCGACCTACCGTAGTCAGCTGAAAAACAGGCCTTCTGGGAAGGCTCTCTAGTATCGACCTGACTGCATTTGGTGTCGACCTGAGATAGATGCCTGTTGATTTGTTTCTCTGGGATCTGTCTTGAAGGGTTATGCGGAAATACACAATACGGTAATCTAGAAGGGGGGGGGGGTTGAATAGATTACGACAATTTTAAACTATTGATGGCTTCTTTTCGATGCTTCAGCGATCTTAATGAAATTTGATTAGAATTCGATTAAGTATGAGACCGCTTGAGTTGATCTAAATGAGAACAGGGAATCAAACGTGCGTATGAACACCGTGCCTACCAATCATCTATCGCAAAACTCGAACAAACCACAGAACACGATGATTTAAGGTGGTTCGGAGTACACAACTCGTGTATCCTACATCCACCGTCCACACACACACGCAGAAACGACTGCTTATGAGCGAGTTCAACACAACAACTCAACCACACACACGTTGTCTGATGAAACACGATCAGAACAACCACAAATACGTGAATCAAGCACAAGGGATGCTAGAAACACAACCACACACACACACGATGGAATGGAAATTATGAAATGGAGAAGAATTAGGAATTGGGAACAAATCCGGTTGGAATTCTTCTCGTGGATCGTCCAAACGCTCTTCAAACTTCGATTGGATGTAGATTGATCGATGTAGAAGGTTGAATTGATGACGATCCGGCTTCAGCTCCGCATAGATGGTGATTCCACGACGATCTGGGCGGAAAGTTGAAGCAGAGCAGCAATTTGGGGCTTTTCCTCTTGATCCCTTGGAGGCTCTTGGATGGGAGGCTGCTCTCTGCGAATTTGGCTCCAAAAGGATGCTTATATAGTGTTAGGTAAAGGTGGGGGTCGTGGAGGAAGGAAACACCCAAGTGGGGGCCGGATCTGGAAACTCAAAATCTCATGTTTCCGTCATCTGTCGACAGGTGCACTTCCATCTGTCGACAGGCGCACTCAGGCTGAGAACTAGGTTTCAGGAAATTGAGTTTCTAAGTGTATCTGTCGACAGGCAGTTTGCATCTGTCGACAGATGCACTCAGGAATAGAAAACCTGAGCTCTGTCCTGGGTTGACTGTGTGAATCTGTCGACAGGTACATTGCATCTATCGACAGATACACTCAGAGATGCAAACCTGAGTTCTGTCTTGGAATGACTGTATGAATCTGTCGACAGGTACATTGCATCTGTCGACAGATACACCTCTTTGACAGATATTTGTGCTTTTTGCTCATTTCTTCAATGCCTCTTCAATGCTCCATCTTTCATGCTTGTGCACCTACATGCAAATACATTGTTAGTGATGTACATTGTATGATTTAGCAATGTTTAACTTAATCACTTTCATGGTGTTTTTCATGTTAGTTAGCACATCAATTTTGCATTAAATCAATGTTCAAGGATGTTAATGTGATCATCAAAAACATGATATATGGAAAACCCAACAATCTCCCCCTTTTTGATGATGACAAAAACATTCAATTGATGCATATATTGATGTTCTCCCCCTTTTTGACAACATACAAAAGGTCAAGTTATGCACATATGGAGACAAATAAACATGAACTGAGTTTTCATTGATTGATCATTGAAATTTCACAGTACATTGGATAATCATTACATGACTCAATAGAAATCAAAGGAAAGGGAAATAACATGAACAAGCAAAAGATGACTAGACAAGTGAGACTAATTCCCAGCTAAGACTCTTAGGACCTCTAATGACCCTGAGACCCTCTATTCATTGTCATGTTCAGTAGAAGGAGGGTGACGGGATCCATCTCTCTCGGAGTAGAGGTGGTCAAGCCGGTCATCCAGAGTGTTGAGGCGAGCATCCACTGATCAAATCTTGAAACATGTGAGCAAATCCTGAGATCATTTCTTGATGGATTTGTGCCAAGTAATCACGAATGGATTGTTCTTGAGGCACAGGTACATCATCAAATTCTTGAGCTTGGTCAGGCATTTGCTCATCCTGAGGTTCTTCATCACTGCCTTCATTGGCTTCATCGGCTTCATTGTCTTCTTCATCAGTTGACTCTTCAGCTCCTTGTGGTTCCTTTCCCTTGAGAGTCCTTGTGACTACTCCGTCTACAATCTTGTAGCCCATGCGGTTGGCAGCAGTGAGATCAAAAGCACTTCGGGACTTTAATGAGATGAGCTCACTTAGGGGGATAGGAATGCCAAGGAAAATAAGAAGAGAAGTGATGGGGCAAGCATATGGCATCGATCTTTTGGTGTTAGAGAAACACCGACGGATGACGCTTATCATGAGTTCAGGCAGATTGATTTCTTGACACTTGAGGAAAAATATGAACAAGGATTTATGGACCTCAGTGACTAACTCTCGACTTCCATCCTTCGGGACGATCAAGGTAGTGAAGATGTGATGGATCATCCGGATTAGAGGAGGAAAGGAGTTGGCGTTGAGACGAGCAATCTCCTTGGTAGAGTCATAAGGTTCCAACGTGAGAAGCTCATAGTACTCAGAAGCAGAGGGAGTGTAGTTGAAGAGTTCAACTCCTGAGTTTGGAATTTCGAGGGCTGTGGAGAGAAGATTGGCGGTGAGGCGAAAACGAGTGCCTTTCACCGAAGAGTAGAGATCTCCCTGATCGGAAAGCCCTAGGTTATTGTAGAACTCGGAGACGGCAGTGGAGAGTACTGCAAGTGGGAGTACAAGAAGGATGTCCACCCTTGTGTGTCAAAATAGGGTAGGAGTGAGGGGAACATCGGTGCTAAGGACTCGAAGTCCACATACCGGGATTGGACAATCTTCTTGAAGGTGCCGATGGGTCGGATTAGATGGAGACCTTGAGGAACGATGAGTTCCGGCAACCGATCCTCACGATGCTTGCTGCGACGTTCGGAAGGAGCCCTGGAGCTTTCTCCGGCGTCCGTCGGAGCGCGACGACGGCGAGCGAGAAGCTTCGATTTGGGTGCCATCGCAGGAAGAAGGATGAGAATGGAGAGTGAAGGGAGAGTGGAGGGATCCCAGACGAGGAGCAGCAGGATCGTCGGAGACGGAGCCCTGAAGGGGGAAAGAGAGGGGGTTTGGAGAGGAGGAGGAGGGAACGAGAGAGGAGGGGTGAGAATGGGTCGTGGGCGGCCTTAGAATGGATTTAGAAGGTTTTAAAAGAGAGGCCCCACAAAAAGGAGGTGAACCGGCGCGAGGGTTTTCTGCAAAAATGGATCTGGGCCGTCGTCTGTCGACAGATAACAGTCTATCTGTCGACAGATAACTCCTTTTTGGTTAAAAATTGATTTTTGACAATGTTTTTCAAAGGGACAAGTGTTCATTTGTTGTTTTAAGGCAAAATGGGTGTATGTGCAAGATAAAAATTCATATCCATTATGATGAAGACATGACACAAATCTAAAATGATTTTGAATTAAAACCGATAAGTTCTTTAATTAGATCATGAAGAACACATTTCACAATAGCCAGTGAAAATTAAATAACTCTTTTGATTAAGGCCGTTGAAGAAAAACATGCATCTTAATAGAGATGATAGTCAGATGACAATTGAATTAGATGGCCACAAGAACGTCTTACCGAAGAAGCACATTGGACTTGACATAAAAAGTTTTCGGAGGCTTCACTCTATTTCTGGTATGATTTTAGAATCTTTAAACAACGAAGATGGAAAAGAGTGGCAATGAGGAGCACTTTCACTTTTTCATGTGAAGGTAGACATTTGTGATGCCAATACCCCCAGTTACTCAATGTGAGTGTCCGTCAAGCCATTGTATAGAGATAATGAAACAACCTTTTGACGCGAAGACCGACATTGGTGATGCCCATGTCCCGGTTACTTAGTGATTTTCATCATTGCTCTACCTCCATCCCACAAATGAAAGATAAATTTGTTGATTGAACCGAAGAAATAGGTAGCTTTTCTCCCTTTTTTTTTATTATTTTTGCTTTTTGTCAAGTACATGAGATTTCTTTAGGCAAGATGTAATGTAGAACATTAAATTCAAGAGCTTTCTGATTTTTCAAATCATTTTAGATTCATGTTTAACGACAAGGGAGTTATTCAAAGGAGATGTTTAAAAATCATTTGGTTTGCTCATTGTGTTCAAAATGATCTAAAAAGACCTCAATCAAGTGTTGCATCAAACAACATTTAGACTTGGTTCATGACTTTGACATGAAGTGGATATGAAAGGTTATATTGCACACAAACAAACCAAGATTTACCTTTAAATCAAGTAAGGAACACTTTCTTGAAAAGTATGAAGAAGGAATTGAAAAATAAGGAAGAATGTGTGTATCTGTCGACAGAAGGAATCTGTCTGTCGATAGATGCACACAGACTGATGAATTGAAGTTTCTGTCAGAACAAGACTGAGTGTACCTGTCGACAGATGGAATGAGTCTGTCGACAGATATGAACAGATTGGATTTTTCTGGTTTTAGATTGATTGCACATTGAGTTCAAGGAAGTGAGAATTCAACAAGGAGATGTAGGAAGAGTTTCCTCAAGAAAATACTCATCTATCCTTAACTCACTCCCCCATAGTGTGTGCACGTGTTGACACAACATCCAAGCAAGGATTCACACAAGCATTTGATACAAGACAAACATGTTCATGAAAGGAAAGTCATACACAAGCACATGGTCACAGAAAAAGCATTGTTTCATGGAGTTAACATGATAAAATGTAAGGAAACTAAAAATCCTATGTGAAGTACAGGGCCTTTATATAAAGTGGGACTATTGATACTTGGCGGAGAATATTTCTCACGCATGATGATAGTTTCCAAACAAGCCGAACTTGTTCTTCCACAGTTCACCATTTGATATACCACATAGTCATTCACACATAAAGAGCATGTACTCCAATATGGATAGTTAGTTTCATTGCATTTTACACAAACCCAATTCTCTTCTTAAGGATGTGAATCTATCTTCAGACAAGGGTTTGGTGAAAATATCAGCCAATTGTTTTTCTGTGGGAATGAAAATAAGTTCCAAGGTTTTATTGGCAACTTCATCTCTCAAGAAATGATGACGGATTTCAATGTGTTTAGTCCGAGAGTGTTGGACAGGGTTTTTTGAAAGGTTGATAGCACTTGTGTTGTCACATAGGATAGGTGTGCATCCAATTTGAACATTATAGTCAGCTAACTGACTTTTGATCCACAACACTTGAGCTGCACAACTTCCTGCAGCGACATATTCTGCCTCTGCAGTGGAGAGTGCAACCGAGTGTTGTTTCTTGGATGCCCACGAAACCATGCAACCGCCAAGGAATTGGCAATATCCACTAGTGCTTTTTCTATCAAGTTTACATCCAGCATAATCAGCATCAGAATATGAGATCAAATCAAAACTACTGCCTGCTGGGTACCAAAAACCCAAATTGCATGTGCCAGAGAGATATCGGAAAATTCTCTTGACTGCAATTAAATGGCTTTCCTTTGGACTAGATTGGTATCTAGCACAAAGGCAAACACTATATTGAATATCCGGTCTACTTGCAGTAAGATAAAGGAGTGAGCCAATCATACCTCGGAAGTGCTTTGCATCTACCGGTTTACCTTTCTCATCATTTTCCAATTTGATGCTTGTGCTCATTGGGGTGGAGGCCGGTTTAGCTTGCTCAAATTGAAATCGTTTGAGAAGCTCTTTGACATATTTTTCTTGATTTATGAAGAATCCGTCTTTATGTTGTTTCACCTGCAAACCAAGAAAGAATTGAAGCTCCCCCATTAGACTCATCTCAAATTCACTGTGCATATGTTTAGAAAATTCTTCACACAGTGAAGGGTTAGTAGAACCAAATATGATATCGTCCACATAAACTTGAACAACAATTATGTGATTGCGAACTTTCTTAGTGAAGAGTGTTTGGTCTACTTTACCTCTTGAGTAGTTCTTGCTTACCAGAAAATTGCTTAGTCTATCATACCAAGCTCGAGGTGCCTGTTTCAAACCATAAAGAGCTTTGTGCAATTTATACACATGGTTAGGCATTTCAGAATTTTCAAAACCTGGTGGTTGAGAGACATAGACTTCTTCTTTGATATAGCCATTTAAGAAAGCAGTTTTAACATCCATTTGATAAAGTTTGAACTTATGGGAGCATGCATATGCCAATAAAATTCTGACTGCTTCTAACCTGGCTACAGGAGCAAAGGACTCTTCAAAGTCTACACCAAACTCTTGACTATATCCTTTTGCTACGAGTCTTGCTTTATTTCTGACCACTTTTCCTTCTTCATTAAGTTTATTCCTAAACACCCATCTAGTTCCTATGATAGAAATTTCAGGGGTTCTAGGAACTAAACTCCATACATTATTTCTTTGAAATTGACCAAGTTCCTCATGCATAGCATCAATCCATGAGTTATCTTTTAAGGCTTCTTCAACATTTTTGGGTTCCACTTGAGAAACAAAAGCAAAAAGATCATGTTCAATTATTTTTCTTACTTGAGACCTTGTTTGAAAGAATCATTTAAACTACCTATCACATCATCAAGTGGGTGATCTTTGGAATACCTCACATTTGTGATTGTTGAAGGGCCGGGAGTATCTTGTCCTTGAGGAATTTGATCTTGTGAGTGTAGTTCTTCAGGAGGTTCACTTTCTGGTGGATTCTCTTCAAGTGTTTCATCTTGTTTTCTGAATGCAATTTCATCATCTTCATCGTAGTCCCTGTGAAGATATCCACCTTTGGTCTTGGAATCTTCTTCAGATTTGTCTTTTGCTTTGACTTGTAGATCCTTGAGCGATGTCCCTTCATCCTCTTTTCCATCCTGTTAACATTCAAGCTGTTAGATTTGGCATAAGTCTCATCAAAAATAACATGTGGAGTTTCTTCCACAGTGCGTGTTTTATTGTTAAACACCCTATATGCCCTAGAGTGTTCTGAGTAGCCTAGAAAAACACCTTGATCACTTTTGGCTTCAAATTTATCTAAATCAGATTTATCATTGTTATGAATAAATACCTTTGAGCCAAAAACTCGGAAGTACCCAAGGTTGGGTTTCTTACCTTTCAACAACTGGTAGGGGGTTTTCTTTATCACAGGTCTTACCATGGCCTGTTTAGAATGTAGCACGAAGTGTTCACCGCTTCTGCCCAAAAGCTTTTGGAGAGTTGGCCTTCAACTAGAAGAGTGCGAGCCATTTCCACCAATGTTCTGTTTTTCCTCTCCACTACTCCATTTTGTTCTGGAGTCCTTGGGGAAGAGAACAGATGTTCAATCCCTTGGTGCCTGCAAAAATCAGAAAATGCATTGTTATCAAATTCTCCCCCGTGATCGGTGCGGATTGAGCATATTTTATTCACATTGCCATGCTCAATCTTGTTAAAGAATTCTTGGAAGATTGTAAGTGTTTCACTTTTGTGTGCCAAGAATTTGACCCATGTGAACCTAGAAAAATCATCTACAATGACAAAACCAAAACGTTTGCCATTGAGACTTAGAGTTCTAGTTGGTCCAAAAAGGTCCATGTGCAACAGTTCATATGGTTTAGATGTGCTTACCGGTGCTTTAGATTTGAAAGACTTCCGGGTCTGTTTTCCCTGTGCACATGCATCACAAAAACTTTCATTGTTGTTAAAAGAAATGTCAGGAAGTCCACTTACCAATTTGAGCTTCATGATCTTGTGCAACACGTTGTAGCTCGCATGGCCAAGCCTACGATGCCACAGGGTCAATTCATCCTGTCTATTTGCAACAAGACACAAGTTGTCATTTTCTGGATCATCTAAGTCAACTAAGTAAATGTTATTCACTCTTTTTCCAGAAAATTTTACACTTCCTGTTTCTTTATCAACAATTTGACATGAATTTGATTCAAACATGACGTTGTGACCTCTATCACACAATTGACTTATGCTAAGCAAGTTGTGATTAAGGCCATCAACCAACAGTACATTTTCAATTGAATTGGAGGTACACTTACCAACATTACCTGTGCCAATGATTTGGCCTTTGTTTTTACCTCAAAAATGACTTGTCCTCCGTCTTTCTCCACTAGGAAACAGAATTTACCTTTGTCGCCCGTCATGTGCCTCGAACAGTCGCTATCCAAGTACCATTTGTTTTGATGTTGGGCTGCTAGGCATTCCTGCAAATGTGGATCAGACAAGAGGTTTTGGTACCCAAATTACTTTGGGTCCCAAAATTTCATTCATGCAACAAAGTAGATGTTTAGGAATCCAAACTTGTTTGAATTTTTGTTTCTTTGGATTATTCCAGCATTGTTTTTCATATGACCAATCTTTTTGCATACATTGCATGAAGGAATTTTCTTTTCATTTTTTGTTGCTTGTTAGACTGTTTATTATTGAAACTGTTCTTGTCTGTCGACAAGCACCATTGCATCTGTCGACAGGTGGCTTTTTCTTTTGTTTGTTGGGAACATTTTGTTTAAGTTGCATTGCCTTGGTCTGAGACTGTCTTGAATTATGCTTTGTGGGAACATGCTTGCTTGTGCTTGGGCTAGGATCAACAAATGAAGTGATCAATGACTCTCCTATTTTCTTTTGTTTGACAGGTTGATATCCTAACCCATGCTTGGTTACATGTATTTTGGCGCCCAAAACCGCATCTAGATTTTGCTTCCCTTTTACAAATTTCATTAAGTCCTCAGATTTTTCTTTCAATTCCTTTTCAGTTTGTTCCAACTTTTTCTTTGTTTCTAATTGTTCTTCTTGAAGGATTCAATAGAATGGCTTAAACAGTCTTTTTCTTTTTGTGTTTCTTGCAATTTCATTTTCAAGCAATCCATTCTTCATTATGAGTCTTTTCATCAACTTTCATCATTTCTAATTCTTTTGTCAAGAATGCAATTCGTTCATCATTATTCTTATCATGCACAAGGGAGTTGCATTTCTTTTTTAATGCTCTATTTTCATATCTATATTCACAAAACTTTTCAAATAAAGTATTGTATGCTTCCTCCCATTCACTTGCAGTGAAATCATCAAATGAGAAATTTACCTCGCTGGAGTCATCACTCCTAGCCATCAAGCACTTCACTTCTTCATCATCAGATGTTTCTTGTGCATCTTCATCTTCATCACTCCAGGTGGCCAACATTGCTTTGGCCTTTTTGGAGGTGAGTTTTTCCTTCTTCAGCTTCTTCTTGAGTTCCGGGCATTCTCCTCTCATGTGCCCTTGTTTCTTGCATTCATAACAAACAATGTCAGATTTTTTGTTGGACTCATATTTCTGTGAAAAATTTCTCTTTTGAAAGGGTTTAGAGTTACCTGTGTCTCTCCTTTTGAACTTCAGAAATTTCTTGAATTGTCTAGTGAGCATTGCCATTTCACCATCATCACTCTCACTAGATGTTTCTTGCTCATCACTATCTTGTTGAATGGATTTCTTGGAACTTGTTGATGTTTTATTGGATGCTTTTAGAGCAATTGACTTCCTAGGATTTTCTTCTAATTCTTTTCTTTTGATGTTGATTTCATATGTCATTAAGGAGCCAATTAGTTCATCCAATTTCATTTTGGAAAGGTCTTTGGAATCCTCAATGACAGTGGCCTTAGTATTCCAAGATGAAGTAAGAGATCGAAGGATCTTTCTTACTAAGTCACTTTCAGAGTATTCCTTCTTAAGACCTTTTAGCCCGTTAACTATTATCATGAATCTTGCAAACATGTCTGATATGGTTTCATCAGTTTTCATCTTGAACATTTCATATTCAGACACTAACATGCTAACTTTAGTTTCCCTTACCTCGGACGTACCTTCGTAAATGAGTTCAAGTTTGTCCCACATCTCTTTTGCTGTTGAGCATGTGGAGACTCTTGAAAATTCCTTTGGATGCACCGCACATTGCATCATGTTTAGTGCGCTCCAGTTGAGAGTTCCTTTAGCTATTTGGTCTTTCGTCCAGGTGTCTTCGTCCTCGGGCAACACATATGGTCCCTTGCTGACTATCTTCCACAGCTCGTAATTTTGAGCTCTCAAAAATACCTGCATACGGTTTTTCCAATAAGGATAGTCAGTGCCATCAAAATAGGGTGGCCTGGTTACTGAATGTCCCTCGGCCATATACCCTTTGCTAGAATCCATAAGATCGAAAATCTCCTGATCGCTAGATCAAATGACGAAATACAGTAAATCGGAGAAACCCGCTCTGATACCAATTGAAGGGTTATGCGGAAATACACAATACGGTAATCTAGAAGGGGGGGTTGAATAGATTACGGCAATTTTAAACTATTGATGGCTTCTTTTCGATGCTTCAGCGATCTTAATGAAATTTGATTAGAATTCGATTAAGTATGAGACCGCTTGAGTTGATCTAAATGAGAACAGGGAATCAAACGTGTGTATGAACACCGTGCCTACCAATCATCTATCGCAAAACGCGAACAAACCATAGAACACGATGATTTAAGGTGGTTCGGAGTACACAACTCGTGTATCCTACATCCACCGTCCACACACACACGCAGAAACGACTGCTTATGAGCGAGTTCAACACAACAACTCAACCACACACACGTTGTCTGATGAAACACGATCAGAACAACCACAAATACGTGAATCAAGCACAAGGGATGCTAGAAACACAACCACACACACACACGATGGAATGGAAATTATGAAATGGAGAAGAATTAGGAATTAGGGAACAAATCCGGTTGGAATTCTTCTCGTGGATCGTCCAAACGCTCTTCAAACTTCGATTGGATGTAGATTGATCGATGTAGAAGGTTGAATTGATGACGATCCGGCTTCAGCTCCGCATAGATGGTGATTCCACGACGATCTGGGCGGAAAGTTGAAGCAGAGCAGCAATTTGGGGCTTTTCCTCTTGATCCCTTGGAGGCTCTTGGATGGGAGGCTGCTCTCTGCGAATTTGGCTCCAAAAGGATGCTTATATAGTGTTAGGTAAAGGTGGGGGTCGTGGAGGAAGGAAACACCCAAGTGGGGGCCGGATTTGGAAACTCAAAATCTCATGTTTCCGTCGTCTGTCGACAGGTGCACTTGCATCTGTCGACAGGCGCACTCAGGCTGAGAACTAGGTTTCAGGAAATTGAGTTTCTAAGTGTATCTGTCGACAGGCAGTTTGCATCTGTCGACAGATGCACTCAGGAATAGAAAACCTGAGCTCTGTCCTGGGTTGACTGTGTGAATCTGTCGACAGGTACATTGCATCTGTCGACAGATACACTCAGAGATGCAAACCTGAGTTCTGTCTTGGAATGACTGTATGAATCTGTCGACAACTACATTGCATCTGTCGACAGATACACCTCTTTGACAGATATTTGTGCTTTTTGCTCATTTCTTCAATGCCTCTTCAATGCTCCATCTTTCATGCTTGTGCACCTACATGCAAATACATTGTTAGTGATGTACATTGTATGATTTAGCAATGTTTAACTTAATCACTTTCATGGTGTTTTTCATGTTAGTTAGCACATCAATTTTGCATTAAATCAATGTTCAAGGATGTTAATGTGATCATCAAAAACATGATATATGGAAAACCCAACATGTCTCTTGTGTCGACCTGACCTGGTTTAGTGTCGACACTAGTTGACCAATTCTTCATATTTTGGCTTAAGGCTTTGAGAATTGTGTCGACACCAGTGTGGGGTGTGTCGACACTACCCTTGCAATAAATGTTTGTCCCTAAGAAAGAAACACATAAATCATTAGTCAAATGTATTATCATGAATATAAATGATAAATGTGTTTGGAACATACTTTTTGAATATTGTTATTTCAGGTGTGATGTATTTCACATGTTCCAAATGTTATGCATTAAAATCACAACTTGTCATCATCAAAATGTGAGGAGAAATGAATTATATTCACACTCAACCCAACAATCTCCCCCTTTTTGATGATGGCAACATTAAGTCCATATAAAAAAAAAGTTTCGATGAAATGTGATTTTAAGCATTTTCATTTCCTTTTATTCATACTTGTCAAAGACCTTTGAACATTTTTTTTAGTGACATTTGAAAGTTGCACACATGAAAGACACAATGTTACTAGAAATAAGCTATTTTTATACAAAGGTCAAGCAGCTTGACAAGCATTCATACATTTACATATTGACATTCATTCAAAGAGTTTTCAGTCACATTGAAGACACAAAAGTTTCTATTCATTTCATTCAAGGATATGAACATTACAATCTTCAAAAAGACATTACAAACTTTCTTTCTTCTTGCTATCTTCTATCTTCTCCCCCTTTGACATCAGCAAAAGAAATAACATTAGGTGGATGGAGGAGGAGGAGGAGGAATGGGGATCAAGATGGTCTCAATATCCACAATCTCTTGTCCATTGAAGTCAAACTGAACTTCATTTGAGCTTAGATAGTTGAGAGTCTTGTATATAAAAGATGTTCCATTCTCTCTGAATTCTCTGACATGGTAGCTTGAAGGGCACTGAAATCAGTTGACATTGGCTGTGAAGATGAAGAAGAACCAGCTGACCAACCATAGCTATGCAAGGTTTTGAATTCCTTTTTCAGTTCAGACATCTCTTCATCAATATGAGCAGATAAGTTGTTCATGCTCTCTAACTCATCTACCAGATGAGCAAAAGATAGTCTTGTCTTACTTATCTGAGAAAGTGTTTCTTTGGTGTTGAAGACATCAGCTTGGGAATTTGCCAAATTCCCTTCAGAACTATTTCCATTGTTCTTGATGTTCTTTAAGCTCAACTGAAGCATCTGCCAATGTGTCAATCAGCCTGTTGAATCTTT